>VYZT01012351.1:0-12051 GCA_013400735.1 Pomatostomus ruficeps
AAGAGCACTGAATGATATTTACACTGAAAATTATACTAATGTTTCCTCAATCATCTCAGTGACAAGTAGATAAGGAAAAGATTGCTTAAAAAATGTGTTGGGGGTGGTGATCTTTCTACTGAACTTGTAATTGAGCAGTAATATAAAAGTGTTATAATGTAGCCCCATTCTCAGTTGATGTGTGATAATAATGCCTCTGATAATAAGGGTTAACAGCATTTGGCTAAAGCATTTCAAGTAGTTTTGCAGCCATTTGCATACCAGAAAAATTTGTTCAGGCTTTAGCAAGTGAATACATTCTTTAGGAAATGTAGTGGCAGCTACATTTTTGTCTGCCTCTGCAGAATGGCTCTTGCATTGTTTCTGGAGTCAGTCAGAGCTATCAAAAGGAGGCTGCTCCTTGGGCTGCAGCCAAGCACAACCCGTCACCCTTTACAGATCATGCTGAAGTACTGCCTGATTTTAGAAGTCTTATGTTACTTTTTACCAACAGAAAGCTCAGTCAAAATCTCATGTTCAACAAAACACGTAAACCCATCTTTCTTTTTAATCATGCAAATAATGTCATTAAGAAGCAGAAGTTTGTTGTGTACTGTACTCAGATTCAAAGAGATGCCAGAGGCCCTTGGGGAACAGAAATTAGAATATTTTGTACTTTACAAGACTGAAAAGCATAGTTTCATATTGCAATGTTGTTAAGTTCAATCTCTTCCTTTCGTGCCTATGTTACTGTGATGACAGGAATTCAAGAAATAGAGAAAGAAAATGAGATCAGAATAGTTCTGATGCCTTATCTAGCATAATATTTCAGCATGTCAAAGGACATCTGACCTTCTTGTTCATGATCAAATTCTCAACTGCTGATTTAATAAGAAAAATCACCTTCTGGCCTCAGAATGAACATTACGTTGTTCATTCAAAGATTTTCAATTAATATTCAACTTATTATCACTGCATATGATCATTACATAGGAATTAACAAATTATTAAACTTTTTTCAGACCTGAACAAAGTAGACCTATTTCTACCTAGGATTTGCCTAACAGAAATAGTAAGCCTGACACTCTGAATTAATAATGCATCCTCTGTGCATGCTGACTCGATCAAGTGGATCGGGAAACACCAGTTTTCCTGTGAAAACTTATGAGCCTTAGCAATTTATTATACCTTCCACAGGAGCATGCTTTACAGCACTTCACATGATATTTTTCCTATATGTAATATCCTCAATGCATCCTGGATGCATCCAGTTTCCATGTACTGTACAGTGATGTAGTTTACACGGAAATCTCATCGTTTTATTGAAAACTTCTGAGCAAGAAAGAAGATCTTTGTGGGGAAACTCTAAGTACAGATAACTCCAGATGAAGTGCAATCTATTAAAAGCCAACATGGATTCACCAAGAGTGAATTATTCCTGACTAATCTGGCGGCCATCCAGTGGGACACACCTATGAGAGTATTTTTCTTTAGACCTCACAGCAAACACAGTACCCTTGTCTAAGTAAAATCAAGGCACATGTGCACTTAATGTGAACTCTGATATTAGAAATCATTAATTGTAGTAGAAATTATTCATGGGAATTACTTCTTCTTTCATACAGCACTGTATATGCCCTGCAATCTGAGTTATAAATATTACAACATATATTTTGGAAATTGCAAAGGCATACTGCTAATTAGCAGTACCAGCTACAGTCACACTTTCTTGCAGGCACTTCTACAGAGGGAAGGAAAATGAGACTAATGATGCAACCATTTATGAATTGCGGTGTCCAGCTTTTGTATTATGGTTACTTATTACTCTCTTGATTTATGTGAAATGTAATAATGAAAATAATTAATAAATGCAGGGAATAAAAAGGAGCTAGCAACAGCGTCCATCTGTGATCAGAACTGTATGGGGTCTTATTAGGCATGCTAGTTTTGAAATATTTTCAGACACAAATTACTCCCAATATTTAAAAATAAGTAAATAAATAAATAAAGCTTGCAAGTGATTCATTCTTATCTTCTCTACTCTCTGCTCATTACTTTCAGTTCAATGAACTAGTATGTCACAAATAATCCAGAAACTGAGATCTAGATTTTATTTCTATGTCTACAGGTATAATTTTGATTAAATCAGCTTCTGGAACACGTTACTTGTATGTGTGAGAGATTTACCTTTGATTACAATGGAGCCTCACAGAAATTCCAAAATTAAGCTAAGAATGCCTCCCACATTCTGTACTACAAGGGAAAATTTGATACTTCCTTTGAAGTAACATGTTTCAGAAATAACACCAATAATGGACCAATTGGGTTTTGATCAAAACTGATTTGATTTTTCCAAAACTTCATTTAATTTCTAACACCTATTTTTTTCTGCATGATAAGTCATTTTGGCACATTTAGATGTAGCATTTTGTTGTTGTGTTCTAAATACTTTTAAACTAAAATTGTTAAAAAAGTCCAGGGTTCTAAGCACAGACAAATTTGCAGCAAGTCAATCTGAAGCATCCTAGCACTCTCATCCTCAATAAGTTTCGCATAAAACTATACAGTTATTAAGTGGGCTTGAGCACTCTAGTTTGCAAAGAATAAAATAGAATTGGCTGACTCAGAGGCTGGTATGAGATTTAGAGATGCCGACAATTGTTGGGTTTTTACACAGAGACCTGAAACTTGATTTCTCCTTGTCACAGAAAGAGAGAAATTATTTATATATATGTAGTATAGCGTGGAGGAATTTAGGATTTTTGCTTGCTCTAAGCACTTTTGAAAATACACATACATTATTACTCCAGGTCATAAACCAATCAACTTCAGAAAGATTAGCAAGGATGTTTCATTCTGTAATGGCAGTACTCTAAGTCCACTGTTCCACTGACACCAATTCTTCAACATGAAACAAAAATAGCAGGGAAGATTTTTTGCCCCCCCAGCTCTTTCTTTTTTTCTCATACCTGAGCTCTCCACCTGGATAATTTAGAGCTGGAAGTTTTCTACGTTTGCCTCTCAACATTATCAGAATCAGATTTGAAGTTGTCTGGATCTAAAACATTGATTCAGACACCATGTTAAATAGATGTAACAACCAATCCAACTGTATTTAGAAGGTTATTAGACTGTTTCCTATATTAACATATGCACACAAATTATTTTTTATTTAATGGCCAGCAAAATGAGAAGTTTATAAATGACATTTATTAGACACATCTATAGCCTCAAGTTGATGGGCACAAATTCAATTTTATGTTAACTTGCTTGAGCAGTTAGCTCACAATTAAGATCTTGAAGAATTAGACTGCTGGTAATAACAATATATGAGAATTTGATCTAAATCTTGGGATTTAACAGCGGTCTACGAATGAGTTTGCATGCAGTTTATGACCACTGGAAACCAGCTTAATATAGTAAAACAAGATCAGAAGGAAAAATGAGTGAGACACGGGATAAACTAAACATTTTTTCTTTCCTATTTATTCATGCAGTTTCTAATCTACTGCCATTTCACTTAGAAGTTCTCTGCTTCATTAAACAACTAAACAAACACTACTACAAATATTGAGTACCTTAAACATCCTTGCAGACTGTGAATGCACCTAGACCTAAAGAGACTAAATGAGGAGACCTTTGTTATTATAGCTGTGATTGTTTTATGATCCAGCATTAAAATATTCAGATGAATAACTAAAGACAGAAATACAGAAACAGAGAAATATAAAAATGTTTGTCAGAGAAACTGAACAACTCTGAAATTCAATGTTTCTTTTTCTAAGTTCCCTTTTTAACTGAAGGCAATGATTTTGGACATCTTACAAGTAAGAAAAGTGTATTTTAATTCCAAGAACGAATAATTGATACTGAGGAACAAATAAAAGTGCTCATTTAAAAATATTCATAAACCTTGATTTATAATATGCTCCCATTATTCTTTGTTCTTAGGTTAACTCACAAATATACTATTAATAAAAAAGCCCTAAATATAACCTTGTTCTGGAATTCTTTTATTTCCAACTGCAGCACAATTGTGGGTCTCTGATTGACACATTGATTTATTCCCAGCAAGGGTCCTATAATTAATGTGACCTTTTGATAAGGTGGGAGATATGGGGTGAGACAAGTGCTCTCAGGAGAGCTATTAGCAACTTCTGAGCAATTGCTAATGTTAGAGAGTTATCTTTTTTTAATACAGTTTGGAAGATAATTGACAAACCATGGTAATGAGTATGTATAGGGAAGGAAAGAGAGTATAAAAGAGGTGCAAGAACTGTTAATTACTCAAAAAGAGGTGAGATTTCACCACTGGATAACCTGCGCATTTTGGGCTATGGGCTATTGCAATTAATAATTCCGATAAAGTGGAAGGAAAGAAATAGTAGGTCTACGTGGGCCAGAAAGAAGAAAAAAGAGTAAAAAACTTTATCTATCTTAAGACGCCTTAACTGTCTGCCTTTACATAGCATAGCAGGTGGTTTTATTTCTTCCCATCAGATGGTATTTGTACCAAGGGAGTTTTCTCATTTCCCTTCCCATCTGGTTCTGCACAAAGTGATATAACATAATACCAAGATGACAAAGTTCCACTAATGTTATTTGAACATTAGTTGTATAACTACCCTTTTCTTTCATAGTCAAGATCTAGTAACCCATTCATGACAACAAAACAAGAATTTATGTTATGATCATTTTTGAAACAAAGGGTAAGATTAAATTGACCTATCAGTAACAAAAATATGTGACTTTGTATTCAAAAGGATTAGGCAATAAAAAGAAACTTGTATATTTAATGTATGTATATATACATATTTTTAAAAGGCTTATTTACAATTAACAGAAATATATACATCTAGAATATGAATTATGTCAGTATGTGCAGAACACAGGACAGCAGAAAAGCCTGTAGGATCATAAGTGAAATGCAAACAAATGGAGAAAAATGTGAGGAGACTGGTTCCAAACCTGAATGAAACTGTATGCTATGCCTATAGCTGGGACAAAATTGATTATCCAAAAAGAAAACAAAAAACCCTCCACCCTCCATTGCGTATGGATTTTTCAATATTCTGACTGCATGTGCAGAACTTATTTTTTCTCATGTGCATGTTACAGTCTAGACCCCAAAGCAAATCATTAGACAAAACGTGTCTTTTTGGTTTAACATAGCATCATAAAATTATGAACTTGAAGGAACAGCAGAATTTTTCAGCATTTTTTCAACACTAACTTTGCCAGAAGTGGTGGGTAGCCAGTAGCAAGTGTCAGTAGATTGATTATACACCAGAAACTATCTGGGAAAAAATCCTTTTGAGCAGTGAGGCTTTATGGAGTTGTATGGAATGCTTAGCCAAAAGAGGATGAAGTGAGGAAAATGTAATGACAGCTAATACTCACATTGCTAGACAGAATAAAGTATGGGATAATTTCAGCATCCATGAAGAAAGAGTGATTCATAAGAATCTCTTATTAATATTTTCATTTTGAAGTGATTTGGCAGACTGCACGGAATTTCTGCCATTTCAGAAAATTAAAATTGAAGTCATTCTCATAAGTTAAAAGTAGCTGTACAGAAACAATTAGTATTTCTCTGTAAAGCATTGGTTTACTCTTCAATATTTTAGCTAGGGGTTTTAGACCTTGTGCATTTATTTTTGTCTACTAACATCTTTTGTTTTTACAGAAATATTTTTGAACAACATGGCTGTCATGATGATAATAAGGACAAAGAGGGTGAAGGGAAAAAGAGACAACATAACCATTGTGAAATTATTGATTTCTAAAACTCTCAACCTGAGCCTTTCACAATCTTCCATAACAAGATCTTTTAATAATCCTGGTTTTAGCCCCCCTCATCACCTCTCTCTCCCCACACAATCTCCTTTTCTTAATCTCTTATTTAGAGAAAGTAAGGCTGCATCCATCAACACTAACACAAACTGGTTGCTACAATTCCAGCCCTCTGGAACAGGTAAGGTATTTATCAATTGATTATGGAGGAGTCAGCTTTGCACCCAGAATACTAAGTTAAAGAAGTGCAACAATGGGCGACAGCTTGAGGAGAACAGCTGAGAAATCTATCAGGGATGTGATCATCTACCTTTGTGCAAAATCCTAGGGATGGCTGAATCTATGTACCCACATCAGGCAGATACGAGGGAGCACAACAAAACACTCTACTTGCCTTGAAAGCAGGCAATTAGCATCAGTGCTTCCAAGCAGCCTTTCCCACTTTGAGCAGAACATGAAAGTGGTTGTGTGACATGGTGCATCATTATTCCTTTTAACTGCTAGTCAGCACTGCATGCTGCAGCGCTGCATCCAAATGCAGCACCAGAGATGGGAATAGTACATGGTAAAATGCCAAATTCAGACACTGATGTGGCCTGCCAGCAGTTCTGTCATGCATGTCCTTTGCAAGCAAACAGGAATGTCCGTTTGTGGCAGGATAAAACCTGTGAAGCAGAGCTGTGGTTTTCTGCATTTTCTGTGTCTCACTTCAGTTTTTCTTCTGCCTCCTCATCAGTATCTCCTTTCCATGAGAAGTTTGATTTTAGGGCTAGTGAAATAAATGCCATCAGTCCTTACTTAACACTACATGAAAGCCTCACATGTTAGTTTTTCAGTAGAAAGCTAGCACATACTTTCCAAGTGGATGTGGAAAAAAGAAGATGGCTGAGGAATGGTGTTTTCATATTTTTCTTAGTTTCTCACTATTGAATTCCATTTTATATGTCAATAAACTAAAATAATTTTCCCTGGGCCAAGTCTTTCTTCCCCGTGATGGTAAGTGGTAAGGGATCTCCCTGTCTTTATCTTGACCCACAGGCTTTTCCATCTTATTTCCTCCACAGTGCTGTTGGGGGTGGGCAGAGGAAGACAGAGCAGCTGGATGAACATCTGGCAGCCAGCTAAGATAAACCCACTACAGGCATTAACTAAAAATTATGTGAAAACATCCCCAAATGTGTATGAATAGGTATTTAAACATCACTATTTTTAGATGTTTTCCTCATTTTTTTTTAGATTGGATACTTGATTATTGCACATGCTCCTGTGTGGAACATTTATTTGGTGCACATTGCATTAATACAAACATCTTTCTTGGACCTTTTTTCCCCTTCATTTTTCTCTGAGACGGGAGCCTCATTCAGGTAACTTTTCCTTCTCCCAAAACATCCTTAAGTTTCACTCCCTCCTCTACAAGTGTGCTAAGAAACAGGGGATGGTGAAGACCTCTGCTCAGCTCAGCAGGCTGATGTAATTTGTGCAGAGTGCAGCTGGAGCCACAAATGGTGAACAGTTAGCAAGAGCTCCAGAGACCCTGATGTATGTGCTCCAGATCAGAGTCATCACTCATGGATACTGAAAAGGGTCCAAACCACCAAAATATAAATCAATGCATAACAGCAATAAACAACTGCTAATGTATCACCAGTGGCTCCTGGAGTCTTGCAGAGAACAAATCACAGAGACATTGTGTGTTTCAGTAGAAACCACTGTGTGTAACAAAGTTGTGCCTGTTTGCAGTCATATGTACATGTGCTGCATTAACAGAAAGGAGGGGGGGCTTCCTCTTCTTTAATGCTTTAATTGCTTTTCTTTCAAGATGAGTTTTGCAGGGAATAAAGTGTGCATCACTTCATATTTATCATTCTGCATTAAATATACATATGCACATTAACTATATGCATGCATTAAATATATATATATGTTAGTGAAATAACTTATCTATATGAGGCCTACAAGTGTCCTGTCTGAAATGTAAACAAACAAAAAATGAGAAAAATAAGATAATAAGGCAAAGACAACAAAACAAAGTTTTAAGAGCAATAGTGTCACTAGTGCTCATTAGCACTGCTGAGGACTGCCATGCCAGCACAGCCATTTTGCTGTCAGCGTTCCTGTGCTGCTGCACAGTGCCACGCTGAGGCTCCAGTCTGCTTGGAGCTAGCTGGGGACTCCTTGGGCAGTGCTGTGCTGTGCTGCACACTGCAGACGTACTCTCAGGGCCTGGGGCTGCTTATTCACATCTCCTGATAAGTGCTAACCCACTAATAAAAGCTCCTGCAATTGTTCCAGAGCAAGCAGTGCACATCAACTCTGCAATGTGCTTCCTCACAATTTACCCCGTGGCATTCTTAGGTGTATCAAAATCTAGTCAAAGCAGAATAACAGCACATACTGGAAAAGAGGGAAAGAGAGAGGTTAGGAAGATTTTGGGTTAATTTTTACTCAGCTGTTTCTTCCTTCTTCTTTACATGTTTACTTGCAAAAATTACATTGCATTATATTTGGGTGAGGACTTTCACCAATAAAAACATCCCACTGAATACTGAGCAAAATTAAAATATGTGACAGCAAAAGAGAGCAGGTAAAAAACCCCAAATAGATACCAACTCCTGACTCTTAACTTAATTCATGTTTCTTGAATCCACAGCAATTATATTACCATGCTAACACCACTGTCATTAGTAATAATGAGAAAACTGCTCTATTTAAAGATCATGAGACATGCACTACAAATGTATGAGAATAAGATTCCTAGGGGATTAATGATTTTAGTTCCTAATATGCAACACAATTAAAAGGTATTCTCCAGCAATGGGAGACTCAACCTTTTCAAAAAAAGGCAAGAAAGAAAAAATAAAAGTAAATTAAAAGTATTCAGCCACAGAAATTAAGTGTTAAAGCTTTTATGGAAAAGACTACAGATTTCTGTCACGGATGGTGTAATTCAAATGCAGGGAAAGTGGGACATGGAAAGAGAGAGATCAACAGAATCCTATTCCTCTCCATCCTGCCAAGAATATCAACATCTCCTTAAAAAGTATTCACTTACTCTTAAAAGGTCCTGCACAGCAGTAGCGGTATTAAACTCTTAAGATTGAGAGACAAACATGCAGAGTCAAGGGGAAAAAGAAGAATGTCATTTGATAATTGCTTGTCACTTCCAGAATTCTTTCAAATAGTAAAGGAAAGGGGAATGCATTAGGCTCCCAGAATTGTAGGAGACACCACTGAAAGTTTTTTACCCAAGCCTTTTTCCATTCATAATGAGTAACATACCTATTTCTATGTCTGAAAAGCCAGCAGCAGACTGATCTATTTTATTATTGTAAAAAACAGAAAAGGGGGAAAAAGGGGAAGAGACCACAGAAGAATGTCAAAGGTTTTAAAAGTTTGAGATAGCAGGGAAAAAAAAAAAAAAATTTTAAAAATTGTAAAAAAAGAGAAAAAAAAAAAAAAAAAAAAAAAAAAAAAAAAAAAAAAAAAAAAAAAAAGATTTGACAGCATATGCTAAGGAAGGGGGTAAAAACCAACAAAAAAAAAGCACATAAAATCTAGCTCTACTTAACAGTTAAGGGCTACAGCTCTGTTATAAGCACCTGAGCAGCCTGTCCCCCATCTGTGAAACATTGTACAGAGCTTCAGAGACTAAAGAATATAGGAAATTTTCCATGGAGGATCGCTACCTCACAGTGCATAAAGAACCCTAGAAGGAAAATGTAGGATTTGAAAGGAGATGATAGAAAGGGAGAGGATGTTTGAATCTTTTCCTTTGTAGGTAAGGAACATTCAAAGCCTCCTTACATATCTACAGGCATGAGCCGTTCACACCAGCATCAAGAGAAAAATCTTAAACTGTTACTCATTTGCAGCAAAACTTATTCAGGACTCATTTTGAAGTCTTTTCAAAGTATCTTGCTCCAACAGACTTCACATTTCAGACATGAAAGCTCTGCCTTTTCTCCCCCCTTGCAATCACGTATTTGAAAAGGCTGTCACCACCTGGGAATATTGCTCTCCCTCCCACCCCTTTCTGCTCCAATGAACATATAAATGCATCACTGAGAAACAAATGCTGTGATGTCAGGCTGAGTCAGATATCTTGAACAGAGGGGAGAGGATATCTTAGTGTCTTTCAAACAGAGATGTCATTGCTCCTTCCAGATCTCATCACCTCATGTTTTGTGGCAGGACATGCAAAGTCCAAAGTTAAAGTGGTTAATAACACAAAATTTACCCTGAAACGCAAACACAGGCAAATTCCACTTTCTGAGAACATCCTTAAACACCTTCCTGGCAATCCTAGAAAAACACTATGACATATTCTTCTTTGTACTCAGGATAACCAGCTTCTGCTGCTGCCAGTATGGACTGGGGCTAGAAAGGGACTTTGTTGGTGGGAAATGGAGCACATATAGGCAGGAATGCATTGTACCTCACAGTGTCTCTAGCAGTCTCTAGTGTCACTTAGACATTTTTAACAAGCTGTATTCAGGAGGCAGGCTTAGTAGGTCAGGTTTAATAATGTGGCACATAATTAGGAACAGTTAGGGTTATATTAGAGTATTCCTCTTCATAGGATTCTTATGACCCTCTAATTACATTCTCGCTTGAATGAGTTTTAAGAAAAATAATATCTGTATTCTGCTGCATACCTATATAATACTGTGTTCTGACTCATTAAAAAGTACCGCTTTAGCTCTTGGCACAGGACCATGCAATTCTTCCAGCTTTTAAAAACAGAGGACTATGAAAGAGAACTTGGCTAAAAAGGATCTAGAGGCAGCAGCAGGCTGCAGTCCAAATATTTGGAAATTCTAGGGTTACAGTGCTTGTCGAGGAATTAATTTACAACCTAGGACAAGAAAGACAAACACATAAAGCATCTTGGTTTACTTGCATCCCTCCATGCTATTGAAGAAGAAACAGTGAATAGATGCAGAGACACCTGAGTGAGCTGCTTGCCAGCCAGACAGCTAAAGCCTACCCAGCCTAGCTGCAACACACAGCACTGTGACCACATTAATATTGCTTTGGATCAAAACTACAGAGTCTATTGCATTACATGGCCATGCTGCCTTTGATCTCCACCATTTTGAAGTAGCTTCTAACTTTATTATAAACACTGGTGTGCTACATTGGATAAGTCACTGAAACACACAGTAACAAAAGCATTCAAGACACTTCAGCAGAACACAATGCACTTGCTTTTGGCAAACTCTGTCCAGTTCTTGCTTCCTTCTTGTAATGTTCTCTCCCTGCCCTCTTAAACTCTGTTCTTCTCTACAATCCCTGAGACTCTATAAGCAATCTGATTGACTCCTGCAATGCATGTAAGATAACTTCCTAAGCAGGGAAGAGACAGTGCTACCAGAGGGGATCTGATGGTCACCAACACAAGTGAACTAACTGGTGACATCAAGACTGGGGGTGGCTTGTGTTGCAGTTGTCATGCATTGGTGGAGTTCACAGTCTTGAGGGATGTAGGTCGGGTGAAAAGTGAGGTCAGGAACCTGAATTTTAGGAAAGCAAAATTCCAGCTGTTTAAGGATTTAGTCAATAAAACTATCAGGAAAACTGCCCTCAGGGGCAAGAAAACAGAAAAGAGCTGACAAACCTTTAGGGATGCATTCCATAAGGTGGAGGAGCTCTTGATCTCTACATGTAAGAAATTAAGAAAGCAGGACAAAGGACCAGTCTGGCTGAATCCAGACTTCCTAGTCAAACTAAAGGGCAATAGGAAAGGCACAGATAGCTGAAGCAGGAACTTGTATCCGAAGAATAGTACAGGGAGGTTTCTCAGTTGCGTATGGATGGGATCAGGAAGGCTGAAGTGCAGCTGAAGCTGAGCTTGGCAAGGGATGCAGAGAATGATAATAATGGCTCCTATAGGTATGTCAGCCAGAAACGGAAGGTAGAAGAAAGCATAATTCTTCCCTGATGAACATGTCTATCAAACTGGTAAAAATGGAGAAGGCTGAGGTACTCAACAACTTTTTTGCCTCAGGCTTCACTGGTAATCCTTTTTCGCACGCCTCTCAGGTGGACGGACTTCAAGATAGGGACTGAGGGAGCAAAGACCCTCTGACTGTAAGGGAAGATCGGGTTTGAAGCCACCTCAGAAACCTCAAGACATATAAGCCTACCTAATACCATACATGCCAGAACCTTGAGAGAATTGACCAGTGTAGTTACCAAACCACTTTCATTGATATTTGAAAGGCCACAGCAGTTAGGTGAAGTCCCAGTGACTGTAAAAAGGGAAACATTGCACCTATT
>VYZT01012386.1:0-34959 GCA_013400735.1 Pomatostomus ruficeps
GCGCAGGCCCCACGGCCCGGCCTGGCGGGCGGGGGTGAGAGCGGGGGGCAGCGCGGGGGCGGTGGAGGGTGGGCACGGCCTGCGGAGCCTTGAGTTGAGGCGGTGCTGGAGGGGAGGAGAAGAGGCCGAGGCGGTGCAGCAGCTGGCAGCAGGGCAAGGCTGCTCGCTCGGCGGCTGGTGTCTCTGCGTCCCGAGTGGGTAGGAGAGGGGTGCTGGAAATCCCCTCCCGGGAGAGAATGCCAGCCCTGCCTGGAGGGGTGCACGGGGTCCCAGGGCAGCCCCCGGCGAGGAGAACTTGTGTCAGCCCCTTCCCCAGAGCAGCATCCCGGAGGATGCGATGCCCCGCGGATGGCCGCCCCATGATGGGCGAGAGCCCCGGGAGCACTTGAACATCTTGGCGTTTGCGGCTTGTCTGTCATTTTCCTCGCTGCTCAGATTTCCTGTTTTGAAAACTGGTCTGAGAGCTTTGTTGGGCTTTTGGAGCCCGTGGCAGAAATATGGTTGTTTAATAATCACGTTTAGGATCCCATTAGTTTTTGAGGCTTGGAACTGATTTGAGAGAGCAACTGGGAATGCCCCCGGATGGATTCACTTTGCCCCTGTGACTTGGAGCTGCACCGTTTGGAGGAAACGGCAGGGACAAAATGGACAGTTCATAAAAGGAACAATTGTGCACTGCCTGTTCTAGAGGGCACTTGCTGCCCTTCAAGAACTTTCCTCATCGCATATGCTCTTTATACAGCAAATCTTTATCTTCTGTTTCTGGCCTTTTTTTTTTTTTTTTCCCCTACCTTAGTCCAGAAAATGAAACTGGAACAGACATTTCTGGAAATGAACTTGATTGGTGCAGTTGAGAAGATGTGATTCACAGTTATAATGAACAGTGAATTTTGTCCCGTTTTTTCTCAGTTCAGGATTTGAGTTACGTATTTCCTGATTTTTAACCTGTTTACACAGTTATGTTGGGTAGGTTTTTAACCCTTCAAATAAGGCATCCATAGCGTTGGATTGCCAAGAGGTACCCCAGGTACATCCAGGATGTTGAAGCTGCTGTTATTTTAGAAGTATCTGATGCTTTACCTTGTAAATTAAAAGGTTTAATCATGCGTTATTTTCTTCTTATAATCCCACTCTGTGCTTGGAAGAACCAAAGCTGTTGTCAGTGAAATCTGGAGTTCGTGGAGATCGAGTATTTCCAGGATTGGCCAAAAATAAATTATGGGGTAAAGAATGTTGCTTTTTTTTTTCTCCTAGTCATACAGCACAGATGAAAAGCTCTGAAGCTTTTAGTCATAACACTCTGGTCCCATGTTTTCCTTTTAATAAAGCATCCAGTGGGAGAATGTGACATAATTGGTTTCTTGGATTTAGAGATCTTGAAATGGCTGGTACAACAGAGGAGATGAGAGGAAACTCCAACAGGGTTATGGTTTAAATACAATACTATGGTGGCAAAGTCATGTTGTTATTACATGGTAATCTTGCATTTCTCTTGCAAGAAAATACTCTCTACGCAGTTGTGCTGCAGAACAGGCACTTTTAAGTCTCATCAGTGGCATAGAATATTAAATCTCTCTCCTTTCCTTCCATTGCATAATCTGAGTGTTGTTCTCCCGCAGCAGCAGAAATGATGGAAGAATTGCATAGCCTGGACCCACGCAGGCAGGAGCTCCTGGAGGCCAGGTTCACTGGGGTAGGGGTTGCCAAGGTGAGTGTGAGTACCTGTGGTGACAGGTATGACTACTTAGCCATCCTGCTCTGCACTTTGGTTGGGTTTTTTTAATTTCTACATGAAGAATTTTGCTTTGCAGACAAAATTCTGTATCACTAGTTGTGTTTTGACCTCTAATTTTGCGAAGTATGTTCAAGAGGAATGAAAATGGGATATCTGTGAGGAGACGTTTTGCTATACAGAAGATTTTGGGCACTAATTAAGTTCTTAGGAGTTGTTCCATCTTAAGGCAGTTTGTACGCCCAAAAAACTCCATGACAACTTTGTAGAACTGGGAATCTCGTCTGGCTTTTCCTTTCTCCAAGAATACCTTAGAGAATTGAATTTGGCTGCTGCTGAGATACAGTTTCAAGTGTTGTGTGTTGGTTACAACATGTAACCAGACTGAAACATTGAGCTGTTCCCTTCTTTGGGGTGCAGGAGCTAAAATTGTCTACCCCACCACATGGAACACACACAAAAAGTGTTTGCAGGGCAGCTCTCCTGTGTCTGATCCACAGCCTGCCAATAAAATCCCATCTTTATCCTCACGTACAGCTTTCACTTGGTTAGGAGCTGTCTACAGCAAGGCACCTGAGTAACAGCGTTGTGTGGTTGCTTGGTGTCCTGGCATTCATTTGTGAGTTCTCCAGGTGTTGGTACTGTTAATGTCAGTCTTTCTGAGCAATGAAACAGTGACAGAACTCATTTTAAACTAGGTCAGGGATAATGAGTTAATGCTGAGTTTTGAACAACATCAAGGTAGATGGTAAAGCAGCACATCATTAGATGATTTTCTGAATCTACTTAGAATTATTTTGAGAAGAAACATTGTCGATGGCACATTTCTCAGAAAAATGCAGAGTGATTCAAAACTTGAAAGAGTTTTCTTTGAGTTCTTGCTTTTCTTTCTGCTCTGCCTCTCAGACAAGGTTGAGTCTGGGAAGAGAGCATGAGGAAGGCAAATGCTCAGCTGTAAGCAAGTGTAGTAAGGAAAATTAACACTAGAAGTTAAGGGGTAACAATTCGGGTTGCTGAAGTAAGAGTGTGGGGAATTTTTTAACTTTTCCCCTATTCTTAAGACTAAGTTCTTTATCTTGCATAAAAGTTTATGGCATTTACTGTACTGTGATCTTGTTTTATACAACATTACAACTTTTCATGTACTTTATCACCTGTTTCTTGCCTCTTTTCCCCCATTTTGTCACTTTAGCATCTTTAGCTATACCAGTACAGATAAAGCCAAACATCTTACTGGAATAGCTAAAAGCAGAGACACTGTTACAGCTTTAAAGTAGTGCCAGTGTACTGAGTGTTTTCACAAAGAGTGTTAGGATCTCTTCTTTTTACAGGAATAACCTTTAAGAAATACAGGAAAGCAAATCTTAATTATGTTTCCAGTATGTTTGGAGCAGAAAGTACATGCCCTTTCCTGTAGGGGTGAATATTGAAAACTCATTTCTAAAGCAATCCAAGTAAAAAAAGCCTCATTTCTTGGAGGCCTCACTTCGAGCAAAGCTGTTACTGAGTTTTATTTTTACCTGTTATTATGCAGTTTTACCTTGTACTAGTCAGTAAACTGTTAAAGTGCATTACACTTATTGCAAACAATATATTTATTTATTACTTGCATTCTTGCTAATTTGCAGTAGATCAGCCAACCATTGATATAAATTAGGATGATTCTGCTATGTTGCAGCAAATCTTGGTTGCAATATTAATTTCAGCTACTACGTTCCCTCCCAGGTTGGTGCTTCAAATTCCCTCCCTACCCCCCCAAGCCTCCGTCCGTCATGCTCCGCACTGGCATTGGTAGGTCACTGTCTTAAAGGGAATATATTGGGAAAGCTGTGATACAATTTTGTGTGATTCAGCTAAGATTTTTAGCTGGCTCCAATGAAATGTTTAAAGAAAGAACCGTGGAGTAAGTGAGTGCCATCTAGTGGGACAGGACCTGGCCCATCCTCCTGGGATGGAAGGTGTCTGGTGCTGTTTATTGCATAAAAGGAAGAAATGTCATCTCAGATGTGATTGGGTGAAGGCAGCAGGCAGTTGTACTGAGCTTCCTGCCTTCCTCCCACTGGGTGTATCTTGCTGTGTATGGCCTCTTTCTTCAATGTTTAAAAACATAGGGTATATTTGGGACCTGTATAAAACTGAAGCATTAGTTTATACCTTAATACAACTTCAGCTTCAAGCCTACAGTTCCTCTGTGTTATTAAAGAACAGTTATATGTGTTTTGAGATATGAATGACAGCAAGCTGATCTTGAATAAATTTTCATGCTGGAAACTACGAGAAAAGCCTCTAGCCATCAGAGTCATGAGATTCTGGAAGAGCTTTCCAGTAACAGTAGTAGAGGACGGAAATCCTAAACTGTTTTGGAAACAGCTGTGTGCTGTCACCTCCTGTGGTAGCTGAAGGCACAACCCAGTGACTGAGGTCCTTTGCAGCCCCAAAAGCCTCAAAATTCTATTGTTTCTTACTTAGTTGCCAAAGAATGTATTTCACTAGAAGCTTGGAGTTAATTCATTGAATCAAATTTATGAGCAAGGAATGTTTCTAGGCAACTGTTACACTCCTGTGGTTCATCCAGGTCACTAGATAGCTTCAAAAAGCTGGTGATGTTTCAGATGTCTATTCTTGCCATATGGTGAAGTGCCATTCTTCCCCAAATTTCCAGAGCAAGTCTCTGAATTAACACATGGCACTCTGACACTGGCTGTTGCTGCTTATTTAGCTCCTGTTTATATTTACTTACTGGGAAAACCTAAGTGCATTCCCATGAGGCATTATCCTGACTAGACATCTTCCTTGGGTCAGGAGGCCCAGGAAACAAAATGCGAGTTGTTTCTCTAGACACTAATGTGTAATTTTGTCTGTTCTCATCTTCTGCCTCCCTTCCCCCTATTTGGGTGCTGCCTTTAAGATATCAGGTGGGTTAACTCCAAGGGATTTGTGTCATTTCCACAGACTTTTCCTGGATAAGAATTGGAATAAGTAATTGTGATGGGTGAATCTGTATTTGCACACAGCCTGTCTCTGGCTTAACCAGGGTGGGTCCTCACAGCAGCACATGTATGTTCTACAAGTTTGGTCTTCAAAAGATCTCCAAACCAAGCTGTGTGTGCCACTTTTATAGTTAAACTAAAATGGCTGAAGTACTTTTAGGGAGAGTAACTGGGCTGTAGGAATCTTGTAGATCCATCTGACTGTGCCAGAATTGAAAAAATACTGGTCTTGGTGGTAGCTGGTGCTTTGAGGTAATGCTGCAGAACCTATGCCGCCAAAAGTAGTGCTCATAAAGAACAGTATTTGCTTGTATTAGTTTGGATTTTACTCTTTCTCTGTAACTTCTGAAGTCTTGATCACTTCAGCATCTCCAGTTGTGTGATGTACTCAGCAACAGTTTCAGCAGCAAAGTTACCAAGCTGATAATTTGTGCTTCAGGGTAATCCTGTCCTCCTTGGAGGGAAGTGGTGCTGCAGTTATGGTCCCTAACAAGTGCCGTAGGCCATGAGAAAAACTAGTTAATAAGAGTCCTAAGACTTAGAATTGTATTTATCAGCTGCCACAGAATGTGTCAGGACTTTATGCCAGATACTTGAAAATTCTTTGGATGCTTCTGTGTCCAACGTTACTTCAAATGTGTTGTCTGGCTGCTAGATCCCAGAAATAGTTGTCAGATCTCAGTCCTATTTCTGCTCCTGAGCTGAGGGTTAGGATGAGTTTTGTGACCCTTCTGTACAGTTTGACATCAGTAAAATAAAAATACCATGTTTCCAACCAGAGAGAACTCTTGAGGCATAATGGAAGCCAAACAAATCCTGCTGCAAATCTGCTTACCCATCTAATAGAGTGGGGGTTACCTGTGAACATCTGAGAGTAGATTAACTTCTTGTGGCAAAAAGACCTCAGTGATTCAGGGATTTCATTATCAGCAGTAATAGTGAGCTTTTCTAAAAGTCCAATTAAGAAGCAGGTGGTAATTCTTATGTGATGTTTGAAATAAGATAAGAATGTGTTAATTAAACATGACACAGTAGCACTGGACCAGAGTAACTGTAAAACCATCCAGCCGTTTTACTTTGGTATAAACCTGTGTGGACTCAGCACTAACCTTTAGTGGAACTAAGGATTGACTCTGCTATTGAAATTCTTGATTTGCTGCAGAATTCAGAGGAACTCGGTTTATCCTGGCTTGAGGTGATGGAGCATGTCTATCTCCATGTCTCCTCCATTTAGACAGCAAGAGAATTTTGCAGTGCATGTTGCTGTAAGCCTATGTTGGAGACTCTGGCTGGGCAGCTGGAATTTCTAGAGCTCTTTTTCAGTAGGAGGAATTGGAGAGCACAAAATGGAGACTGCCCAGCGTTGAGTTGTGGAGTGATGGATTGTTTCTAGGGACTTGGGGAGGCTGTGGAAATGCACAAGTCATGGGAGGCAGGAGATGGTAAGAAGGGCTGAGTCAGCTTGGTGTTGTTCTAGATTATCTGGTGGGAGCTGTTAGCAGGATGAGTTCTTTCTTTTGAATTCTCAACCATTGAAGCCTCACTGTGGACTTTCCAGGGGTTCTGGCAAAGGGAGAAATGACTAACCAGCTCCTGTGAGTGGCCAGATTTTAAATTCTTGCCTCTGAGTAGGAGTCTTGAAAGTGCCTGCTGCTGTTGCATCCACTTCTCAACATGGAGGCTTTGTTGTGCATAGGTAGGTCACAGACTTCGAAGCAGCAGTTGATAGGTGAATCACAAGGGAAAAGAGCATGCCAGCTTATCTTGGAGAGAAATTCCTTGTGGAGGAGGAAGTGTGTGCTGTTCTTGTGCTTGTCATTTGGGTAAACACTATAGGAACTATTAGCTTGTTTCAGATGACCCACGTATTTTGAATTTTTGCTGAGCCCCATCACCAATTGCCTTGACAGGGCACAGTGGATGAGTGGGCTGGAAGTGAGAGCAGAGAAGTGCAGTATGATCCCAAAGTGGTCTGTGCTAGAAAAGCCAGATGATTTCTGGAACAAAATTCATAAGCCCTTCCTGTGTAAACTATTGCATGTTTATTATTACCCACTGCTACTTCCCGGGCAATATTCTCATGTTAATGTTCTTTGCCTTTGCTTACTTGGTTGTTTTTTTTTTTTTTTTTCAAAATTCAGGTTCATTCCTTTAGTTCCTTTTGTATCATGTCCACTTAAAAATGGTATGCTAAATTAAGTACTGAACATTTATCCCAAGTCAGTTGCTGAGTTAAATATAAACAGTCAGGAATGATAAAATATAAATTTGAAGCATTTTTTTATACACACACTGAGTGACTGTTAGCTGAGCAGAGATACTTGGATATATGGTTCTCACATCCATGCCTAAACCTGTTGCTATAAGCAGTTGATACCTAATTTCACACATAACCTCATGTTATCTGGATAATCAGGAAAACTTGCTCTTCCTTTCTCTTGCCTCACTACATGAGATGTGCAGCTGAGCACTAGGTCACGTTCCTGAAACATCTTAGGTATTGCATCTTTGTTGCTTTGAGTACAGCACGTTCTAGTGAACAATTTGAGTTTCCATAGCCAGAATGCCTCAAAACAGGACTTTCTGCCAACTTTGCTAAGTTCAGCTCTTGTCTCTAAAGTTCTAATCCTTTAGAGTATGAAAAGTGTTAATGGGAAGTCCTCTCAAAGGTAATCAGAGGAAAGGGAAGGTCATGCATTTGACCCATTGCATGGGTCAAAACATGTCTACAAAGAATTAATTATGCATTTGTTCACACATCAATACACATGACAGTGAAATTGCTGGATACCTGTAGACAATGACAAGCCGTTCTGTTCCAGTTCCATAATGAAGGAGTTGGTTCCTTCTCACCCTTTCTACTACTGCACTGAGTTGAATTTTACCACATCATCAGCGTAGGTTCTAAAGGAAGGTTTAAAATAAATCCAAAAAAGGGTTTTCCTCTGTTCAAGAATCTGATCAACATCAAACTACTCTTTTATTGGTGCAAGAAATGGTTTTGATTCCAGATGGTAGAGCTAAAAATTTCCCGTGCAGGGTAGTCAGTACAGGTAATTGTAG
The DNA here is from genome assembly GCA_013400735.1 of Pomatostomus ruficeps. NCBI lineage: Eukaryota > Metazoa > Chordata > Aves > Passeriformes > Timaliidae > Pomatostomus > Pomatostomus ruficeps. The sequence goes on from VYZT01012386.1 coordinate 7,786, forward strand.
TACTGGAAGTAAGAAAAACATTGTGGATTTTGTATTAGGCATTTTTCCAGCTGCTGGCATCCCAGAACTTTACATTCAGGTGCAAACTGAGTGGATTTCTTGTATTGGACAAGATCAACTTGTGTTTCTGAAAAAAAATCTCAGTATCATTTCTAGCTATAAGTGGCCCTATCAGTTAATTCTGCAGGTGATCCCAGAATACAGGGGCCTTGCAGAAGAATTGTCCTCTGTAAGCCACTGACATTCCCCTTCAATCATAATGTTCGTGGAAAGTTCAAACGTGGCGTTTTTGGAACAGCTGCTCCTGTCATTTGTTATCCATCTGCAAAATGGAGGCAGCGAGATTTAAGCAAATGTGGAAACAACTTTCACTTTCATCTTCATCATGTCAGAACCCCAAAGTGAGACCAGCAAATGCTAATTTGGAGAGATGCTCCTGTATCTCATGAAGTTCTCACCTGGCACAGGAAGTTGGTTGGTGCCTTGGATGTGTTGTTGGGGTTGGAATTCCTGAGAGAACGGAAGGATTTTGGAGGGCAGCATTTGTACAGTTTATAAAGAAGCTTTTTTCATAGATGAAAGGATTCACTTTCTGTTGCCACTTGCCATAAGATTTTACAATTTTTTTAGCAGTGAGACTTTCACGTGGATGTAGCTAACGTTAGTGTTGGCACTTCTGTTAAGTCCTGTTGGCCAAGAAGTAAATTCCTGGAATAACCAAGAGTTGTACCTATAACGTTTGTGAGCCATCATGTTGGGTGGTGGGGAGCTTGTTGCTTTGCGTAAAAGCAGCTATTGCTGAAGAGATGAGGTGAGGCATTTTTCTGGTCCTGAACTGTTTGTGTGATCCCTTGAAGGGATAATTTTTATGGCTTAAAGAATTTAAACCTCCAGTTTTTGTCTAAGGGAATCCCAAATGTTTAGCTTTCGGGTGCTGGGTTTCTTTTTTTTTTTTATTTGGGGGGTGTGTGTGTTTTTGGGGGGGGGGGGTTGTGGGGTTGCTTTTTTTTTTGTTTGTTGGTCTGTGTTGTGTTGTTGTTGAAGCAAGTGAGCCTGTCATTTTAGGAGAAACAAATTTGATACTTAACACTCACAGTGAACAGAGAAGGTAAACAGAACTTTCAGCATATGCCTGCTTGGGAATTAGGGTTAGTAGTAGCTAGGTTATGTCACAATTTCATGGTGGTGTTTATCCTTTAAATAGGGGAGGGAGACTGGTCAGTTCAAAAATTACCTACTGTGGGGTTTCTCTGTGTTAAGGCTTCTCCCCCACTCCACCCCTTCAGTTTTCTGCTCAAGTGTATAACGAGAAGTGGCTTTGTTGTGAGGAAAGATTGATTGGTGGGAAGTTGTTACTGCAAAGTTAAGAATGCTAAAATGGAATGCATCTTGGGGAAAAGATGCTCACAAGTTATTAATGGAGAACTGGCTTTATCATGTCATTCTTCCTGTTAATACATTCCATCATTAATTGTGAGTCTTGTTTTTACATCTTTGTCAAATTTGTCTTCATTTCTTAAGTTAGATCTGTAGGAGGATACTTTTGTGTCAGGATAAAACACAGTGACTTTGCATGATTCATTTTTTCCTTTTAAAACCAGTTTTGTCAGAGATCTTAAATAATTTTCAAACTGCTTGGATATGTAAAAATGCAGATGCATATCCAGCAGAGCCTGCAAAGATGCAGCAGACTCTTGAGGTACCTGGTTACTATTTGGGTAAATCTATTCCAGCCTCTTGAGTTTGTGCTTTGGCCTGGTGATGCTCTGTGGGCAGGTCACACATGGGTCCATAGAACAGCCAAATGGGGAAGGTTGTATTATGGGTACCAGTTGTACAGTTAACACAGCTTTCACTTGCTCACTTTCCTAGTGTTAAAAAAGCATAAAATTACGCATTTAAATCAGTGGTACAGCCAGCATCTGATAACAGTAATAGCCGGCTTGCCAGATGGAAGATGCGTCTGAATGCTTAGCTCAGGGTCAAGCAGATGCTTGCCGGGAGAACTGAGCTTGGAATTCCAGCTACTCAACAAATCCGAAGGGTTTTTTCCTCAAACCTTAGTCTTCTATAAATACCACTTTGGCTGTTTTTTGGATGTGGTTAAATAACAGATCAGTTAGGATGTGAACTGATGCAGAAATATTCCAAAGGTTGGATCATTATCCTGAGAAAAAAGTGTTGAACAATCTAACTGGTCCTGTTGCAAATGGCTTCTGAAGCCTCTTAGTGCCCCATTCCATGTCTGGGAGTTTGACCTGTGGTGCCACTGTAGCCATAGTTAGCCCAGAGACTAAGTGTTTGTTAGGCTGGGTCTGCCTTGGAGGGAAGTTGTTTCTAACAGTCTTTGCTTGCTTTTCACTAGGGTCCATTAAATAGTGAGTCTTCCAACCAGAGCTTGTGCAGCGTGGGCTCTCTGAGCGATAAAGAGTTGGAGGTAAGTAGGCACAACTCCTCGGCATAGCCGGGTTTAAGACGAACATGATTGAACTCAAAACATGGAATTGTGTGAGTCGGTGACAGTCATCTTAGTTTGGAGAGTGAAAGGGCCCAGGGAAGTATTTACCTTGAACCCTGCAGGGTTTTGACCTCTCTGTGAAGCTCCTCCCTGAGGCTTCCCACTATTCCGGGCAGGTTTTACCCAATCCCAAATACAGCATTTGAAAAGCTCAGCTTTGGAAACAGTTTTCAGTTCATTGGGGTTTGTTTGGATATACTTTTGGATACACATAAAAAGCCAAAGAACGTTAATGGAAGAGTTTGCCGTATCTATAAAATCTGTGAGTTTTCGTAAGCCAGTACAAGGCAGAGCATTTTGTATATTGCTCTGTGGAAGTGTTGGAAGGTGAAAATTGATGCTTTATCCCTGGTTAATCTCACTGCTTTAGGATAAACTATTTCAAAATGCTCGCTAAAGCAGCAGAATGAATTGTAGTTGTTTTTTTACTCTAAAATCCCATGTTAATGAACCAAAATCTCAAATTTAAGTGCATTTTCCTAGCCATTTCTTATGAACTTCCCCCGTAGTTATCAGGTAAGTTTTGGATCATATTTCCCTCTGTTATATGGCAGTACTGGTATGAGGGGCTTTTGAGAATGCAGTACCTTAAACTCCATAAAGTAAACGTATTTAATAGTGAAAATCTGAGTATTCATTCTTTTACTGGTTTTTTAAATTAACTTCTGTGGAATGATATAATTTGACTAAGCTGACGTACTCGAATCCCCCATTCCTTGCTTTTTCAGTCTGTAACAGATAATGTTGTGTGTCATTTTTGTTATGTAAGTACTTGAATGGAAAAACAACTTAAACTGAATCTCATTAATATGCTCACAGCTCCGTGGAGGCTGTAATGGAGCCTGTGGTGTTACAGTCACGCCAACGCTGTTCGGGAGCTGCTCTTCTCTACACAGTGAGGAGGCAGTGTCACTGACTTTTACACATACAGGGGTTGGAGCAGCAAGTCTCTAGGTAGTTTTGGAGTTTTCAGTCCCCTCATTCTAAAAAAGTACCTTACAGACACAATAACCACCTTTGTCTTAACATCCCCTCCAGCCTCTTAGCAAAACAATACTGTGTCTTGTGAGTGCCCAGCTGGTAACATGGGGCTGTCGATGTCCAGTACCCACAGACAGCTTTATCCTTTTTTCCTGCTGAAGGAGGGAGGTTGATTCCTGTGTTTAGCGTGTGTAAGTCTTTTGGTAGAGATCTTTAAAGAGGGTACTTGAGATATGGGTTTCCAAAGAGCATGAAACTTAGGTTTACCACAGACTCTCTGGCCACAGCTTTCCCTCCCCCAGAGCTGTGTTTTGCACACAGTGTTTTTCTTCCTGCCCCCAGGCTATAGTTTAGTGGTGGCTGCAGTGATTGGAGAACATACAGCTTGGTAATTATTTGGGATAAGAGATGTGTTTAAAATTACAATGGTGATAGGAATGACAAGACATTTATCTTTCCAGCAACCTCAGTGAGCTGCTTCCAGCAGTGCTTCCCAATGTCTTTGGCAGGTTTGGCCACAGATGTGACCCTGGTGATGGGGAAAGCACTGTGCCAGGGTCTCCTCCATTCTCACATGTTTAGGCTTGCTAACCTTGTACAGGCAGACAGGCATTTCACTTCTGGAGCCCTCAGGCCTGTCAACTGTGCTCTGTGTTGTGCCTATGAATAAATAAATTGATGGTGCATAAATCCCCTGATCAGCTGCCCATCAGGTCTCTTGAGTGCTCACAGAAATGGCACATGCAGCTGACCCTTGACTTTAATGAGAGCAGGTGAGGAGCAAACAGAAGTCTAGGTGAATTGCTGCATCTGTAACAGCTTTGTCCTTGCTGCTATCCTGGGATAGTTCTTGTAGCCATGTGCCAGGGGCTTTGAGAAGAAGCGTTACCTGCTGGCAAAGGAGTTGGCTTAAGAGACTGTGATTGGACTGCAGATTTGGATGTCAGTACTTGAACCTCTCGTCATTATTCTGCTTGTACCAGTACTGTGATGACCTTGAAGTGGTTTATACAGGTTTCTATACAAGTTTGAGCTTGTTCTGCTAACCCTCTGAGGTCACTGGACAGTAGAGGCTGGCTTGCAGCAGCTGAAATAGAAAAAATAAATTTACCTCCTTGTTAACCACATTCCGTCCCTCCTACGGCACATCTATGAGAAGGTAGCAGCTCTTTCAGACCAGTTGTTTCTTTAAGTACCAATAACAGAAACAAATGCACTAGAGAAGTGAAACAGCCACTGAGGATATGGAACAGATCATTGTATTTGGGCATTTTCTTTAAATGTTGGAATAACTGCAGTAATGTTAATTTTTAAGTATTGTTTAACAGACTCCCGAGAAAAAGCAGAATGACCAGCGGAATAGGAAGAGGAAAGCAGAAGCCTACGAGACCAGTCAAGGTAATCCACACTCCAAGCCTGCTGCAGAATTGCCGCATGCTTGGTAACTCAGGCACGTTGTGCACAGGCAGTGTCCAAGGAAACTAATGGCTCTTCTCAAGGGTGTGTCAGGCAGCTTGTTATAAACTACCCATGATGGTGTATTCTCTTCTGGGAGCCCTGTTATCCTTACTGGCAGGAAAATACTTGGCTTATTCGCACAAACTCTTGCATTTTTATGGGACAGGCTGCCCAGAGGCTTCGTATGCTACTCTGAAGTGTTGTTTTGGTCCTGTGTCGCTACATATACAGCAGCCAGACTTCAGAATACAGCCTGTACTGTCTTCCTTGCTTTCCAACATGTGTGCCTGTGTTGTTAGAGCAAGTTCTCACCATGACAAATCAGGAACAAGCTGTGCACGAGCAGACAGTGCTGTCGTGAGTGCTGGGGAAAACCTGACGTGTTCAGATCTAAGTTCAGATTTTCTAGCAAATGGGCAGAGGGGCAGATTTTTATTTCTTTCATTCTTCAGCAAGAAAGTAATGAGAATTGTGTTGACAGAACTGCTTTGATAATATGATAGTAGAAGAAAAGGGCTAAGTTTTTAATGAGCTGATGTTAAGCCACTGCTAATTATCTCTCAAACTCTTACAGGAATGCTTGTGAGCAATCTAATATCCAGTAGTTTATCTAAAGGCAGAGGAGTAAAAGTACCCTTTGCTGTCTCCTTATCTTGAAGGAAATTTTGGAAAACCTATGCAACAGTCAAGACCTTTAGTGTTTTCTAAGTACTTCAGCAAGTGCAAATGCTGTTTGATTGGACCTGACATGTTTGGAATTGCGAGTTAATTGAATTGTCAGCTGTAGAGCCTCCCAAAACCAGCACAAGGGCTGTAACCCTGGGGCGGGCTTTTGTTGTGCGGAAGCTTTGTTGTGATAGTTGTTGCACTGAACAGGAAAAGGAGTGTCATAATGTAGGAGGAGGTTTTTAGAATGGCGTGGTAACTTCTGTTCTTAAAAATACAACTCTTATTTTAATCCTTTGCTTTCCTTTTTAGGGAAAGGCACTCCTAGAGGACATAAAATTAGTGATTATTTTGAGGTAAGAGTCTTTTCATTGACAAATCTACCTGAATTCACATTTTGTAAAATCTGTACATAGATGTTTCTGATGTGACATGTGTTACTGATCTGTCATTGGGATCATGGATTGATAATATCAACCTGATAGGCTCAGATCTGATGAGGTAGAGGATACGAGGAAGTTGATTTTTAAATTAACATTTAGTTGAACAGTTGATAAGGCATTTTTTTTACTTAAGTATAGGTTTGAGGTTGATTTCCTTTGGAACTTGGATCTCAGTTGAGAATATCTCTAGGTTTGCAAAGAATTTTAATAAGGGTCCAGTGCTGCAAAAGAGCCCACCTGCACAGTCCCGCTGATTGGAGTGGGAAGTTGTTTACAGAGTTCCCTCTTAAGAAGAACTTTGCATGGGAGGCTGGCACCATAGGGGGCATGGATATCCCTCCCCAAAACAGTGATGGACATTCTAAACATCAGTATTCTTTTTGCACTGCATAATATCTGAAGTTTTTCTAGGTCTGCACAATCTAGAGCTGTAGCTTTTCTCTTAAGTTTGTTCTTTATTTTATGGAGTAATTCAGAGTCAGAAATTAAGTGCTTGTTAGTGCATACTTCTTTCCTGTATAAATTTTTTTTATGAGTGGTACACTGTAGGGGTTTCTGTACCAGCTGGAGCAGTTCCCCAGCTCCTTACCTGTCCTGCCTCTAACAGTGACTGGCCCAGGTGCTTCAGTGGAGATGAACATTCCTTACCACTCCTGTGGTGCACATCAGACACGTCTCCTCCCAGGGAATGGGCTTCCTAATTCCATAGAGTAAATAACTGATCTATGACCAAGTGTGCAGGTTTATGTCTTCTTGTGTTACAAAAGAAAATGTACTCGGTGCAAATACAAGTGTTTGTTTGAGGTACTTCTGTTATTTTGAAAACTGCATGAACTGTTAAGGTTTTCCTTTTAATTTATGTTCAGTTTATTTAAATGATTCCCTGAAGCCTGTAAGGCTTCATTTATAAGATAAATGTGTTTCTTCTGTCTGTGTTAAATTTGGTTAAATGTAGTATCTCTGTGGAATTCCTGATGATCCAATCTATTTGTGTGCCCAGTTTGCTGGGGGCAGTGGCCCAGGAACCAGTCCCGGTAGAAGCGTGCCGCCTGTTGCCAGATCCTCTCCGCAGCATTCCCTGTCCAACCCCTTGCCGGTGAGTGTTCTTGGGGACACAGCTGGTGGCCTGGCATCGGTTAACTTGGTGGCTATGCTTCAGACAGGTAATACAAGGTTCTGGACAGGGAAATGTCTCTTGGTGAGTGATTTGGCTTGTTCTCCATTTTAAATCTGAAACTGGGTTCTGACAGTGAAGCCATGTCTAGGACCCTGGGACAGTGGCTAGTCCAGGTGTAGCTGACATGAATATCTGAGCTTAAAGTGTACAGGATTAATGTTTCTAACATCTTATATGGGTACAGAGGAATCCTGGTCCTTAATAATGGTGGAACTGACTCATTAGTTACCCTATATTCTGTTGTAACACATTGATTTCTCCATGGAGTTGGGAGTATGTTGTGTGTTTGTGCAGCACTAGTCAGGGATATTCTGATCTTGATTGGACCCCTTGGGTATCCCGAACAATGTGCACACCACAATTATTTTGGGAAGGCCTTTTACTTTTGTTCACGTGCACGTGACTTGCAAGGGGCATTAGCAAAAGCTTGCAGAGATATGTGTGTACATGCACAGCTGGTGCTATTTTTTTGTATGTAATTCCACTTTACTTGCAGCATTTCTGTGAGGTCTGGATGTGAAGAAGTAACCTGTGTTTTTAAGCCATTTTAGGACAGAGCAACTAAAAGAATTTGTTGCAACTAGCAAAGCAGTTTCAGAGGCTCTGGTGCCTAAGCTTTAGTTTTGACCATTGGCCGGGCCCTTCTTTAAAAATTTTCAGCATTTGTTGAGTGTCATAAAAGTCTGGAGACATTGTGGGAAAGGTTGGTATTCCCAAAACCAAATGCAGAGTCTTTAGTGATTATATTATTCTGCAGAGACCTTTGCACAGTTCCTGAATGTACTGAACTAAACCCTAACACTTAACACTCTGCTCAGAATTCCATGTGTTGCTAGATTTCAGAAGCTTTGTAATGCTGCTTGAAGGAAGAGCTTCTCATATGCTTCTAGAAACCTTTTAATGTTTCTAAAAATTAAAATACATCTTATTAATTGAATGGACTTTCATACTATCATGTATTAATTCACTAATACATCTCTTTAAAGAGAAGTTAATGAAGAAATAGCATCTCTGAATGTTGCAGATGTGTGAGGGATTAGGGACAATTCTTTATTGCAGCAGATTAGATAGTCCACAATGGGACAAGTGGATTCTTCCTTGAGTTTTCTTCTTCTACTCTTGTATGTGCTGAGTAGATAAAAGTTGAACAGAGTATTTCTGGTGAATATTGATGCTGCAGTTAGTTTCAGCCAGGCCAGTTTGTCTCTCTCCTTACACAGGTGCTTGTGTTTATCTTCTGTTCTTTACTCTTGCAGCTAAACCTGTGATGTTTGCTTATTCATAACAAACTATTCTGGGCCTTTGCAAGATCTGTCCTCTTCTTACAAACTGAATGTCAATGGTTTGATCTAATCCCCCCAAAAATAGGGGGATGAATGAAAATTGGAGAACACTGAGTGTCTTACCCATTACAGGTGTCAGTGTGAACTTGGAAGGAAGCAGTGTTAAAATGTCACACGATACAAACCTCCTCCAGACCTGAATTAATCTGTACTGTACTGGAAAATTTCTGCAATCAGAACTTGCAGAGGATTTGTAATGGCTTCAGGATGTTACTACTTCTCTTCAAATCTCTTGACTACTCTGAATTGCCTCGCTCCTCGTTTGATCAGAATGATCTGCAGGTCTTGAGACACTTGTGAGGCCGCTTTCAGGCACAAGCATTCTTTTGGGGAAGGAAGCGCACTCTTGACATTGGTAATGTTAGCCAGAAAACAGGTTGCAGTTAATGTTTTTAAGAAAAACTGAAGCCTGACCTGACTGTTTACTTTCTCTGAGGCATTTGCCTGGCCTGGAGTTACAGCTTGGAAGGACTTGGATGATTATTACCCAGACTACCAAGTTTTAGCAGTGATGGTGTGGCTTTGGAAGCCAGGGCATTGAGATGCTGTGTGCTGTAATCAGTGTGTAGCCCAGATGATTCTTGTTGTTAAACCCAGTTCCTCCATCACAGTTGTAAAGCTAATCTACAGCAGGAGAAAGGAGCTGGCTCTTAAGAAATGTAATGGACCTTTAAAAGATTTTGGGAATGAATTAGTACTTTGCTTACCTTGCGGGAGATGGGCCCCAGCTGTAATGACAGAAGTGAGCTTGCCCTGATGTCTGGGTCCTAGACATGGTTAGGTTGCTGCCATTTAGCAGTTCTGACTCAGTTTACTTTACCAGAATAGCAATGTATCATGAAGCTGGCTGTTTGAAAATAAGTCCTTAAGAAACATAAAAAATGCAATTGTGAATGCATTGACCAAAATTCCAATGTAGATTTTTGGACCTGCAATCTATTTTGCCCCACTGATTCTGAAGCACATGTATTTGCAAAGAAAGAGGATGTGTTAACTGACAGGGAATTCTGTCCTGTGTGTTCATTTGTTAGGATTTTTTTTAATTGTTAACTTCATTTCCTTGTTGCTGTCTGCCATTGGAACAATCACTGCAGGAATCCTGTTTGAGTTATCAGATCCTCACCATGCTGCCTGCTCATTCCTGAGCTGCTGCTTCGCTGACAACAGTTTTGGCAGAGTCAGAGAATCGCTTTTTTTAATTTAAAAAAAAAAAAAAAGTAGTTCATTGTCTGTTTTTTGACTGTGTTGCAGCGGCGAGTGGAGCAGCCGCTGTATGGGGTAGACGGCAGCGCAGCCAAGGAGCCGCAGGAGGAACACTCTGCTCTGCCAACGCTGATGTCGGTGATGCTGGCGAAGCAGCGGCTAGAGAATGAGCAGCTGGCACAGAGGGGAGGTGGCCTCTGTTTTACTTTTGTCTCGGTGAGCAGCTCCAAAAAGATTTGAATCCTAAGGCATGTGTCTAGTTAAGGGATGGGGAATTTGAAGATTTTCTGCCCAAGTGCAGCCTTGTTTTTGCTGACCCTAGTCTGTAACCTTCTGGTAAGTTCCATCTTCCTTGTGAAGAGTTGTAGGTCCCAAGCTTTGCTTGTTTAACAAAATGGTGTGAGTTTTAAGTTAACAGCTCAAAATCTTGCATAGATCAAAATGATGTCATCTGAGAGGCTAATCTGAGTGATGCAGAAAAGCAAAAGATTGTAGTCTTGTTCTGAGAAGTGTTTGGTTTGGCCTTAATCTCAGCTGCTGTGAATTAAATCAGGCTTTTAAAAGCTTTGTCTTTAGCAGATTGGGCCAGGTTCTTGAAAGAAGCTGCCTCTGGGTTTACTGAACTGAATCTCTAAACCTGAACATGAAAGCGTGGTGCAGGCCAGGCTGCAGCTCCAGTGTGGAGATGAATGTATCTGCACAGGCACTGGTGGTCATGCTGAGGGACATGTAACAATACCCAACTTTCTTTTACAGGCCCAGCAAGGCAGCCCATCTTCTACCGGATCAGGGAACACTGAGCATTCCTGCACCTCCCAAAAACAGATTTCCATCCAGCACAAACAGTCACAGGTATAGCTCACTAGACAATATAGCTCTTGGATGTGAGGTTGAAGCTTGATGCGCCTTGTCCACTGTGCCAGAGGGTAGTGGACATGATGTTTCCAGTGAGAAGGGCTAGTATTCCCAACTCCATCTGTAACTATTAAGTGAAGTGAATCGCTCTGAGCTTTGTTCCTCATCCTGTGAAGAACATTTTCAGTTGCTGTTGCTGGAGTTTGTCCAATCTGCTACTGAAGCTTTTCTGTGTCAGTGTTGTGGGAAATTTGTCAGCTGTGTGTGATTGTGCTCAGGAGAGGAACACCTCAGCTCTGTCTCTTTCTGCTTTGTTGTATCCAGAAGGTTCTTCCTCTCTCTGGAAGTGAAGGTGTGATGGAAACCTGAGTGACAGTTGTGAATGTCTCTGTTCAAGTGCTGGATCTGTTCAGGCGCCAGGATACATCACATTGCTTACAGTACAAATAGCCACGTCTGGCTGGCAACTCTTTGACCTCTGCAGAGTCCACTCATGGAATAGTTTGTCCTGTCACGGTGGAACATGATGTGTTCCTGAAAGTGCTTCCCAGCAACTTCACTGACCTGGAGTCAGTGACCAGTGAAGAGCAGCAGCTCTTCTGACTGTACTGCTACCTTTTTGGTACCTTTTAAATTATTGAGATTCTTTTAGCTGTGTCATCTTCTGTTGCTTACCAGGGTGCCCAGCTTTATCTGCAAAACCTGGTTTATTTCTTCTCCAAGCCTGCTTTTAATCTTCTTTGGATTTTCATCTCAATCTCTCTATGTCTTCCCTTAAGCAATTTTTAAACAATCATTTTCTCACACCAGTCTGTGTCAGAGATGATTTTGTTGCTGGGAAAGTCCATTCTGCATTAACCTTGCAGGTGATACAAGTTCTCTGTTCACCAAGGACAGCAATCCCCCCCCTCTGGAGGTACTCACTTGCTCAAGTCTGCGCTCTGTTGTGTCACTAGGGTTGCATTTGTTGTCTGTATTGTTAAAATGCTGGTCTGGGCAGATCCCTATTTCCTGACAGTTCATAGAGAGGTCTGTGTGTGAGGATGATGACACAACTCTGCCAGAGATTATGTCAATTTTTGCTGTCCCAACACCCATGCTTAAAACAGTGGTCCCACCTGGAGAGAACAAGGTGTTTTTATTTTCTTCAGTGCTTAACATGCCCACAAGGTCCATGTTCTTAGCAAGATGTCATCTGAGCAAGCTTTCTGCTAGTGTTCAGCTTCATTATATTCCCCAGAGGTCTAGGTGGAGCATAAATGTGCAGGAAAGAATCTAGGAAGATCTTTGACTGCATGATGAGGACATGTACACATTCTTGGTTTTTCCCTTCCAAGCCTGTTTGGAGTTGACAGAGTTAAAAAATAGATAAACTTCAGTGATTCCCAGCTTGAATCACTTGTGGCAGTGCCAAAAGCAAGTCAGCATGATGTGATTTCCTCAGTGTTTTCAGTCAGTGCTAGGGCCCCAGTGCTCTGAGGTAACGTGGGGTGAAGTCACATGTAAAAGCATGTATCCTGACTTCATCTGACACGGGGCAAGCATGTCTGTGCACTCGCCAAAGTGAAACAACAGTCACTTACTAAAGAAATTTTCTGCTGTTTGGCCACCAGCTGCACCACGTTCTCCACAGACATCCTGCACAGTGCCTTCCAAGGCAAAACTTTTCCTGCAAGCAGGAAGCATGAATCAAGTTGAGGCAGAGGTGAGGTGACCTGCCCAGGCCTCCTCTTTGTCTCTTGGGATTAGGCCCATATTGCTTGTTGTGCTATGCTGGCAGGTGCTCTCTGAGCTTTTCTGTACTGGGCATATGTCAGGAAGCAAGAGTCAGCCAAGTTTGTCTCTTACTCCATGGTGTTGGCTTCCAGACAAGCTTGAAATTTGGAGAACAGTTATATAACAACTCAACAGGTAAGTCTCTGCAATCTCTTCTCAGAAACGGAATACGTGCCTGCTAGCCACAAGTGTGAAATCTGTGTGTGCAGTTCTGGATAATTTCCTCTGTGTTAACTTGGCTGTCTTAGATGCTTAGATGTGTTCATATACATACTGACTCCTTCCCCTTTTCTTCCCCACCCTTTTACTGGAGTGCTGAATCTGAAATATTCAAAGAATATAGCATGTGTCTTCTGTTCCTGGGTATAACTCTCACTTCACTGCTTCACTGAAGGTATTTGAGAAGTGCTGCACCCCATAAAACTTTCCAGATAGTTTTCACTCAAGAACTATAAAGTTCCTATCCCCAGTGGGCACTAATACATCAGTTTATCAGAAACAAAAGCTTGTACCCAATACTCTTGCTGTCAATCTGTTACAATATGTTAAAATGAAGACCTTTGTTTTCTGTCAGGACCACTTTAGAGCCGCACAGGTGTTGTCTTTGTCTGCAGGTGGTTGTCTGTGCTCATGAAAGATCATAAATTTGCTATTTCAGCTAAGGTCTGGGATTTGATGTGTTTGTTTGGGTTTTTTTACGCCTTTTTTTCTTTACAAGCTCTCCTGCATAGAGACCTCCAAAAAGTGTGCAAAACTCAACAATAAATGTAAAATTTGCAGGACACAGAGGATATTTTAGGCTGTTGAGAGTTATCAGTTTGTGCTCTTCAGAGCAGCTCCATGCTGGCTGATGGCACTTCCTGTGCTGGAGGAGCCCACCATGTAAAAACAAAATGAATAATGGAGAACATTCTTCCCCTGACTTGCCCGGATGCAGGGGATCAGTCCTTCTGAGTTCAGATCAGAGGGGGTTATATTGGTTAGTGCTAACTATTTTAGACATTTTCCATTTGTCTTAAATGTGGTTTATGGTGATCTTTCCCTACAGTCAGACCTCACAATGGAAAAAATATCTGCACTAGAAAACAGTAAGAACTCTGACTTGGAGAAGAAGGAGGGGAGGATAGATGACTTGTTACGAGTAAGTATTTAAAGTGGGACAACTCTTCTAAAAGCTGCTGTTTAAAGGTACTTAGAATGCTTGTGCCAGCCAGGCTGCAGAGCAGGGGCTTGTATACTAGGTATAGAACCAACACGTGCAAGGTAAAACCAATCCAGTGATCCCTTACATGCAGGATAATTGTCTGGCCTGTGGACACTGACAACTCTGGTCATCCTTTATTTGCAGGATAATTGTCTGGCTTGTAGACCCTGCTTGAATCTAAGCAGTGTCTGGGGATGTACAGTGTAGAGTTGTTATAGCTCAGTTGTTTGTGTCCTCAGCAGTGTTGGCCTCCCTTTGATCTGTTGCACACTTGGGTATTTTGCTGGCTAACCTAACAGGCTCCTCTGCAGAATTCACAGAACCATGGAATCATTGGGAGTATAAGGCTTCCAATAAGGATGGAAAAGACCTTGAAGATCTCCAAGTCCAACCATCAATGTAGCACCACAACCGTGTTCACCACTAAACCATGTCGTCAAGTGCCACATCCGCACATTTTTTTAACACTTCCAGGGACAGTGACTCCACCACTGCCCTCTTCCCTCCATCCAGTTACTCCCCTCTTCTAAGTCCTGAGGAGCTGACTCTGCATTTTGTTTGGCAGCATGTCCAGTAGCCTCTCAGTAGCCTGGGAAGTCGTGTTCTGAAATGCTCATTCAGGAGAGTCAGAGACATGTATAGAGATGAGGAGAACACCCTTTGGCCAAACCAAAAGAATAAAGCTCTTAACCCATTAGTATTCTTCAGTAAAAGATAAATACCTTGTAATCAAGGATGTTGTCTTAATGGAGGAGTTCTAATTGACTTAGCTTTCATCAGCTCTTGTGAAGTGTTGAAAAGCATTAGACAGCACATTAAAGGGTGTAGAGGGAAGGCTCTGTGTGTGTCTGGTCTCAGAACCTGAAAGAACTCAGTCAAGCTCATGGAGACGTGGGACACGTGAGTTTATGGGAAACAATCCATGAAACAGGAAATAGATTATTTTTTTTTTATTATTTCTAGTTTTACCAGACTGTTAGTTGGAAGGGAAATGGTTAAATTTAACTCTATTAATGAAAGTTGTTGGACATACAGTCCTGCTACATGCTGTGGTGCTGTGAAGCAGCAGCTGCCACTGGGAGCAGTCTGTGTAGAGGGACTGATGGAAAGTGACTCGAACAAGAATTTAACTGAAAGTACAAAAGGAGTTTCCCCATCCTTTTCCTCTGCCAGTATTGTGGCTAAAGAGGGAGAATAGTCCAGGAATGACTAAGCTATTCTGATACTTGATAGCTGTGGCAAGGTATTAAATGTTTAACAAAAAAAAAATTAAAATACTTTTGCTTGTCTTTAGTCTCTTTGTGCCTTAGTTCCTTACATGGAAACCAGGATCACAGAATTTCTCTGTTCTGGAAAGGTGTTAAGATGTGAGTGAGTTAAAAATTTAAGAGTTTGTCTTGGATATTTTGCTAAATAAAATCTTTTCTTTTATCCTGCTGGTTTGCTGACTTTGATCCCCACAGCTAGCTGAAGAAACTTCTTCCTAAGTGATGCTTAGTTTGACTCTTCTGAGTGGTTTAAAGTCACAGGCTTTGTTCTCTGTTCACTTGTAGGCCAACTGTGATTTGAGACGGCAGATAGACGAGCAGCAAAAGATGCTGGAGAAGTACAAGGAGCGGTTGAATCGATGTGTAACGATGAGCAAGAAGCTTCTTATAGAAAAGGTGAGCAGGGGACATCTCTACAGTCACAGTTCATGTCCTTGAAAGCAACTCTATCTTCTTAACAGTAAAAACCTGCTCCTGTTGCTTTAATGATAAAAGACAACTGGAATTCTGTCTTGAATAATTTCTCTGCAAACAGGAATGTAATTCAAAGACTGAAGTGGTTCAGAATGTTCAGATTTGGTCACTTTGCACAGTTGCAAGGTGATCTCTTGCTTAAGTGAAAGAGCTCTAAATACAGCAGGCATTGCTTGATTTGGAAACCTATACACATGAAAAGCAGCTCTGTGCAGCTCTGGGAATGCAGGAGCAGTGTCCCGTTGTGCAGTGGAATTGCAGGTATGCTCTGGGACATGAGCAAGTGATTTCGACCTTTCCTTCTTTCAGATGGCAAAGTTGGAGATCATTACTTTGTGTAACACTGAAAACAACATATTAAAGATACTGGGGACAGTGCCAGGCTGCTGTTAACCAGCATCCAGCCTGCTTCAGTGTTGAAAGATTTCCAGCTTTCCTGATAGTTAAACAGTGTGGAGGTTTGATTGCTCGTTCACCTGTTGGCCAGTTACACCTATTGTTTGTGAGCACTGGATGGGCAAAACTACCTGGGTGCTGGCTGGGACATGCTGTCTGTTTGATTTGATTTTGACACAGAGCTGATTGTTCTTGGCTGAGCAGGGCTGCCCTCTCTGGGAGGGTTTGTAACTCTGGGTGAGGTGTTAGATAGATGTGGTTTTCAGATTGATGCTTGTAGCTCCAGTAAGGAGCTTCACTGGTTCATCTCTAATCCTGTCTGACTGGAATTTTGCTGCTCTCATCTCAGGCCTTGGAAATTTCGTTTCGCTTACCAGAAACGCTCTGACAGACACAACCACCAGAGTTGTGACACAACCACCAGAGTTGTGACCAGAGTCTCATGTTGGTGACCTAACTGAGATTGTGTCACTTCTGGACGTGGTACAAGACTAGGACTTGAGGTGGCTGGTCACTGTATCTTAGTCGTAATAGTGATCCAAGGTGCATTTTCTTCCTTCATCTGCTGAATAAGGGCCTGGTTGGAGCTGGGCCTGCAGTCCAGCTAAGCTAGTGATACAAAGGGATAGTTTTAATCCTACTGTCAGGCTGATTTCAGGCTGATCATAGGATGGGTGAAGTGCCCAGGGAGTCATCAGGAGGGAAGAGTGAGGCTGAAATGTCAGGATGGAGGTGAACAAATGCCTGTCAGACCAGTGCGAAGCACCAGCAATAATTTGATCAATGATATTCATCTGGGTTTCAGATAAGTAGAACTGAAACAATAGAAAGCGGTAAGAATTAGTGGTGATTTAAAACACAGCACAGCTCTTAGCTAGTAATTTATGGCTTGTGTTTTTACGTGGGCTTTATTTTGCTTTCAGTCAAAGCAGGAGAAGATGGCATGCCGAGATAAGAGCATGCAGGATCGATTGAGGCTGGGGCACTTCACCACGGTGCGGCACGGCGCATCCTTCACCGAGCAGTGGACAGATGGCTATGCCTTCCAGAACCTCATCAAGTGAGAACAAACAGGATTGTCTTTAACTTCAGAGGCAGAAATGGAAAAACCCCCAACAGTTGTGTGTGATGTCTTGCACATCAGAATGTGAGAATGGTGTGACTGATGCATGGAAGGATCAGATAGGAATTCCGGACAATGGGGAACATTTTCACGCTGAGGCGAGAAATCCGTTTCCACTGAAACTTCCAGAGACTTGAACTGGAATGAAATGGTTTGAGTTAGCCTCTAAACCAACTGTTGTTCCCTGTTGGGAATCCTCAGTGCACCCACCTGGCTGTGTAGTACTTGGGGTGGACCAAAATCTCACATATATTGTGAGTTAATCAATTTGATTTGCATCCTTGCATATATTAGTCAAAGAAGGCTAATTAGCTTGCCTTTTTTTTTTTTTTGCCTTTTTTTTTTTTTGAAAGCAGAAAGTGGAGAAGCTTGAAAGAGAAAATCCATACTATTTAACTTGTTTTGCCTTCTGGTAACAGTGATCAAAGAGGCTGCAGAAACCTGGAAATGAAGATCAGAGACCCTTTTATGCAGGATGTTAATGGAAATATCCAGTCAATTCCCACCTGGCCTAGACCTTTAAGTAGAACTTGGCAAATTAATTGCACTAGAGAGCTATGTGTGATCATTTGAGATCACATCGCTTCTCTGTAGTCTGATAGGGAGGTGCAGCTTTTGTTAGGCACAGATTAAGGACTTTATAATTCTTCATTAGTTTGTGCTGTAAGACATGGAAAAAATACTTCTGGAATATTTACCTGCAGTCTCAGTCCCTTTTTAAAAGGGAATTAGGTATGCAAATACTTCGGTCATTTAGTCTTGAAATTTCAAGAGTGCTTTTATCACTGTAAAATGCTTCAAGATAGTCTTTTTATCTTGGAGGAGAGACTGTTTCTTAGTGAAATTGGGAATGGTGTTGGTTATATTCCAGAGAATTTAGGATAGCTTAACTGTACTTTTGAAGTGTAAGGATACTTTCTCAGTGCCAGACTTCAGGAATAGTTTTAACAGGAAAATCTGAGATTTAGAACGGAGGCTTCTAGGAAGAAGTGTGTGGAAAGTTAGTGACTTTCCATGGATCCTGGGTTTCCGTGGGGTTAGCAACTCCTTTGGATGTCCTCTGCATGAATTAAACCTTTCACTTACTAAAAGGTTTCTGTGAGCCAGGAAAAGAATCCCCTTTTATGTAAAAATACCTTTAAAAATCTGACTCATCATGTTTGGCACATCCCCCTTTTCTGTACAAAAATATTTTGTTACAAACCTTACAAGTACAACTGATTTGAAACTCATGGCTCCAATCTGGTAAGAACTGATGCTGAAGATAACCAAGTGCATACCCTTAGTTATCTGTGTCCTGTTATTTTCTCCTCTCTGCTTTTCAGGCAACAGGAAAGGATAAATTCCCAGCGGGAAGAAATAGAAAGACAACGAAAAATGCTAGCAAAGCGGAAGCCACCAGCGATGGGCCAGACCCCTCCAGCAAGCACCGAGCAGAAGCAGCGCAAGAACAAGACCAATGGAGCAGAAAATGAAACGTAGGTTATGTGGCCTTCTTGGTGCATGGCAAAGCCACATGCTTTGATTAGAGAATGAAATACCTCCTGGGAAACGGAATCTTGCCCTTGCCTCCAGGCTTCACTCCATGCACAAATGAATGTTGTGGAATTAGCCTGGCATTCAGCAACATCTGGCTCCAGTTCTAAATAGTTTTCATTGAAGTACAACAACGTTCATTGCTGAATCCCGACTTTGCATGAGCTTAACTTTACTTTTTTATGAGTGCAGTAATTTTTCAGGATTCCTGTTATGTCAGGTTTGAAAAGTGGGATCTGACTTTAGTGTTGCAAGTTCAGAATTGATATCAGTATCAGAGTATATGTGGTGCTTTTCTTAAGAAAAACAAAATCATACACATTCAGAATCCTTGATTTCTGTGTATTTATTGTGGAGAATTTTGAGTTAAGAGTTTTGAAACCATTCATTTGGGATGCTGAAGGAAATAAGATGTTCTCTATAGAGACAGTACATTGAGCATTGACCTGTTCTCCAAAACAGTTCTTCACACATAGCTGACGTGGGAAAATGGTGGAAGTGCTACTCAGGTTCTGATGATTTATTCCTGCCTCTTTCGAAGTTACTGATTCTCTAAGAGACTTGATATTCATCAAAAGTAAAGCTGGGTCTCAGAAGAAATTTAGAACATTAGTTTTTCAGAAGTTTTTGTGAGTTGAGAATTCATGTAGTCAGAGACATGAGACCTTCTCCCAGTTCCCTTTACAGACTTCATTTTATTGCTGTAGGCTAATACCATAACTCTCATAATCTCTAAACTTCCCATTTTTCATTATTAAATCTCCTGGGCTTGACTCAACCTCAAAGTTGCAGAAGCCCTTCGAATTCTTCGTCTTGATCTTTAAAAGGGCACGTGAAGCAAAAGCTCCCACTGCCTTCACAGTTTCAGCAGAGACAGTACATGGCTGGGTGAATCCGGATATTCAGGGTGCCCTCAGCTCCAGGGCTGTGCCCTCAAATGGTACCTGCAGATCAGGTGAGTTGTGTTGGAGAGCACTGGGTGCTTCTTGCAAACAAGTAAGTTGGTTGGAGACATTTCCTCCTCGTTCTGGTTAAGGGAGCCTGAAAAGAACCAAATAAAACTTTAAAGCCATCCTTTTGTATTGCCAGGTTTGAGTTGGGAGAAGCAAATGGAGTGTCTGGATATTTTGAAGTGTTGCTATTCATTGTGGTAACCTTTCACTTCCAAAGGGCAGGATGAGCTTTCCCCATTTTTGTGGGATTCTTTTTCTCCAGCAGTCTGGTGCAGCTGTAGTGTGGCTTATTCTGGAGACATGGCAACACAGGTTCTGATGTCCCGTGCGAATCCTGATCATGTCCATGATGCTTCTGCTTGTGCTGTGAGCCTGCCTTGGCATAATCCAGCCTCTTGGGCTCCCAGATCTTTTCCCTGTTTCTTGCTGATATATCATTCTTCACTGATACATTTTTAGAGTGATGTCTTTTTGGTTTAGAAAAGCTTCTTGTCGTGTGCTTGATAAAAACTGCTTGCCAGGATATGGCTATGGCTCATGTGGAATGTCGTAGCTTATGTGAAAACACTGGGGTTTTTGCAAGTCACCTGTAGCAACTGGACTGACTGACTACTTGCTTAATCATTAGTTATCCAGTAAGTGCATTTGTTGGACCATTGTGTATCAGGAACAAAATTTCCTGACTTCTGGAGGGAGGCTTTTTGTTGTGGTACTCTTACAGAGGCTGACTTTGAGGCAATTTAAATATAAATGTTTCTAAAAGTTGAATGAGAAGGAGACAACCAAATTCCTTTCTGATTTTTGGTTCCTCTTTCGTTCATGGTTGTTGCTATGTCTTAAAAAGGAAAGGAAGGTCCCGTAATGCAAATTTAAACACAAGCTGTCCCAAAATGAGTTTCTAGCTTGTGAATGAGGAAAGAATTTTCATTCACGAAGATTAATCTGTTGAGGCTGGTTGAGACTGATTAGGGCAGCTTGGGCAGCCTTCAGCTGCACTAGAGGTAGGTAGGGTGTTTCCAGCACATTTCCGTGAAACAGGGCAGTGTTTGTCTAGAGCCCTCCTGTTTTTTGTGATGGTTGCTGTGACAGGCAGCTATTTTGGGCAGTGTTAGCCTGGTGGTGCTCATTACATCTTTGCCCTAATGAGTAGACTGATGGTATTTGTTATTTGTGCACAAGCATGTGTGCAAACTTTGTTGCTGGTTTATTCAGTTGTCTCTATTCCTTACACAGCAACAGCAACAAAATAATCACAGAATCACAAAGACCTAACCTCTTGGGACAGTCTTTTAGATTATCTGAATCTAATTAAAATTCAGTCTGTGTGTGTGAATTAGAATCATAGAATCACAGAGTATCCTGAGTTAGAGGGCCTCTCGAGGATCATCAAGTCCAGCTCAGCGCCCTCAGCAGTTTTATATTAAATGAGACAACATGTGTGACCATTCTTGGTACTGGCTTTGTTTTATATGTATCTTTAATTTGTAATAAGCTGTTCCGTCTGCTCGAGATTCTTTCATAGCGAACTTGGCTTATGAGTTTTTCATTGAATTTATCAGGTAATGACTGCTTTAGCCCTTTTTTCAAGTGTGTGGACTCTGCATTATTAACAGAGGGAAGGTGGAGCATTTCAAGATAAGCACTTGATGAGCTGAATGCTCTCTCCTCTCGATTTACTGAGTAAGATCTCCCTGCACAGATGTAGGACTCGCCCCCCGCCTTGAAAGAAGTTGAGGCGTTAATGCTCTGGAGGCCTCCTGCACTAACTTTGTGTGAAGTACTGTGTAGAGCATAACTGCTGCTACAGGAATCCTCCTGGGATACGCTTTGAACTCAATTTAGGTTTAAAAAAAGCTTTTTATATGCTGTCACATGCAGATCTTGTTTACAGAGTGAACAGATGCCGCTGATAGGGGCTTCATAGCTTTATGTTCACATGTGATGCTTTTACTAAATTCCTTGTTGGTAGTAATGAGACAATTAATATAGTGATTCATTTTTCCAATCCTAAAGATCTCAGCATGTCATTATGTTTCACAAGTGATGGGTTCTGCCACTGTTTTAGTATAAGGCTGTGCTTTGTCTCTGTCCTACGTGGCACACTTGGCGTGGAAAAGACATCGAAAAAGTTACGGAACTTCTTTTGGCCAACCACCTAGAGCAGAAACTGCACATCATTTACTATCAATAAAATAGGGATTATTCCCCCCAATCCCATTGCTTCTCCTAAATACATGTGAGGTCAAAAATACAATAAAATAAATTTCCCAAGGTTTCCCTGGAAGCCACTTGGCAGGACCTAAAACATAAAAAAGTTCTGAACCCCAGGTCATTGCTCTGTTTGTAGTGGCTGTATGGCCACTTGTGCCTCTAGTCTCAGAGTGAATAGCTGGGTTGAATTATCCAACTTTTATTACAAAGAAAAATTTGAAAATCAGTCAGTAAAGCAAACTTTACATGGAAAAATAAATGCGGAATATCTGTGCTTCACTTGTCTATATTTAGATTATGGTTTAACTGTCTTCATTAGAAGTCAGTCAGTAGCCTAGATAGGATTTGAAACTAGTATATGCTGTTGAGGTTTAAGGTTTTGTTCTCCTTTAGATTGATTATTAAAAAATACAGATTGCAGAGTTTGTCTAAAAAATTTTGTGCTGGCTGTTGATTTACTCTGTAGAGTTGTTACTTCCACTGGCAGGATGCATTCTGCCCATTGTTCACTTTATCACGTCTTGAAACCTAATGTGTTGAGTCTTTCTTTTTTATGCAGGTTAACATTAGCAGAATACCATGAACAGGAGGAAATATTCAAACTGCGACTAGGTCATCTTAAAAAGGTAAGAACTAGCTGCAGCAAAGGCTTTTTGTGCAGTATTCTGTGAAAAAGAGCATTGCTCTGTATAGGTCACTAGTCATTTCGTAATCAAGAGAGTTTTGCGCTTGAAAGGGATAGTCAGGATCTTGTAATAATTTTTTCAGGATGGTCATATTCGCAAAAGATGTTCTCTGCTTCAATGAATAGATTTCTGTGTCCTTACCGTTAGGATTTCATGCAGAGTTCCACTCTTTCGGTACATCTTCTGTCACGGTGACCTGCCTGGTGCTGGACTCTGAATGTGTATAACATGGGGGAAACAGTACCAAATGGACCACAGGAAGAAAATTACAAGAACACGACAAAAAAATGCAACAGTCATCGACTTTTCCAGTTCTTTGTAATATTGAGTAAGCAACATGACCAGTCCAACAAAATCTCTTGGGCTGTTGCAAACCAGTCCTGTTTAGGCAGGTGCAATGCACATTTGTTCTCAAATACCTTGGCTTCAGTAGGAACTGTACCTGCAAGTGAAGTTATATTTAGATAAACTGTTGGTTACCTTGAAAGTGATTGCAGTGACCTATAAATAAGTTTTCTGGGACACTTCAACAGATTAAATACTGGGGAAAAAATAGATGTCTTCTGCCATTTCCTAGTGAGGTGTGATGTCTGCTAAGGCCAAGGAGTTTTCTTCTGGAAGTGAACCAAAGAGGAAGCAAACATCTTGCTGGAGTGCCCCTTCTTTTCCCAGGTGGTGCTCGAGCTCTACGTTTAGTTTTTTCCCTGTAACCTTGACACATAAGCTGAATGCAAGGCCTCATTAATGCCTCTGTACTCCTTGTTATTTTCAGTGGAAGAGAAAGTTACTGTACACCCAGAATCTGCTGGCAGTCTGCCTATTATGCTTTACTGACCTGTGAACAAAGAAGTGGTGGGGCAGGGGAATGCTGCAGGCACACTGGCTTTCCAGCTCTCACATAGCTCCAGGGGATTAACTGCAGGTCCATCTATGCTGCCATGTAGCATTGCCACCCTGGAATGGAGGAATCCGTTTGGAAATAGACCTTAATGGAAAATGAAGTAATGTGTTGGGATTGTGGCATTGTCTGAAGCTGTGCTTGTCCTTCTCCACTTTTGGTAACTGGCTCATTCTTTATGTCTAAAAATAGAACCAGTTGGAAAAGGGAAGGAGCAGAGTCACAAGACAGATGGGTAACGGTGTCCCTCGAGTCACATACACAAATCGTACTGCCCAGGGTGTGCATTTGAATTGAGGTTTCCAGTGATGTGAATTCTCATGTTGTTTTTGAGGGCACTAGAACTTCCAACTGGACAAACACTGTCAGAACTTCCACATGGCACTGAGGAACACTCTGACCTGTTTGAGCAGTTACCACTACTACAACATAATGTTATTCTCTCACACTTCCCATCCTGTCCAGATGCTGCCCTGTCCCATGTGGCATCATGACATCCCTGCTTTTACTGCTGAGGGCTGTCTTCTTTCTCTTGTCCCACCAGAACTGAAATTCCTTCAGAAACAGCAGCATAGCACTTACTCAGGGAAGGAGCAAGACCACAGCAACAAGGCTTTTTAATTACAGAAAATTGCAGAAATAAGAAGGTGTAAAGATACATCTCCTCCCATCTGTGTAGGTGTGAACAGAATTGCCCAGTCAGTTTTCATTCCTGTTACTTGCCACCTGACTATGAATTTACTCTGACCATCTCTCTGATCTCCCAGACAAGTTTTATGCCATTAACCTTAGCAGAAGTGGAATTGCATTTGTGTTTCCATACCTCAGGTAGAAACACTACCTGCAGTACCTTACAGAGTGTTGTTTTTCTTTTTGTTTTTCCTTGTGCAGGAAGAAGCAGAGATCCAGGCAGAGCTGGAACGGCTAGAGAGGGTTAGAAATCTGCACATCAGGGAATTAAAAAGGATACACAATGAAGATAATTCGCAGTAAGCACATGGGATTCAGGGATAAAAACTTAAAGTAATTTTTTATTTGTTCTCTTCATAATGAGAAACAATCTTTTCATAATGGGAAATATTTAATCTTTTTTAAATTGATGTTATAACTCAATAGTCATTTGATTGTGCAGTGGTACAGTTATAGCTTGAAGTTCATGTAAGACAAAGACTTCCAAGTGCATCGACCATTAAGTAGTCTTTCATCAGCACAAATAGCATCAGATCTGTCAGTCATTAACACAATTATAATATTTCTCTGTCTGAAAGTGAAAACGTTCCTTAGCTGTGCCATAGCTCTAATTTATTGTGCAGAGAATTTCATTATTTCGGTCTTCTTAAGTTGTGTCTTTCTCACCAGATTTAAAGACCATCCAACGCTAAATGATAGATATTTGTTGCTTCATCTTCTGGGTAGAGGTGGCTTCAGTGAAGTATATAAGGTAACTTTGAAGTGGCAATCTGGTGTAATCTGAATCTGCAGGAAGCAGAATTTTTACACGTGTTTTCTCAGTGCTGTGTGGGTTATGGAGGGAAGAAGGGAGAGCGAAGCTCATGATGCATGTGGCTTACATTAGACATCAGAGTTAAGATTTTCAGGTGCTGGCCGTGTCCTCAGAGGTCAACTTTCCTTCAAATATGTGTCAAAAATGTTGCACCAAGTCTTCACTTTCTGCTAGGACAGAGAAGCAAACTACTTCTTTCTTCAAATGCTACACACAAGTATTTGTACTGAGATGGCACAGCAAGTCTGAACATCTCTGTAAATAAGAGAAAATAGCTCCAATACTAAGAGCAACGCCTGTACTTCCTGGGGGTCTAAGGCTTTGTTCCTTGTGCCTTCATTTTACTCTCTGAAGTAGCAGACTGGGGGGCAGTGTGTGTGTAGTTTTGGGACTTCCTTAGAGCTTAGGTTTCCTGGTGTGTCAGCACTCTTGACAGCCAAGACTTGGGATACTTTGGTGCTTCCTATTTGATTATTACACTTAGAGCCATTCCAGTTCTCAATATTCCCTATCTCTACTCAGAAGTTTGGAATTCATGTTGAATTCGGCTAGAATGGAAATAATTGGCCAATGCAAATATTGGAAACTTCATGGTGCTTTATTATTTTGATGCAGCACAACAATAGATACCTAAACTAAGGGAACTAGGCTGCTCAGATGAGGGGAGAAAAAAAAAGTGTGTGAGCTGTGTGTGTAAGTACTTTGAGCTAGTTTGCTGACTAAGCAGAAAGTTGTGGCTCCACAGATGAAAGCAAGAGGGTATGAATGTTTCCTACTTGCCTGCTCTTTAGAGTTGTAACTGTTATTAAAACAAATAAATGCTTAACCCTTCTTTTCCAGGGTCTTAGCCAATCTATTAAGCATTAGGAATTAAGCAGACAACTTTTGAGATGAATACACAGTATGCCTGTTTGCTTACCACAGCATTTTGTCCTGTCCTGGAAATTAAGAGCTGTTTCTGCTCTCAGGCAAGGTAGAAGATTTCTGCATTGCTCCTTGAGCACAATTTCAGAGGTCCATTCTTTAAGGACTGATTAAATAATAAAAAAGTGGATAGAAGCATAAAGCACAAGATCACACAGCTCTGTTGTTGAATTCTCTAGCTTTTAAATGTGCTGAAACATTATGCTCCAAGTTGGAGAGCTGAGCTACCAGTGTGAAACAATGCATTGAAAAATCTGTATTTTGGTGGTTGTTTTTTATTAACCCAAGTGTAGAAAATGAATTGTGGACTTGGGGTAATAATGGCAGGGTCTTTCCCAGTA
Organism: Pomatostomus ruficeps; assembly: GCA_013400735.1. Classification (NCBI taxonomy): domain Eukaryota; kingdom Metazoa; phylum Chordata; class Aves; order Passeriformes; family Timaliidae; genus Pomatostomus; species Pomatostomus ruficeps. Next base: position 33,724 of record VYZT01012386.1, read on the forward strand.
TAAAACTGTCTATATTTTGGTAATTTGGTCTTCCTGGTGCTTTTGTAGTTGTGGTAGTTAAATGTCAAAATCATGCAGCGTGGGGGGAAGGTCAGATCAAAGTACAGAATATTCAATTGTTTTCAGAGTTGCTTGAATTCATTAGTGAAACTTACTACATGAAAATGTGAGTTTGCTTTTCCCTCATTATGTTGTAATGCTGATTCCCTGGGTGGGGATACTGGTTTGTTAGAGCTTGTCTGCTTTTGCGGTGTTAACTTGAGGCTGTGATTCCTACTGATTTTCAGCTCTTCTCTCTGCAGGCATTTGATTTAACAGAACAGAGATACGTAGCTGTGAAAATACACCAGTTAAATAAAAACTGGAGGGATGAGAAGAAGGAAAACTATCACAAGTAAGTGAGTTTGTAAAACAGCCAGCCATGTTTCCCAATTCGTGCATTTGGTTATCCAGTGCCTGGGAACAGGCTGCCAATTTTTTCCTGTGTTTGCTGCACTTCAAAAGCCACTTTCTGTCCCAGTAGCTACTTGCAAAAGTTCTGGTCAGATTAGAAATGTTTTAAATGTGTGCATACATACAGAGAGTTTTGTGTAAGCTCTGTGGCTCCACGTTTTAAAGCACCAGTACTCTATGAAGAAAGTACTAAAATGGCTTCTTCTCTCTGAAATGTTCCATCTGTTTTGTGGGAAATGGCTTTTCCTGTCCATCTTTCAGGTACACACCTGCATTGCACTCTCTGGAAGCCTCCCCCTTCCCTTTGTTTCCTAAAATAAGTGATCCTAATTGTGGCTTTCCAGTGCCTGAAGGGTACATCTGCAAGGAAGATGGAAAGAGATTGTTTACAAGGGCGTGGCATGGCAGGATGAGGGGGAATGGCTTCAACCTGACAAGAGAGCAGGGTTAAATGAAATACTAGGCAGAAATTCTTTATTGGAAGCTTTTTGCTGTTGGTAATTCTTGCTCCCTAATGCCATGGGTTAGATAACGCTGCAGAGTGACAGCCACACTCTCTCCATAGGACTTCCAAGATAAGGCTGTGCTCTTAATTCCCCAACAAGTCACTGGGACAAACTGAGTGGAATTTGAAGCCTGGAAATTAGGCTGTTAAGCATCATGGAATTCTTCTAGAACTTGCTGATTTTTGTATCCAGCTATCTTGGATCTCTTAGGGATTTGTGAGGTTATTCTATATTGGCAAGCAGTGCTGTTAATCAAGTTGAGTTATTTTGTAACATT
>VYZT01012386.1:34964-49308 GCA_013400735.1 Pomatostomus ruficeps
AGTTGAGTTATTTTGTAACATTGCCAGGGTTGGAGCTGCACTCTTGTTCTGTGGTTCCCAACAGCTGTTCTGTGCAGTTCCTCCTTCACTTGCTTTTTCTGAAGCTGTCTGAGGAAATGTGCATGGGTTTAATTGAAGCTGGATGCTGTGTGCTATGTCTGAATTCACTATCTGGAGAAATTAGAATTAAGTCACTTGTATGACTAATGCTTAGACTTTGTTGTTTCCAGACATGCGTGTAGAGAGTACAGAATTCACAAAGAACTGGATCACCCTCGAATAGTTAAACTATATGACTACTTCTCACTGGATACTGACTCGTAAGTTGTGTTGCTCTGTCCTTTCCCATGGCTTGACCTAGCCACTAAACGCAAAGTATTTAAAACTTCCCTGTCCAGGAGAGTCCAGAAAGTGTCCACACCAATGTTAGATTTTACTGCAGAGATAACTGAGGTGTACTTCCAGCATACACTGGTCTTCTAGAGACTCCAGCTCACAAACCAGTGTGTTGTATTCTGTCAGATGTGGTGCTTTACTGGTAAATCCTGCTCGGCCCTGGGCAAATGCCACAGCTGATACAGCTTTCAGCCCCTGGGTGTTTAATGGGGGATCTCTGACCTTTGTACTATTGAGCATTGGGGCCTGTGCTCCTGGTAGCTTATTTTTAGAAAGGGATTAATAGGCTGAAGGCCTCTTAATTTAATATATTGGCCACAATAGGTGAGTTACAGACAGGCAGTTTGTATCAAGTGCCTTAATTGCAACAACTCCTGTTTTCCTTTCAGGTTTTGTACAGTGTTAGAATACTGTGAGGGGAATGATCTGGACTTCTACCTGAAACAGCACAAGCTAATGTCGGAAAAAGAGGCACGATCCATTATCATGCAGATTGTGAATGCTTTAAAATATTTAAATGAAATCAAACCTCCCATCATACACTATGACCTTAAACCAGGTATGCTGTGATGACATGCTTAAGGATGCTAAGGAAATGTAATGGGTTACAGGTAATACGAGGAAGTTTCCTTTGTTCAGGCAGCAAAAAGAAGACAGGACTTTTGGGGAAAGCTAACTTGCAACAAGAAAAAAAATAAAATGCATAGAACATGCCATGGAAAGGGTGTTGTCTTCTAGAGTTGCAACATAAAACAAGGAAGTGTAACATGTCAGAAAAAGGACCCTCCTTGTTCAGAATGCACTCTTGAACCACCAACGTCTGTCTTTGTTTTCTTAATATTCTGCTTGTATTCTGCTGCTGAGAGCTTCTGTTACTGCTTCATAAAGTTTCCCACAATTACTGGGATGCTTCATGTTCCCATTCTTCTGTCTTACTCTTTCTGTAATCATCTGGCTGAAAATTTGATGGCAGAAACTAATTTTGAAATGTTCGTTTTTCACACTGTGTGTCAGTTCCCAAAGCTGAGGACACACAGGTTGCTCAGGTTATTGAGTTCATTCAGTCACATCTGCCATGGAGAAGATCCTCCCTAATTGGTGTTGTAGATTTTCCTTCTACCATTGAGGCAGAGCCACTAGGGGGAAAATGGAAATGCTCTGTTTTGGGATGATGCATATTGGCTACATAGCTTTTTTTCCTAGTCCAGTAAATTCATCCATCTCTTTGGGCAGTTATCCCTGGCTGGTCTCCCTGTACTGGTGGCACCTCATCAGCATTGTGTAACTGGTTTGTGTTGTGGTTTGTTGCATCAGCACGAGGAATGTGTACGGGAGATGGTGCTGTTGCACTGGTGGCAGTGACCCCATTTCCTCCCTGGCTTTTCTCAAGTTATCTGAGCTCTGCCTGCAGCTGCCTAGAGCTATGATTCATCCACTGCCATCACACACATCTGCTACTTTATTGTAGGCTTGGAGAAAAACAGTGGTGATCTGACTTCTTGATGGGTTTATGAAAGACTCTTGCCTAAGTAGTAATTGTCCTTTTGAGCTTAGAAAGTCAGTGGGGAGCACTGCCAGGAAGGAGAGAGTTTCTGGCATGTTGAGAGGACAGGGCAAGTCAAAACTTCTGGGCAGAATGAGTCATAACTGTGTATGTGTACTTCTCTCCTTAATCGTCCTTTTTGACCTGCCCTTCCAACGGGACCTTTGGGAGGGGCCGAAACAGCCTGGGCTTGAAGCTCATTTGGCTAACAGGGCTCAGAATCTGGAGGCTCCAAGCAATATGAGGTCACTGGGTCATTCAAGATGGGCAGATCAGCTCTAGCACTTGGTGGTCCCTAAGTTGTCTCTGAAGTTCAGGGTTTTGCGAGTTAAAACATCTCGGGCAGTTCACTGTAGGTCCCTTGTTCTTGTGTACTGCAGGGCTCAATGCAATTTTATTCTTGCTAAATGTATATCCTAAGGGCTGTTTCCTTCCTCTGTGTAGGTAACATTCTTCTAGTCAATGGTACAGCATGTGGAGAGATAAAAATCACAGATTTTGGACTTTCCAAAATCATGGATGATGACAGCTACAACTCAGTTGATGGCATGGAGCTGACTTCACAGGGGGCTGGAACTTACTGGTAAGCGATGCCTGGGGCACTTGCAAGTTAAAATCAAGAACAGTTTATAAACAGCTTTGGATGTGTGTCAGCTCTGTGTATGCTGCCATTGGCTGTGGCAGCTTGACACACTGGAGGTTTGAGACCCTGGAAATGGCTCTTGTTGTCACACAGCTCTTCTTGAGGCTGGCAGCTTTTGGCTGTTCAGTAGGTCAGTGTTTGAAAACCAGCCCATATCTAAAGGGCTCCTGAAAAGCTGCATATGCTGCTGAGATAGCGAGCTCTGGAGTGGGGCTTGGCTGCTCTTTCACAGTCCAGAGTGGCTCTGTCTCACATCTTAAACAAGAACGTGGGGAATACTGTACCTATTTGGAAATTCCGGTGCATCAGGGAGATGAAAAGAGTATTCCTCTGAAATGAGGAGGTGAAAATCCATAGTTAGCTCTCAATAAAGATGTAAATCTCATGGTGTTGTCTATAGCCAGAGCTTCACTTGAGTGTCATGTTTTCAGCAATCCTTTATGTTTGGTGCCAAGTGTCACTGCATCACCCGTGGCTGAGAGTAGACCATTGGTGAGTGCCACTGAGTGTGACTCTTAGATGCCACCCAAGCTGCAGACCATCAGCATGGGCAGCGGCTGTACAGAACATTTGTTGGGGCATTCTGTGTTGTACAGCTTTGTTCTGTTACTACAAATGAAACTAGCTCTACCCTGAGTAAAGCTGAGTGTCTTTAACTGGGACATGGCATCTGGGGTTGTATTTGTCTAAATACGTATTTTGGCTGTGTTCTTTCATTGTGTAATTGTTGGCCAAGCCCTTTCAAAAGCAAATACCAGTTCTGAAGATAAAAGAGAATGGGCTTGTTTTACGTGCTCTGGTGATAAGAAACTGACTGTGCTGACTAGCTCAGAACATGAGTGTCTGGAGAGTCCTTGGGATCACTGTTCCCACAAGGAGTAGGCATTGGTGATCTTGGCCCAGAGATGCACAGGAATGAAATGGGACCCTCAAGTCCCAAGCCAGTATCTGATCATAGAATCTTCTGTTCTAAAGAAAATCATGGAAAATACTTGAAGCTGCTGCTCATAACTTCTTATCACTTCCTTCTATCAGGTATTTGCCACCAGAATGTTTTGTGGTTGGGAAAGAACCTCCAAAGATTTCAAATAAAGTTGATGTCTGGTCAGTGGGAGTCATCTTCTATCAGTGTCTCTATGGCAGAAAGGTAAGAAGGCATTTAATTCCTTTTCTTAGTGGTGTTTTCCAACCTTTTGAGAGGCAGCCCAGGTGTCTGCTTCCTTCTCCACAGACTTAGAATGTGCTCCCTTATCTCTTTGCCATCACTTTCAGGGCAGAGTCCATGCTAGTGGTAGTGGGGAGCATAGACTAGGCTATTGTACTCTACCTTTGACGTTTCCTTCAGAAAAGACATTCTGCAGAACATGTCTTTCCAATGGGCATGTTCCCACTGAGGCCATTTTGGGCAGGACTGGTGTGTCATTTAAGGTCTGAGGTTTTTGGTCTGGTCTTGTCTGTGACACTTTCAGTGCCCTGAGTCTTTATTGGTCTTGATAGCTGCAAGTGTTTGGGGGGGCAGGGGGAAGTAGGTACAAAGACCCACTTCAGAAGTTTTTAGCATGGCTTTTGGAAGGGAAGAGCATGGATCTGGACAAGATGATTTGTCATGAGAAAAGGTAGTTTGTTTTATGACAACAGGAGAGATAGGATGGCGAAGGGAAAAAATTCGATGGGCTTTTGTTTTCAGCAGTCCCTGGTAACCAAGTGTTGTGAAAGCCGGGGCTGACACGCGTGTGCTGCTCATTGCTGTCAGTCAGACATGTGGAACCAGCCCAGCAGAGACAAGTGGGTGAATCTCTGCCAGCTCAGATGAATGACAAATGCTGTAACAGACCCACAAGCTCTGGAAGCAGGTGGAGATCTCTACTGGCCGAACCAGACAGGTTCGAGCTTGATCCCTTTTGTTCAGTTAAGCATGGGAGCAATGTGTCCTGGTCCTCTCGTGTCTGCAGCACCTTCCCAGCAGTTGTGGGCTGCTTGTCTGGAAAAATGCTGATGTCAGGTGATGCTAAATAGTAGAGCTATGCGTTTTTTATGCTTGTCACCAACCTTTAACAAGCTTTTTCTTTCTTTTGGTAGCCCTTCGGTCACAACCAGTCGCAACAGGATATTTTGCAGGAGAACACAATCTTGAAAGCTACTGAGGTGCAGTTCCCTCCAAAGCCAGTAGTCACACCAGAAGCAAAGGTAAATCTGCTTGAGGGTCAGTCAGCACAGGCAGTTTCAGCCTCCTGATTTCCATAAAACCAGCAGGAATCCTGTGTTTAATGCTCACCTATCGCACAGTGATCAGTAGCTTTGTATTTCCCATCTCTGGAGGTGTTCAAGGCCAGGCTGGATGAAGCTCCGGGCAGCGTGGTCTAGTGAAAGGTGTCCCTGCTCATGGCAGGAAGGTTGGAATGACATGACTTTTAAGGTCCTTCCAACCCAAACCATTCTGTGATTCCATGATTACTGCAGTTGTCAGGCTGAGCGTTGAACACCAGGTGCCTCTGCCTGTGCTTCTCCTGGTACAAGATGAGCTGGACTGTCTCTGGGGAAGGAATTTCAGCACTGGGGTTGTCACACTGGCCCCACTCCCAAAGAGTCAAAAGCTTCCTGTTTCTGTCATAAAAAACTAATTCTTGCTTTGGCTTTGGGATACTGCAGGCATTCATCAGGCGGTGTCTGGCCTATCGAAAGGAGGACCGGATAGATGTCCAGCAGCTGGCCTGTGACCCCTACTTGCTGCCTCACATCCGCAAATCTGTATCCACAAGCAGCCCAGCTGGAGCTGCAATTGCATCAACCTCTGGATCATCCAATAACAGCTCTTCAAACTGAGACAGAGTAATAGGCCAAAAACTGCTTGAGAAACCGGCAAAAAGACTTTGAGAAACACCTTTGGAATAGAGGAATCCACAAGAGTCTCAAGAAGCCTGTACCAGGTGCTTTTTTTCTCTTGCTTTTTTTCCATCCATAGAGCATGACAACATCAACTCTCATCAAGAAAACCTTCGGCATCTAAGCCAAGCCACGTGGATAGGAGATGGCTTGAGGTTTATCCAGTCAGTGACCACAAAAGGGTGGCTGCTGTGAGCAAGGAGGGGGAACTCAAGGAAAAAAAAAAAAAAGACATGGTTCTATGTACTGTGAACTTCTGAACGTGCAGCCTTGGAGAATCCAGGACGCCGTGTGTGCTTCATATGAAGAATGTGGACTTTGGAAAAGAGACTGGGCTAGTCCAGTGTTGATATTTAAACATTGTTCTTTTTCTTTTAATAAAGTTTAGGTAACATCTCCTGAAAAGCTCGAAGCACCAGGTTCAGCTGGGGATGGTATATGACTCTTTGCCCTTTGGAGGGGAAAAAAGTTGATCCTGCCTGTTCATGGCACTAGAGTTAGTGTTTTACCCCTAATTAATTTCAATTTTTTAAAAATAACAATTTTTTGGAAGAAAACAATTTTCTGGTCTCAAAGTGAAACCCGTATTAGCAGGTTTGTGGCAGTGTCCATTTTGCAGCTGGTGCAGCTTTCTGCTTCTTTGGGGTGGCCTCTTAGGAACGATTCACTTTCTCAGGAGGGTGGTGAAGCCCTGGGAGAACATTGCTCTGTGATCGGTGTGGGTCACAGCTCAGGCTGCCACAAGGTCTCAGCTGCTGCTTCATCGTTCTCACAATGGTTGCACCTTTTTAATGTGTTGAAGTGCTGTTTTTTTTGCAGACCCAGCCCGATGTGCTTGGGCCGAGCTCTCCACGATCGGGAGCCTGATCTTGGCTGGCAGGCAGAGAGTGGGTGGGGCTTGGAGCACGGCTCAGGTGTCATAGGTGTGATCTGTGCCCACACAGCTCTCTCCTGATATGGTTCATGTTAGAGCATTCTGAAGCTGAAGGCTTGTCTGCCTCTCTCCGTTGGGTGACTTGGCAGCAAAGCTTCCTCTCTTCCTTAACACTTTTCAAACTTGCTGACTCGTGAAACTTGCTGCCATCACTGCATCTGATTTCAGTTGGGAAGGAATGAGATAGTGTTCTTGAAAGGAGCAAACACCGTAATTACTGTCTTCCTCCTGTAATCTGCCTGGAGGTGTCTTGTACCTTCAGCTGGATCTGCCTGCTGTGAAATGGGAGCCTCCCACTCTACTCCCTTTTCTCCCCGCACGTTAAAGGAAAACTGAAAACACAAAAAGCGCAGCACTTGAACATGTGGCAGCCAGGTTGGAGTGCTCCTAACATGCGGCAGGAGTTCTTAGCCAGAAGTATTTAAAGATGCAGTGCTGAGGAGCAGGGATTGTCCCGGGAGGGAGACAAGTGCTGCATGGCTGCAATTCAGGGTGGTGGTTAAAAATCAAACCACCCTGTGTGCAGTTCCCAACCCAACCCCTGGACCACTGTGAGCTGGGGGATCCTTTGTGAGATAACTCCCGGATTGTACCCACAGCTGTGGCAGCCTGTGTGCTGTTTGGGTGGCTCTGTTACTCCAGTGACATCTCCTGGCAAGTGCTGGTCTCTATCATGCAACTCAGAACTTCCACTTGTCTGCCTTATTGTAAGCCATCATCTGTAAATACTGTGCTTACACCTGATCAGGAACTTGTAGTTAACTGAGAAATGGAGCAGTCTGTTGGAATTAAGTAACAGGCCAGGGAAGTGGAGAACTCTGTTGTTTTGATTTTTCTTACTATTTTTGTAGTGACTCTTGGGCTTTTAATTGGATTTACTCACTTGCAGCTGCATTAAGGTGGTGTCTAAACTGTAGTGTTTTAGACAAAGAACAGGAATACTGCATCTTTAAATCCTCAGCCATCGGCTCTTAGCCCTGTCCATGCCTGCTGCTCTAAGCCAGAAGTTAATTGTCCAGCAAGCAGCTTCAACATGTTTATTCAGCCTCTGTCAGAAGAAATCAGAGTTGGTGCTTCATCCCATTTGCTGAAACTGGTGATTTGGTATCTCTCCACATCGGGGAGAATTCTAAAAGGGTTTTTTCTATCCTGGTCCCATTGTTTCTTGGCCAGCCAGTGTGTGCATCTCTGTGGGTGTGATTAGTTTTGTGTCAGAAGCATTTATTCCTGCTGTGTGACACCCATCCAGGGCCAGGGGACAGCGACAGCCTTTCAGGGCTGATAGCAGGGAAGAACCCTGGTAGAATTCTGGCTGCAACACTTCCCTTGTTAAGATGGGTTTCACTTTCAATAACAGACCCTATTGCCACACTGTTCATTTACTTAAAGTGTATGAAGAATTTGTAACTTAAACCAGGCCAGACTGTTTTGGCTCTACCCAACAGATGAGACATGGATATTAAAATAAGTTTTAAGAAACTGATTTGCTTGGCTTTTATTGTTTTTCTGCTCTTGGCACTGGCACGAGCTCTCTTGCAGTGGCTGCATGAAGATGACACAGGACAGGATGAGGAAGGATGGAGGAAGGGTGCAGTCCATAGCTCAGAGCTCTGCATCAGAGGGGGAATTGCTGAAAATTACCATGTCACTTAATTACTGGTGTTGATCTTGTCGTAGAACATAGAAAGCTGAGGTGGGTTTGTCCCTCATTTCCTGTAGAGTAGCAGCTGCCTTTAGAAGCCATATATGTTGAGGACATAAAAAAACCATCTTTTCGTTGATGAAAATGTGTGAGTCACAACCCCCCATCCACTCCCCAGCCCCTGGCCACCCAAGTCTCCCATCTCAGTCACCCAAAATCACCACACTGAGCAGTGATGAAACTCAGCTCCTTTAATTCCTCGGGGCTGGGCCTTATCAGCTTCACAAAAATACACAACAGAAAATGAAAAAGGACCTTTGCAGCTGTAGATGTTGAGTCTGTTTGTATCTGGACTGATCACAGGGAAGCACTGGGGCCATTGGCACATCCAGCTCTGCTGCAGGCCACTGTGCTGGGCCCAGGAGTCAGGGCCATACCTAACCCCAGAGCTGCTTCCTCAGGTGACCAGTCACCAAGCCCCAGGTTACTCTGCAAACCTGACTTGACCTTCACTGTGCCTGAAGTCAAACTCAGTGAGTGCAAGTGAAACTGAACACAGCGAACTCAGCTCCCTCCCTGCTGTTGCAGTTGTTTTTCAGCCCTCCATTCCAGTTCAGATGATGTGACACAGATTTGGGCCAGGAGAGGCAGCAATGGTGCTTCAATAGCAGCAGCAGCATTGTCCTGCAGCAGAGGGGTGGGTGCCCACATGTGTACAGACATGGGGGGAGGGGGGGGGACACTTTGACACCTGCAGGATCAAGACTCACCAAGGGGCTGCCTCGCTGGATGCTTCACCTCCTGCATTTGCAGTTGGCAGTCACGCTATAAACGAGCTTCCCTCTGATAAATGGGCCAGTCCCAGCTTACTTTCTGACCTGGCAAACCCTCAACGTGAGCTTTGCAACTGCTGCCAGCGTCTCCCTGGGGTCTGCTGCTGGAGAATGTTGTTTTCTGGGTGCTACACAAGCTTGACTCAACCAGCTTTAACCTAAACCTTCCCACTCCTAGCATGGAGGGGAAGAGGAGACTTTGGAGTGTGTGAGAGCAGAATTGGGCACAGCCCTGACTCCCACCCAGCCCGGAGCTACTTTTGCTACCAAATGCTGATGCATCTTTGCATCAAGACACTGATTTTCCACAGCTGCAGTGGTCTCTGCTTCTCCCTGGCCCCAGCGCTGCCCTCAGGAGCAGCTGAGTGCCCCCATGGCCATCACCCTGGGTGGGGGCAAAAGGCCAAACAAACGCAGAGTGGCTTGGCCTCCCCTTGTTACATTCACACTCAGGAACAGGCTCTTGGCCACACGGACAGTATTGTCTGTTCTGGGAGTGGGCCTGAGACACGCTCCCATTCCATGCTTAAGCTGCATGGGGGTGTGAAGGCCAGAAGAAGCTGCTGGCATGTGCTGTCAGTGAGGAGGCGCATGCTGCTGCCAGCCCTGTGTGCTCTTCTCTGCTCCTCTGTCCTCCCAGCCTGCATGTCCTCCTGGGATGGGTTACTGCAGCCTTTCTTCTCCCTCCATCCTTCAGCTGCAGCTTGTCTTTCACTCTATTGCTACTCATTTCCAAACGCATCAGTGAAGGGGAGGCTCAAGTGCTTCGAGCTGATTCAGAAAAGCCTGAGAACAGAGGTTATCCACCATCTGGTCCGCCAATGTGGGATGAGCCTCACCAACCCTCAGGCAGCCCTGGCCAGGAGCTGCTTTCCTGTCTTCTGTTGCTTGGGCTGCAGGGATTGTGCAGAGCTGTGTCATGGTCCAAATGGAATTAAAACACAAAAATGGAGATAAAAATGCAGGAATGGAGCTAAAAATGCAGGGATGCTGTGGGCAGCAGCAGGGTGAAGACAGGGAGATTCAGCCTCATGTTCGGACCAGATCTCCCATTCCCACTTGGGCAGCCCCAGGGAACACCAGTATTATAAGGTGACTGGCTCTGCTTTGAATTCAGGGGAAGAAAAAATCCAGAGTTCTGCCTCAGCCCTGTCCTCTCCCGACCGAAGACGCGGGCTGTGGGAGCCACGAGCACGCGCTGCCATGTCAGCAACCGTCTTGCTCTTGGCTCAGCTCCGCATCAGGATCAGGACCCCAAACCTGCTTTGTTCAGCATTGGCTCATCCCAGCTCCTGCTAATCCTGAAAATACACGAATTCACACCCAAAGCCAGGAGAGTGGCTGGGATTGGTGCCAAAACCCCTCCAGACTAAAGGGACTGGTGAGGGATGGAGGTGGAAGGAGAAATGCCCGTGGCTACGAGGTAAGACAGTGGCAGAGATGGAAATGAAGCACCCGGGGCCAAATGGACCATGCTGCTTTTGCTGGAAAGGGCCAGGGAACAGGGTGAGATCTCTGCTCCGTGGTCCCATCCCCGCTTCCAGCAGGAGAAAGATGCCATTCAGGATGTGCTGTCCTCCACTGCTTTCCCTCCCCGCTCTGCAGCCCAGTTCCGCTAATTGGCTCTTGAGTCATGCAGAGAAAGTGTTTCTCTAAAAGGCAGATTTCTTGTAAATGTCTGAAATTCCTCTCTGCCCCTTTCCAGGAGCCCTCCAGGGGAGGCCAGGCAGGAAGGAGAGGCAAAACACTCAGGGGGCAGCACTTCTCCCTAGGCAGCTCTCAGCCTTGTCTCGCCCCCGCGGCGGAAGGGCAGGATCACGGCGCTGGCCCTCACAGGGCTGGATCGCCCTGAAATTCCTCATGGCAGCTCTGAGTGAGCACATCTGGTTTTAATAAATTATTTGCAGCTTGAACTTGCCTGACTTTTCAGGGCTGCAGAAAAGAGAGCGGCAAAGAGTTCTGAGAGCTGCCGTGTTGGGCGCCCACAAAGGGACCCCCTTTGCAGTGCTGAGAGTTGGGAAGGAGGTCGGGGGAATGGGGCTGACCAAGCACATTAAGGGACCCCAGCAAAGCTCCGCCTAGCTCCTTGCAAGAGCCGAAGGGACAGTTGGGTTGGAGGCACGGAAAGGGCCCTTCATTTTGGCCAAGATCCCTCTACCCACAGCTGAGTGTTGAGCAGAGTCAGGACTGACCCTAAACATTGTGTTTCAGCTGCTGGGGGAGGAGCACACTAAGCAAACAAGGAGGTGCCTTAGTGCTTGGTGGAGCCTCAGCAACCAGCACGGAAACCCCTCTCACAGTGTTGAACCCTAGTGACAAAACCAAACCCTCGGAAGCATGGGGCCCCAATGACCATGAGCATGCCTGGGTCTGTGGAGGAGCTGAGCCCCTGCATGGTGTCCCCAAGCAGCTTGTGCCCAAAGGGAAGGGTGCAAGTGCAAAACCTGGGGATGAGTCCCTTGCTGTACCCCCATGGGCTTCCCCACCAAACCCCACATCCCAGTGAGGGGATACCAATCACCCCCGCTGCCTGCAATGCAAAGCCTGGAGCTTGTAGTGGGAACTGGACTGACTGTTCCTGACTGTCTCCAAAGGAGAGAGCAACGTGGCCATTCCCTGCTGCTACTGCCGCTGCGGACACGAGGAGCCAGCAGACACCAAGACGGCCTCTTCCCCAAGTAGTGACCTCAGAGCACAGCGCCTGCCAGGTGGGTGTTGATCTTGGCCCGACCAGTCCTGTTTGGGGCCAGGATGAGGCCGAGGCAGCACTGAGCTCTTGGCAGAGCCTGGCAGATGCTGCTGGTCCCCAGCAAAGCAAAGCCCCTGACACCAGAGCCCCTCAATAGCCTCTGCCCACAGGCAGGACTTTGCTCTCCTGGAGCCCTCAGTCCCGCAGAGAGCCATGGGCTGGGGGAAAGACCCTTGGAAGAGTGCAACAGAGCAGAACATGCTGCCTCCCTCGTCATACAATAAATAGACCCTTATAGCCTGCCAGTCCTCAGAGGAGGCTGGTGGGGTGGTCAGACCCTTCCTTCAGAAAATCTGAAGGCTACAGATGCTATTCTTATGGTCCACAGGTCCCCAAATCCTTTCCTCTAATGCCTCTGGCACAAGCAAACACTAAATGTGCCCCGTGACAGCCCCAAACTTAGTAAGTCATGGGGTGCCTCACTGCCACTGACTCCAAATCTAGAGTTTCTCCCCCACCCTGATGGCTGGGTCCCACTGTGCATTGATGACACATTTTGCAACCTGCTGAGCATCCTGACTGACCCTTTTTCTCCCAAGTGCTCCTGACCAGGTCAGGCCTCCAGCCAAAGGCGGGCAAGTGGCTTGGATCTATCTCTGGAAATGTTTTCTAAACCATTCTGCAGTATGACTTTCACTGGAGCTGACACTGTTTCATCCCATCCCACTGCAGCCCCTCCACTGTGACTGCTCCCTACATGGGATATTGCTTTGGCCAAAACCCAGAATTTATTTTTCCAATTAAATGACAGATACAGATGCTCCAACTGTGGGAATGGTCTACTGACACTGAATATCCCAAGTTCTGGGTAATCCCTGGATGAGCCCATTGCTCCCAATCAATCTCCCTGCGCAAAGGGCTCTCCTGAGATTGTAGCCAGTGGTGCAGTGCACGCAGGCCATGTCCCCTTGTCCTCATCTGAGAGCAACTCATTAGGGCCAGAGGGGTCAGACAGCCTAGACACGTCCCAAGGGAAAAATACATTTCCTCCCGATCCACTCCATCAGTAGCGACTCAACTGGTACTAAACCAGATTAGGAGGAGAGTAGGTAAGGAGTTGTTGGCCTGTGTTGAAGAAATTCATTAAGAAGTGCTAATTATCTGCTAATCACACGCAGCATAGAGGCCTCCAAGACACAGGATGAATCAGGCCAGAAAGTGGCAATGCTCCCTGGGATCCAAAGCCTTTTGACTCTGCTATGTCCCTTCCTTTGGATGGGTTCAGCTTCCTGGAAAGGGATGTCAGGTTTGTCCGGGATGAGTGGGGGGTCCCACTCACGGGACTTCACAGCCCCATCATGTCCAGCCACTGGGGTCTCAGTGGGTGGCATCCCCCTGGAGTTGTCTCCAAGCTTTTGGGATAGGAGCAAGGATGTGAATGATTCCTTCCGCTCCTCTGGGCTGTCATGCTTGTTTCCTGTGGCAGCCATGGAGGCCAGCAAGGCCTTTCTCTCAGTGCTGCTGCAATTAAAAAATAATCCCTGCCTTAGAAAAACCAACAGCCCAGATGCTGATGTGTTTAATTAGCCCCCCCCCCAGAGGGTTTGCATCCCCAAAGCCCATCCTGGCACTGGCCTGCAGGTCCCTCCTGCCTTGCTGGGAAACAAGAGTTTTCTTTATTTTCCAAAGAACAGCCAAGCCGTGGCTGGCTCACACCCGTTCCTCAGTCCCTCAGGGGTTTGTGTCATCTCAGGGCTGGATCCTGCTGCCAGTTCAACGGAGCTCTGCCATCAGTGTGGTCTTATCAAAAGCATCATCTCCCCTGAATTTTTATGGCAGAATCTGTAGGTCAAGGACTGACTGACCCTCCCCGCACTGCTCAAATCCCAGGAGAGCTTGAGGAGGTGAGGCTCCCACACCCTCAGGGATGGTCCCACAAGAATGGGCACCATGAGTATCACCCAAATGCACCACATGGATGTAGAAAGCCAGGAATATGCCAGCTTACAGCGTTTTCCATGTATACTGCCTTCTTTGGGTGGCTTTTGGGGTCATGGGCAGCCCAGCTGGAGTGGAGGTGTGAAAATAAAAGTTTCAAAGTTCTTTTAAAGTTTTTAAAAGCCTTTTATATTCAGCTTCTGGATATGGGATATACCTACCTCAGATAATGTGGATGCTCTTTGCCCCATGCCCTCAGCAGAGCACCAGAAGCTTGAGAGCTGCACCAGCACCCCACAGCTGGAGAGACTGGGCTTGTGGTGGAAGGTGCAGTGAGCTGTGTCCGACTTTAGCATTCACAGCTGCGCTGGGAGCTGCCCAGCTCTGTGCCACAGGGGTGGATGGAAGAGAATCGGGCTGGCTACTCTCCCCGGCGAGGTGGGGTCCCTCGCTGACGACCCGCAGGGGGACCCGACGCGGGGCTGGCGGCACCACGGGCATCTCCCCCACACCCTCCGCCCAGTACCGGAGCATCGCAATTACGCGGGGTGTGGAGAGGGCTGCGTGGGCACTCTGCTGGGGGAGCCAGCCATCCCCGGACGTCTGAAAGGATGCCTTAGCCAGGCTGAGCGTCGCGTCTGCCAGTCCCCCGCGTCCCCCCCAGCCCCCCGCCTCAGCGATGCGCTGCAGTGGGCAGAGCCCCCCCGGGCTCCGGCCGCGCCCCGTGCTCTCGCCGCCGCTTGGCCGGGCCCCGGTCCGCTGACGCAGTGTCTGAGCCCGGCGCACACGCTTCGGTTTTTTTTATTTTATTTTGTAACATTTTTTTCCCCCATTCTTTCCCTC
>VYZT01012392.1:2265-12964 GCA_013400735.1 Pomatostomus ruficeps
TTTAATAAAAAATAAGTAATACAGTGAGAAATTTTCTAGTCTGTTTATGAGGCTTTCTGAAGAGAATGAATTTTTTTCATGCTAATAGAGGTGATCATAGTTGGCATCCGAACATCAAATGAAAGAAAGTGCTCCAAAGGAAACCAGGAAGGATCAGTCACTCTCTGTGAGAGGTCAACTTATTCCTGCCTTACAGTCAGAATAAATCAGCTTTCTTCTCATTGATTCTGCAGCTCTGTAGTTTTAAGTTGTCCCAAGGCTTAGTTTATTTAAACGTACGTTGCGTGACACTGGACATCTGATGTGACTCCTTGGCACTGTGGGCTTTCACCCTGCAGGCAGGCTTCAGAGAGGATTGCAAATAGAGTCTTATGCAATGTTATCTTCAAGAGAAAACTACTTCAAATTTTCTGCTTTCTAATGAAAAAATGTTTTGAGGAACATGTAGCAATTTGCTGAAAATGTTTTTGCTCCAGTGAAAATGTTTATTTAAGTTGCCTGCCAGGTTTGTCTGCAGAAATGCTAATGTTATTTTATGAGATTATTTAGAGCTTTGGGGTGGGTTGGAATGGACTGCTATCATGTATTGCATTTCTTCAGCCTTCACAGGAGCCTGATACAATTCCATACCATTGCAGAGGTCTCTACAAGTTACTGTAAGGCCACTTCTTAAAGGTTAAGGCTTCCTTTTCTTTTCTCGGATTCAGGCTGATGAATCATATTAGTTTTTTCAGTGTTTTAGATGCTTACTGTTATAATTACATGACTTTGTATGGTTTTCTTTCCCTTCTCACATTTTCAGAAATTCAAACAAATTTTCCTCTGGCATTCAAATGAATTTTACACTAAGAGGGACTAAGAAGAAGAAGAGGTCTCATCAATCTATGTTGTTCTTATACATATATAGAGAGAGAGAGACTAGATAAATTCAAGGAAATATGGGGCTAACTGAGGAAGTCAAGCTTTTATTCATCCTCACTTCTCAAATCTATCTTGCAGTTAGCTGATTTCACTGTTCTTAAAACAAGGCCTGTGCAAGGTGCAAAATATTTCTGACAAAGAAGGTAGCCTTGAGGTGGTTATTTGTCTCTGAGCTAATATCAGGTGCTCATGACTCCTCAGAATACAACAAAATGGCATTTCTGACATTTATCTCTCTCTTCCATCTTTCTGTCCTTCATGCATTGAGTTTCTTCTCTTTCCCTACATGTTTAGTGTCTTTTTTCCCTCATCATAGAGGAAAAAGTTCCTATTATTAAAGTTCCTTTTCCCCTATTATAGAAGAATAAATTTCAAAACTTATACACAAACACAAGCAGCAGCCATGAGCTCTGTTTGCACAGAAATTAGGTGAGTGTTTTGTGAGCATCCAGCAGTTATGGAGCTGATAAGGCAGGATTCAGGGGAAGCAGGTGAATTATGCTTAAACACTGTTGAATGTTCCTTAATATGTCCCTGTCAGGGACATCAGTTTTCTAAACTTCTCAGCTGCTTCAGGTGGCTGACCTTGAATAAATATATATACTGCTACAAATAATTTGCTTACTTCTGGCAATTTTTGGTACTCTGTCCTCTTCAGTACAAAATATGCAGCCACCCACTGTATTTTCAAATGAGAGTAAAATGTTTGGTCCCATAGCAGTAAAAGTTTTGTTTATAGTTATGAAAGGTCTTAGATATATGCATAGCAAATATTATGTAATTAGAAGCCTACTATCAGAAAGATAGTGCACTTAAAAGCTGTGACATTTTTATATGTGGGTTTTTCTGTGTAGGAATACATAGGGCTACCTCTCAATGTTATGCATTAGAACTTATTTTGACTGAAAGATCTTTAAAAGAAACATGTCCTAAACACAGTTTATAATTTTATAAATGCTTACATAAAATATTAAATACATTTAGTTTTCAGAAATTAATGAAAGAAATCTCAATAACAATAGCTGTCTCAAAGCAAATGTGCTCAGTGTGGTAGGATGATAAAAACACATCTTATAAAGCAAAGGCAAGATAAAAATAATTAAAGGAACTAAAACAACCAAGTCCCAATTTTTAAAAATTTATTGTTTCTATTTTGTACTCAAATGCCTGCCTAGTTAACCAAAAAGTTTAAAAGAACTAAGTGAACCTAGGAGAGTGCAGGAACCTCTGTGTGTATGTGTGGACGAAGATAAAAAAGTGGTAAATTGTTATAGGGAAAAGTGATGCAACTGTGATTTACTTGTAATATTTTCAATTTACAGGCTATTTGAGATGGCTTGTAAGGTGCCTCTTAAGTAGGAGATAATACAATAACACTTGTCTAGACTTTCACTTCTTGAGAGACGTTCCCTATCAAAAGGGTAAGGAGGAGCTAATTTTTCTTCAATATTTTTGGGTTTGCTCTTTCCAGTGGCATGAGAATGTCTTCTTCAAGAGTTTCATAACTTCCCCTGCTGTGTTTCCACCAGATGATGACACATCCTGGAAAAACAACCCCAAATATGTAACAAAAGAGAACCATAAGGAAGAGGAGAAAATGCACAAAACAGCTGTTGTAATAGCAGTGACTGCTTAAAGATACAAGGGATGCTCAGTTTGCAGTTATGTCAACCCATATATTCAGAAAACAGCAGTAAACCCACGTGCATCCTTCACCCTAGTGTGTGAGACTAAAAGCTCACCTGTGACTTCTGACTCTTCTGACTTCTGGCTCTCAGGTGAGAGACAAAATGCACTGCCTCTTCCCAGAAACTGAGTGGTTCTCACATAATGTGGAAGCATAGCTGCTGCTGCCTTTGGGCTGGGAACAGGGCTAGGTGCTTTCTCAAGTTTCCTTCTGAGGCAGTCCTCAAGCTCTGAGCTCCTCTGAACATGAGCTTTCCTATCACTCATGCCCGCTAGAGCCATGGCAACTTCTGAACCACTAAGCCATTTTTGAGAAAAGCTCAGTTCCCCAATCTTGTCAGCAAGCACTGTTTGTGTTCTGCCGTGAGGGTGAGCTATGCAGCAAGCACTTTGCATTGCCTCGTCTGCTTGTGATCCATTGTAGCCTGTGTACCTGTAAGAGGATCACTGAGACTTAGCAGGAGCCATTAATGCACTTATGCATCCATCCCAGTTTACTTGCTCTTTTTGCGAAAATCCTCTGCTTTGGAGTCAGATGAAGATTATACATATCATTGTTGGAATGAGTAAAACATTTACAGGATCAGAATATGATCCCTATGCAAGCATCAGGCTCACAGATATAAACAGCATTCAGTGAATCCGCCTGCTTTGACTGAATAGCATGAGAAGAGAACAGATAAGATACTTTTAGAAACAGATCTTCTCTAATCTAATCTACTCTGTGTATAATTTGATTTTATTCAGACTTAGAGGAAAGGTAATTTTTTTTTACATCTTTACTCAGACTCAGAGGAAAGGTAATTTTTTTTTTACATCTTTACAGAAGTCAAATCAGCAGCCTTTCCATCTTGAACACTGTGTATTTTAATTAGTTTAATAGCCCAAAGGCTGAAAATGTAAGTCTCTTGATGTGAAAGATGAGGAGTCAGGCAAAGGAGATATCACAAAGAATGCCCATACATAGGCTACAGGGTAGTAGTCACCAACTTCTGAGGATCCCGTTAGGAATACTTCACCCTTCTAAGGGTTTTGCAGACCTTTACTCAGACTCATCAAAACTACTGCAGCATATTTAGGCCTCCAAGCAGCTGACTCAGCAGGACCACTAAATAACTTCTATTCAGGCCTGCCCAGGTTGGTTATAAAGTCCCTCAAATAAGCAAAATGAGAACTAAGCAAAGAAAAACCTTTTCCAGGAAATAACATCTTCTGGCTTGTAAGTTTCTCAATCCTCCTACATAATTTGGCAGCAGAATTAAAGGACTTTCAATTCATTTTTTGGGGTGCAGAACTGATCTTAATCTTAGTGGCAAGGTGCCCCCTTTGCTATAGAGAAAAACCATCTCCTTTTCTGTTTTTCCTTCTGTGGCAAGGGTCTACATCCTCAAAGTGCTGGATCCAAGACTTCTTATACATTTTTTTAGACACTAAGGCTACATCTACTGCTAAATAAAAGAAAACCAAGGATCTTGAGAACCACTTTTTTTTAGGATTAGCTTCTCCAGAGCTGGCTGGCTGACTGGCAACAGCATGCTACCTGTTATTGGTTCTTCTCTGGGCCATGCGTGGGGAATGTGTGGCTGCCTTTCAGAGAAGCATTTTGATATGTGATACTCAGGCTGCTGCAATGCCTGTCTAAGGAGCGCATGCTTAACCCTGCAGAACTTGGGACATAGCTGGAGCACATCACATGGTATTTGTTTCTTCTGCCTTTTGGCACAGTTTGCACTTTATCAAGTGTCCACAGAAGAGTAACTAGGGTTTTTTTACAGAGGATAGTAAATCCAGGATTCAGTTGTGTGATGAAATATCAGATAAGCAATGGGAAAACTTCTGTGGTTTAGCAGTGTAGGAGTACCATAAGAATCTGGCAGGTTGCGATACAATGTTCAGAGGCTCCCTTTGAGCTGTGTGGTTGAGATGGCAATGTGGGCTCTTGAGATTTTTTAATTTTGCTGCAAGAAAAGTATCTGGGAGAAGTTAACATTAACATGACTGAACTGCTTCTTATATCAGAATGATGCCACATAGACACACCTGTTTTCTTACTGTTGCTGGGGTGGTCTTTGCCAAGGCCCCTCCTTGCTGCCCTAAGCACCAACATCTCCTCCTACAGGTCATGACCTGTAGCATGATCCTTGGCTGGATCTTTCCTAGACTGTTTAAGACAGATTTCCCACTCTAGGGCTTTTATCTAGTCTTTTGAATAGCCTGTCTCTTTCTATATGTCTCCTGTATGTGTTGCATCTCCACTTGGGATGACCCAATAAATGTGTTGTATATGCTTTCTACTGTTTGTCCTCAGTCCTGGCCTTTTCCCAGGTTCAACCTTTCAAATTTTGTTATGATGAAAAAGAAAGACAAATCAGGAAGTCCAAGCAGCTTGAAAAAGTTTAATTTTGTCTTTCACTTATCTTGCTAGATTTTGAGTCCTTTGCAAACTTCATCTTGGTAAGAATAAGTAGATGATATATAACTGTTACAGCCAAGGGCTTTCGAGCCGTGTATAGCGATTTCTGATATCTCAAATTCATACAGTGAGGTTCGAGCCTTGTTACACTACAGTCTCTGACTCCCACTGACCTTTAACAGAGACTTGTAAAGCAGTCATAATTTTTCTGCTGGGACAGATTTTCTTTTGCTTTCTGCCATAATATATAGAAAGTGAAATGGAAAAATAAAGTTGTTTTTGTTGCTATCCCTCAGCAAGTATTTGGCATTTTATCTTATGACTGAGAAAAAAGTCAAGGTTGTGTTATTCAGCTCCTCACTATTATCTCATTTCCCTGCTGGGGTTTAGTGTGGGCTATCACTGGGGCCTTTGTGTGGCAAAATCTGCAAGCAGATGGATCTCTATTCTCCTACAGTGTCCGTAGGGAAAACAGGGTGGTGCCTTCATGTATATTATTTCACACTGTTGATAACAGTTACTGTCCTGTTCAGAAATGGTCAATCTCTGATTTAAGTACTTGTTGCAATCAGGTCAACTAATTTATGTGTGGAAAATTCTGGATTTATACATTAAGAGGTATCCTGCTCTTAACAGACATCCCTCTTCTTTTCTTCCAAGGGTAGAAGGTGATTTCTCAAGGTTCTTGATGTCTTCATTTAATTTCCCATTCTCATCTACTAGAATTGATCATGGGTGAATTGTAGACCTTCATTTTGTATGTAGATTAAAATACACAAGGCTGTAACCCTTTCAAAGAAATCAGAGTACACAATTGTCAACACTGAAAAGAGGTTGTCTTGGTCCCTGTCATCAAGGCATGTGAAAGGCATCCTAAAGAAGAGGTTCTCTGCCCAGTATTTCCTTGCTTCCTAAGATGAGTCAAATGCTATAGTATGAGCAATAGTTTTGAAAATTGTAGTTCAACACCTTATTTTATCTGAAAGAAATGGTTCAGTAGAGGAATAAAGATTAATTACATGGCAGACAAACTTCGTAGTATAAAATATGAAGCTTCAAAAAATTTTAGCTTTCCTGTGCATTTGTCATCTTAAGATGAACGACAAAAAAAGGACAGTTGCAGTCAGATCAGTGCAAGGAGTGTCTACTAATTGCCCTCATCCTGAACTGTAGTTCATTCTTCTGTATACTTAATCAGGATTTTTGCAGACTTCATCTTTAGACAAATTGTGAAGCAATAATAAAGCTTGAAGATGTTTGTCCAGCTTGATTAAGAATGGGAATAGAGAGAATATTTTCAAATTAATGTAACAATATATCATTCTCCTGTATAACAGGAGCTTCTTAATCAATCTGGAACTACTGGGGAATGAGGGGGTTTATGTGTGTGTTTGCTTGTTTGTTTGCTTTTAATATTCTTGCAAGCCCACAAACCACCCTTTTTTCCCCCGAGAATTCCTTATCCTCTGATAACCTCAAATCTGCCAGACAGTTAGTGGCTAAACAACCTCTCACTATAGTCTGATCTGGGAAGACAGGATTTTCTAAGCTGTTTTCTTTCTAAAGGCAGTTTTTCTCATGCAATTTTGCCAATCTCTGTCTTTCTTTCTTGATCTTCTGAAAAGTAGCAAGGGGATTTCAGTAGTTAGCTTGACATCTCCACCTGGATGTAGAGAAGTGGGCCCAAGGGAATCTCGTGAGGTTTAACAAAATCAGGTGCAAGGTTTTGAACCTGGGATGGAGCAAGCCCTGGTATCAACACAGGCTGGGGGATGAACAGACTGAGAGCAGCTCTGCGACGGCTTGGGGGTGCTGGAGGGTGAGAGCCCGGACATGACCTGGCCATGTGCATTTGCAGCCCAGAAATACAATAATATCCTGGATTGCACCAAAAGCAGTGAGACCAGCAGGTCAAGGGAGGTGATTTTGCTCCCCTGCTCTAGTCTGATGAGACCCCACCTATAGGGTTGCATCCAGCTTTGGGGTCCCCAGCACAGGAAGGATATTGGAGCACATCCAGAAGGGGACTTGGTGGAGGACACCAAGATGGTTAGAGGCATACAGCACCTCTCCTGTAGGAAAGGCTTAGAGAATTGGGATTGTTGGCCTGGAGAAAAGAAGAATTTGGGGCAACCTAATTGTGGCCTTTTGGTACCTGAAGAGAACCTGCAAGAAAGATGGAGAGGAACTTTTTACACGGGCATGTAGTGACAGGGCAAGGGGGCTTCAAAGTGAAAGAGAGTAGGTTTAGATTAGATATTAGGAAGAAGTTCTTTACTGTGAGGGTGGTGAGGCACTGAAACAGGTTACCCAGAGCAGTTCTGGATGCCCCATCCCTGGAAATGTTTAAGGCCAGGTTGGACAGGACTTTGAGCAACCTGGTCTAGTGCCTTTTATTCTATAATTCTGGGAAATCTCTGCAGCCAGCCCTGCTGCAGTTAAATAGCTCTCCCTGCCCCCACTTCTTCCAAAAGCTCCGTAGTCACCATTGAGTCCTTACAGGTACCTTTCCTCCCTACCATGGCCCTGTCACCTCTTGCAGGTTGCATATATGACCCCTAGTTGGATAGTTTTGTTCAGAGGTTTGGATTTTAGGGGTCAAGTGTTTTCCAGTATTATCTTCCTTTCAGAGTGAATTGTCCAGATGGTATCAAAGGGTTCCCTTCATGGTCTCCTGCAAAATATCTCTGCAATCACTGAGTTAAACCACAACTTTAAATACATACTTCAATTCTTCAGCCAGATCCTGTTCAATAATGAGGAAACTAAGGTTCCTTACAGTGAATTCACTTGGTAGCATACCCAGGGGTTTTTGTGCTCCTAATGGAAGTTACAGAATAGGCACTAAATTACTATTAGATCATCTAATATGGCCTTTTTACTTTGACATGAATTATTCCATCCACATTGTCAAACTCGGCATCCAAGGTAGGGTCAGGCAGTGGAGAAGTTCAGACTATAGATGTCAGTTCTCAATTTATATAGATTTAGAATTTAATTTACCAGACATCATGAATAACATTGTCCTTGCCAGCATCCTGCCCAAATGGGAACTCTGCACTCCGTCAACAACAGAACTGGGGGTGCACCTTTACAAATAGTAGAACAGTACACAAAGGTAAATAGATGAGATATGGAGCTGGCTGACATATCTTGAGGATCTGTACAGTTGTGGGTTTTCCTTTCTCCCAATATCATGCTGACACTGTATCAAATGTCTGCCCTAAATGCATAGGAGAATGGGGAGAAAATATTACATAAGTGAAATATTAGAATTTACTATTGCCTTTAAGAAAATAGTGAGTTTGACTTGTTCCTTACAGACATAATTTACTTAGATGAAATTATTCATTGCTTAGTCTATGCTTTTTGCTGGAATTTTTTTGTCCCTTTCACAGTAGATCTCCATTTCTTTTCTTTCTTTTTTCTTTAAGGGCTTGGTTCAATAAAAAGACAAATTGGTTCTCTCCTGCGTGTTTCAAACCTCAAATGATGCAGGATGAGCTAAGATATATGGAAGATATATACTTTGAGATGCTGGGAATATCAGTGTTTATACACATGATTTACAATACAGCTGGAATTTCTAGAGCTAAGAGAGGAGATGAGAATGACAGATATGCTGAGTAATAAAATGCATTTCATTTCAAAAGAATACAGAAGTGACAATTGCTCGAGCATCTTATTTCTTTGTGTGTGGCTTGTTGCAATCTCTCAATGAAGAGCTAGGTAAAAATAAATAAATTAGCAGGATACATTCTGTGGCTGATTATGGGACATTGTATTCCAAACCAAGAGCTATCAATAACAAAAGAGGGTAAATATCAAATTGCACCTCTTCACAGTGCATCCCTAGTTAATTTAGTGATCATAAATGGTGCTGCAAAGGGATGTTTTCCTGCCATACAGTGCTCTGCAAACAAAACCACACTTTCCTTAAGTATCCTTTAGTTTGGGAACACTCCAGTTCCAGCCTTCTATTTTGTTTTCTCTTTGATCTAAAAAAGGGATTGTGGTCTCTTAATGGCTTCAACATGACCCTGTAGTTTTGGTTGTGCAATGAACAGGATGAGCTGGGGTCCTGTGAGTGCTCTCTTGGCCCAAAGCGGTACCATGCTGAGGTCTGGGTGTTCCTATGGCTCCCTGAGATACTGGAGACACCCAGCACCCTGTTTTCAGGAAGTCCAAACTTTCACTTAGTACAAGAAACTATATAGATGCAGGATCTGGTTTACTGCTGTGTATGCTGAAATCCCCTCCTTTCTCTCACATATAGATAGAGGAGACTCTATCTTAAAAAAATTTCAACTTTCTTTTCTATTTAGTTCAGTGGGGAATCATGATAGCTGGAATGATGTTCCTTGTCTCATAATGATTTACTTTTTATTTTTAATCTCCTTAGCTTCACTTTCCTGACCTAACCATCTTCTTTGATGGTGTTCTCATTACACGGAAGATTTTTCAGTATTCACGAATATCCATTACATAGTGATGCCAGCACTGCCTTAGATTTCCTATATAAATGGAAGTAAAAATAATAATGGATATGTCAGGCTGTTATAAAAATTAAAATATAAGCTGTCGTTTAACAAAGGTATACACAGGGAGTTCATAAAATCAGAATGGTTTCCACAACTTCATAATACAGTGTGCATATGACCCCACAGTAATTATATTTTATGAACTTCACCACATCAAACTGTGAACATATCTTAAATTTCTGGATATTCTATTACCACCTGCAGCTTTTCAAACAGAGAAACCTAATAAATTATCAGCAGAGGGATTCAGGCAGTAACAGAAAGAGACCAACTGTGGAATTCATCTCTTTCTTTACAACAGTACAAAAAATCTAGTAAAAATGATTTTACGAATAACCTGTGGTAAAGCAGAGAATTTCCTGACATTCAGCCATTGTACAGCAACTGGTTACTGCAGAGGATGACCAGTCCACTGACAGGTCTGAACAAGCTGAAATTAATATGATTTCAGTCCCTGGATACAGCTGAAATTCATATAGAGGCTCCCTGCGCCTCAGGCACTTATGTGTGCAGTCTGGCCTTGTCTTTTTAAATGCTCTGTGAGGATGATATGTAGGCTCCAAAATTACCTACTGTCACTTAAAGTATTGCCCTTTGCTTCTAGTGACCTTTTTCAGCTGTGAGAAGCCATGGATTTTGGACTTTTATTGGTTTTTTTTGTTTGCCAATCTGAGCCCTCATGTTGTCGGCTCCAGAGTAACCATTTGGATGCTCAGGCAAACAACTACATGCTTTGGTAAAACTGATTTTGGTTCCAGTTGAAATCAATTCCACTAGTTCAAATAATTTCTTTTCTTGTTGACACCAGAAGATATGTTGTTGAAGCCAAAAAAACTCAGCAAGCTATATTTACCTATACTGAGGAAAAATCCAGGTAGAGTGGCAGGGTGATGCCTGAATCACTTGTTTTAAGCCTCTTACGACAGAATCCATGCAAATATAGATTCTTGTATATTATAAAATATAAACTAGCAAAACCAAGTTGATTTAGACACTATGTTAATTATTCCACCATTTGCCCTCAAAGAAAAGTAGGGGAAAAAAAAGAACACTGAGAAATATGAAAGAAGTTATAAATGCATTTTGTCTGCTGCAGACTTCTTCTATCTGTCTTTCCTATAGATGCTATAGAGATAAT
>VYZT01012392.1:12970-41946 GCA_013400735.1 Pomatostomus ruficeps
TTTTTTTTTTTTTTTTGGTCACAAATTATTTTATGGTCCTCTGAGAAAAATGTCCCAGACAGGACCGGAATGCTATGCAATTATCAGTGTACAGGAACAAGTATTTTTCTTCACCATGTAACCCTTGTACTCTGAGCATCTGGTTCAAGATCACAGGATGTTGATGTTATGGAGGTTGTTTAATTATTCACAAATAACATGGAAGAAGAATGAAACTTTGTCCCTATGTACTGTTAGTTATAAATAACTTCATTTCAATTTATATTTGCATCATATTTTGGTTGCCAACCAACATTACAAATGCAAGTTTAGAAGGCAGTAGTTGGCCCCAAGAAGGTATTCAATTTGCCTATTTAATAAGGGGTAAACCTGGCCTCTCCTGGGGATTTTTAAAGGTACTTACTCCATTGATTGTATCAGCTTCTTTGACACTTCAGTTGTGAAACTTTAGCAGTGCTTTGAAACATACACACAAGTTAGAGAGACCAGATTCCTGCCACCTTCTTGCTTTTCATAACATGCATACAGCTTTGGTTATTATTTGTTGAAGATGAAAGATGTGATCAGAGCATGTTCAGATATTCCTAACCTATTGTTCACCTAAATCTGACAAGCAGATGCAGAAGCACAGATACACAGCTACAACATTGTTACTAACAACCTTATTGCTGTACTTGAGCGTTATCAGCACTTGAGCTCTGCTTCTGCCTGTATCGTACAGATTTGCCCAGGGAAAGTGCAGTATACAAATACTTAAGCTGTCCCTGGAAACAGCCATTATTGGCTGACCAAATTACCACAATTTGTGCAGTTGGTTCTCATTAGCTATAATGTGAACATGCAGATCTCTCTATTCAGGTTCAGTAATCCCTCTCTCTCCTGCATGGGAATTTCTATGCTATTCTCGGCAAAAGTAGTGCATTGATTTCCAAGTCTCTTCAGAAGAAACTTCAACATGTACATGAGAGGTGCAAGAAGAAGATGATGGGACTGTAACAGTACTGAGATATTTTAAAGTTAATTTTATTTCCTTTTCCTCTCTCCATCCTTTTACATCCCCTTCTGTAAACTCCTGCTTTAGAGAGCTCAGAAGTCATATAACAATTATCACCCCATACCTCCTCATCACAGCTACTCTCAGGAGTGGAAAAATGTTGTGTTTCATCATTCCACCTCACCTTTAGACAGAGCAGATGTCTTTTGCAATCACTTATATGGAAAGCAAAATTGTTTCCTTAGATTTGTGTTATGCAGTTGAAGCACAGTGATTACACAGATATTGTACAGTTGTTACTGGTTGTGTCATTTTTATAGGCTGAACAATTCTACTTCTCCTACTGTGATGCAACTTGCATTAAAGGTAGATGCTAGAGCTGTCATCTCTTGTGACTTTTTGGCACAGAGCAATGAAGATTATTCCTCTGGAGGAAGTTGTTTCTCAATTAAAGTCTGTTCTTTGTTATCTGTCTGTATAGCATGCAGATGCAGCAATGTGAGGTCTGATGCAGATGCTTGTTCTGTGTCTTACAAGACTGAGCAGAATCATGGCTGCTGTGTAGAGGATATGATCTGATTATAATGTCCATCATTTGGTCTGTTGTGGTGCCTTGAGATCTTGAGAACTTTAACTTTGTAATAGGAATATTTGAACTGAATATGGTAAGACAGGGACATGGGCTCTTGATGTTGACTTTGATGCTTGTTGTGGTAATAAAAATAGTAATACTCAGCAGGCCATCAATATTAAACATTTTTCCATGACAGCATGTAGCATTATCTGTAGTGGAAAACCACCTTGCCCTTTAGCTTGTCATATTACAAGGACCAACTTTATGTTTGGCTAGTTTATGGTTTACATTTCTCCTGGCCTTTCTCTCAGTGTCAGTCTTCAGCAGATGCTGGAAATATGAGGTATAATACAGAACTGGGAAATCCTCACAGCTGTCTCCAGCTTCAGAGTGGATCCACTCTCCAGTCCCTTTGAACAGAATTTGCTGAGGTAGAACACAGAGGCTGTCATTCTAAAAAGCTATAAAAAGAGTATGACTACATATATGCATAGAAGGGGTAATAATAACTATTTGCATTGCATTTTCAGTTTCATATTCAGGACAATTTGCCATTCAGAGAAACTTTAACTTTCAGATTTCCTCCCTTTTCTTTAAAATAGAGAAAACATGCACAAAACTTTAGTGTTGTAACAAGCTTATTATTTCAGCTGCACTCCCAAAACATGGATATTTTAGTCAAAATTACTGTGATGCCTTAAGCATTTGACATGAAGCAGCACTAAGGTCAGGACTATGTATAGAATGTATGCACTGATGCTTTGTAATATATGTGTGGCATTGGCTTTTAGTCCTCTAAGTGTCTGCCTTGAAAGTGGATGGTTGCAGTGGAATCTGAGACCTGTGTTGCTCTCTGTCATTTCAGGCAACAAAAATTCTGAAAACAAAGGGAAGTTTAACTCCTGTTTGGTTTGCCTTGGCACTTTAAAATATTATGTCATTAACCTTGATGGAACCTTTTATGACACCAGTTCACATTCAAAAATGCCTGGTGTATTTTTGACTCCTTGTCAGAGCATTTTGAGATAGGACACATTTGGGCAGACTTTGAGCATCACAATCAAGCATAAGCATCCCATTAGTGCTTATTGTTCTTTGAGAAGATTGATAATGCTTGCTGACCTCACCACCCATTTTACAAGGAGTAGGATGTTTAAACGACTGGCCTCCATGAGGAGACCTGACAAGTTCTTTGTAGCCTGTCAGGGTTGCCTTGCTTTGGAAAAGGATTGAGCATCAATTATTTTCTCTCTGAGCTTAATGCTTGTGGGAAGGTTGGCAATGGATACTGCAACATTATTGTAACATTTCAGAATCTTTTGAAAGAAGAATATGAGAGTCTGTAAGAATTTATTTTTAGCCTTTATTTCCAAACAGAAACCCCTATATTTCAAGATTCTTTTGAATCCTGTATGCTCTCTTTATCTCACCCCTTTGCACTATGCATCACTGTATCATAATAGGTAGCAACTCATGTTGCTGTTTTAGCCTCTGCAAAGTGGCTTCTGCTGTACGTCTCTCCCATGTTATTGCAAAGGAGAAAGCCAGGCTTGTGCTGGCAACTGTGCAAGAGTGAGGAATGTATAACAGTATTATATCTGGCAAGTCATATAGATGCCTTGTTTGGTCACATCAATCATTGGCTTTGTGGCTGAGCCTTTTAATGATAGTACCAACCACATTCCAGGAATCTGACTGAAACGGAAAAGGCTGGACCCAGAAGGAATTTCTCAGAATCTAAATGTGTCTCACGCAGAATTCAGAAGCCAGTGCACAAAGTTGTGATGTGGAAACTGCTGTTCATCTCCTCCCTAACCTAGGAAGAGCAGTATGAGTTCTGCTCTCTTGGACTACAGAATTTCTTGGGCACTTGCAGTCTGACTTCTGTGAATGTAAAGGCTCCATGATTCTTGATGTGATCAAATGGCTTACACTTCAGCGCCATTTGGATCCAAAGCTTCCTCTCTTTTACCCTCTGGAGCACTGCTAATCTGATCTGAACACACTGAGCTGCTCTGGCAGCAAGTAGAAAATGTTAGTTCAGTTTCCTAGTGAGCCAAACCTTCCAGCTCCCAGGAAATTGCCCAGGACCACTTGGTAGGCATGGCTCAGCAAGGAGAAGGGAAGCTTCTCTGCTTTGTGACTTCCTGTCTCCATGTAAAGCAAGCTCATTGCCATATGAGAAGAAACTACTGTGGTCCCTGACTGAGCTGAGAAATGTTCATCTAATGTCATTAAAATCAATCTTTGGAGCAGGAACTGGCATTTGCACTCTCTCAGGAGTGTGTTGCAGCTACAAAACACAGTGTTTCTAGTTTTTAGGTGGTATTGCCTGGTATGAAGTAGCATAACTGTCATAGATGAAAAAATGGATTGAACTGTGAATGCCATGAGGGGGCAGATAATGGGATGCCCTTGTGTGCACTGGTGAGTGTCCCAAGTTGAGCCACTGAACTCTTGAGCAGAAACCTGCTATTTGCTGGCTGCAGCCAGGGTAAGTTGCTTGTAAACTTTGATAATACCCGGACTAAACAAAAGTGTCTTGTTCTTCAACTAAGAGAAACATGAGCCGGAAACAGCAATTGGGCATTTGGTCACACACTTCTGCTTGTAGACAATTTAGATCAGGAAGACTCAGGGCTTGGAGTTCTGTAAAGAAGAGCTGATGTCAATAAGGGTTTCTGAAAAGAAAAAAGTCTCTGAAGGAAAGAAGGGGGCCTGGAAAGATGAAGGTGAAAGACTTGGTTGGAAGAAAGATCATGGAAGTTATCCCAGAGACCAAAGATCTCACCAAAGACCCAACTGGAGATGGATACCAGGGGTCACCCAGGGACCTTGGCTTGTAGCAACCAACAAGAGTCATGGTGAGCAGTGACATGGTAGAAAATAACCTGACTTTCTGTCTGACTGTCCTGACCCAGCAGCAATATTCCTGCTGGAAATGGGTGGCAAGGTCTAGTAGCCATGGCAGTGGGGCAGTGGAAGTGTGAGTGCCTCATAATCAAATTGAGTAAAACTCTTGTCTCACTGGTTGTTAAGTAAACCTCAGCACCCAGATCGTCTGAGGGCTGCTGTTCACTCTGTCATTGCACTCAGAATCATGGGTCCTGTGGCTATCAGGGAACCGGTGACTTGGTGCAGCCTTACAATTGCAACTTGACCTTTCCTTACGGAGCGGGAATTTTCGAAGTTGGAAGGATTTTTGACCACGTCCATTTTGCCTCTGTCATGCATTAGCAAAGCCTACAGCTATTTCAGGCCAGGAACTCATAACAAGTTAGCATTTCCTACTAAAACTGGGGCTTTGGAAGGGCTTATAATTATCTAACTCAGTGATGCGACCTGAACTTTTGTAAGACAGATGGTTTTAAATATAAAAATACACTTCCTGTAGATACATACTATATTTTTGACTTATTTCTCCTCTCCTCTCCTAAATGAGTGACAAGTATTTAAGGCTTGCAGATACCTCAGTACAACTTCAGCACAGGATTCTCATTTTCTTCACCTTTCTTTCCTCTACCCATACTTTCATATCTTACATTTCTCTGATTTGTAATCCCCCCTATTCTTTTTCACTGTTCTACTGTGTCTTCAGGTCTCCTCTTTCCCTAAGTGCTAGAAAGCTTTTATGAGTGCAGGTTCATTGCCATGGAAAAGTCTGTGAAATACTTCCAATATCCATGTATACTCTTCATCAAGGATTTATAAGCAGAAAAATTCAGTGTACTGTCAAAGGAGGAAAGGCATTTATTTTCTTTAGATATGTGTTGTGATTTTAGTAGAGGGGAGGGGGCCATAAAGATGGCTCCTGTGAGAAGTTTTTGGAGTTCTTCACCATTTCCAGCAGAGCCACTCTCAGATGGCTCTGAAGATGATGGACATGTCACTGGCCATGTTTGGGCCAATTAGAAAGGTTAGTTACGCCTCTGTGATGACATATTTAAGGAAAAATCAAAACAAAATGCACACGCAGCTGCTTTTAGTTAGAGAAGGAGGAGGATGTGAGAACATGTGAGGGAAAACAACATGGAGGCACCAAGGTCAGTGGAGAAGGAGGGGGAGGAGGTGCCCCAGGCTCTGGAGCTGAGATTCCTCTGCAGGCTGTGGTGAGCCCATGGTGAGGCGGGGTGTCCCCCCTGCAGTCCATGGGGTCCATGAGGGATGCAGAGCCACCCGCAGTCCGTGGGTGAGGTGCCAACATTGGAGCGGGAGATGTCGGAAGCCGCAGCAGCCATGGAAGAAGCCGCAAGAGCCGTAGATGCCAAGAGAAGCCGTAGCAAGTGCAGCCCAGTGAGAGACAGAAACTGAGATAAAAGTGCCTCAGTTTGTGAAGCAGGTAGCCACACTGAATCGGGTGGATGTTGGAGGAAACTGCAGTCCAGGTGGGAGACCCGGTTGGAGAGAGTGGGGCCCCCTGCTTCCATGCTGGAGCAGTTTGTCCTTGGAAGACTGCATTCCCTGGACAAGAAAAACCACGCCACAGAAGTTCACAGAGAACTGTCTTTCGTGGGAGGGACCCCACGGCAAAAGCAGAGGAAAAAACTCCTCTCCCTAAGCAGGGGAAGAAGATCTTAGAAATAGACTGACCTGAACCCCCACACCCTGCCCCCCTTGCACTGTTGGTGGGAGAGAGAGAGGGGTGAAGAGTAGAAAGAAAGGTGACTTTTAAAAGTTTAGTTTATTTCTCATATCCTCCTTCTAACTCACGTAGTAATAAATTTTCACTTTTAAGCTGAACCTGGTTTGTCCTTAGAGCGTTTTCTGCTGGTTCCTTATCTCAACTCATAAACCTCTGAGTTAATTCCCTCAGTTTTTTTTTCCCCTCTCCTTCCCTCATCTGCCCAGCTGTGGCAGGGGAAAGAACGAGTGAGTGACTGCCGTAAGTGCCTAGCACTTAGCCAAGACCAAAACCACAGCAATATGGAAAATCACCAGCAACAAATTTGGCTCAGATATAATAATGCCATTGGTGCTCTGCAGGTTATTCCATTTTATTTGATGTTTAGATTTCGTGACAGAGATACGTCTGGTAGAAGTCACAGAACCGGTAAAACCACTGGATTGATGGTGGAATATAAGTAATGAGCAGTGTTTTGGTATCAAAATGAAAACAGAAATAGGCCATATGGGACACTGCTAGTAACACCACTGGAAGTACTTCTGGCATGAGAAGTGTACATGTGCTAGAATTAGGTCATGCTCCTTGTCCAGCTTCTAGCACAAAATTGTCTGACCCTGGCACTTACCCCAGTGCACCTGAGGGAGAGCGATCTGGCCTGGCATCTGTCATCAGTTTTAAATCTTAAAATGGAGATTTATGATAGTCTGTGGAAAAATCAGTGCCTCGAGCAGATCTGCTGTGGTCTGCATTACCTTTCCTGAGGGTGTCTGTGATTCTTGACAGAGTCTTGGTTGTTAGTAAGGATAACAGGAAACTGGAGGACGTTTATTTGAAAGGAAGAAAAATCTTACAGTGTTAATCTAAGAGGAACATTATGAGAGGATATGTCCCTATAAAGACTCAGAGTGCACAAGCTGGGTATCCCAGCTTTGAGAGGCACAGACCTTGGGGACTTTTTCACTCCTTTTCTGCAGCACAGACCACAGGTCAACAGCTGAAATCGTCTTGGTTCCTCTAAGTGACTGGCTACTTGCCACTGCAAAAGTATTAGATATTGTCTACATGTCAAAATCTCCTGTCCTCTACGTATAACAAGTGACTTCTCAGCCTCAGCGTAGGTTGAACTTCTTATGTCTTTACTGATAAATAAAGTGAGCCAGGAGATGGCCTATGACCGTGAAGGCAGCTTGTATAGCTTGCCTTGCATCCTTTGGGTGATGCTCTTCCTTTTTAAAATAAGGCTACACACACCTAGCTAAAACCTTGTAAGAAGCGGCTTTAACATTTTAATACTCTGAAAAAAAGTTTGCCAGTGCTCAGATATGTATATTTGTGCCCAACAGGTAGATATTTATCTATCCAAAGTCTCTGGACCTTTTCTAGAGGTGTTCATTAGCCAGCTAACATGTAAAATCTACCTGACGGGATCTGTTTCACACATATTAGGAATATGGAGAATGCCAGGACAATCTAAACATAGTGATAAATGGGCAGATAAAAGTTGTATAACCCACAGGTGCAAGGTAGGGCGTATATGTGGCATGGGAATAGGCCTTCTTGATATCCTACATCCTCTGCCAGTATGTTGGATTGGGATTTGAATATTAGATGCTAGAATTACCATGCTTGAATAAAATTTATGCTGGTGGGAGAGGCAAATATTATGTGTTTCTTCTGTGAGAAGGATTCCCTGTGAGTTCTGTTACTAATGCTCTTGTAGAATTAATCAGATTTCTCTGTTTTAACTGCACAAAAGTTGATATATGTATTATAAATATTTCAGCACTTTTTTCTTTTGTTCCTGTAACATGACATTTATACTATTTATTGCCCAACTGATCCTACATCTTGTAGAACTGTGTGATCCTCTATAACAGAAAGTCCTTGTGGGCCTAATGTCAATGATGCAGGTGAAGAAACAATGTCTTTTTGCTCACAAAGGAAGCTTCTGTGCAGTGGAAAACCACAATTGTTTTGGATTTTTGTTCTGCAGATCTCGTAATGTTGGATATATAACAATGAATGGATAACATAGCAAAATATTACACCCTTTTAAGATGATTAAATGAATGCCTTCTCTGACTGATGAACAGCTTAATGCTAGAAATAACTTAGGAGGCTTTTTTATGTCAGCCTGCTTGTAGAGAGAGTGTGGCAGTGTTTTAAGTAGTGCAGTATGTTCTGTGAGTTTGGTGCAGTGCAGCAAGCTTGTATAATATTAGCATCATCTTGATGTTACATTTGGATCTTAACTTAGAGAAATGGAAAGCATCCAGTGTTTTGCCTTTCTTTTCTGTGTCTCTACCCCATGTCTTCTTTTCTTAAAAATAAAATTTAAGCTTAACGAATTACCTCCAGTACAACGTTGCTACCAGGAAGCCCACCATTTGCAGGGGTTTGATTTTTGTCTAGATGGTTAAAGACTTTTGAGCAAACTTTGTGCTAACCCTGGGAATTCATGGGTCTAAGTCCTGTTTTAGTCCCATGTAAGTAGGAAATAGATGGTAGGATGCTTCTGAGCTTTTCTCAGTTTGATATTCTTAAAAAAACAGTTTTATGGTCAGATCCATTCACTGTCAAGTATTATCAAAATCCCCAGAGCCTGTAGTTCTTGAAATACTAATATTTTCTATTTTGCTTTGTCTAAAATCTTTGGAGACATCCATGTACCACGTTTTCCTTTTGCTACCAGGTTTGATATTTTCTCACTTGCATTTGTTTAAATGTAATATGACTCCACAACCAGATTCTTGAATTCTACAATGTGAAGCTCCTAAAAGAGTAGAAGTCTTTAGCTTCTGTCTTTGAGATTTCTCCTGCAGTATAGGTGTGTTTTTCCAGGCCTTTTTCTGTAGTTCTGCTTAGTGTCATAGTAATCTTTTCTGCTTACTCATAAAAGGGCAATCTAATTTAGAAGGCTGCTTCTCCTGAAAGATAATTTTTTTATCTGCCAATTCTACCCTTATTTTTTTGGAATGAAGTCATCTTTTTCATATCAGAGGACTAAAAATGATGAATGATTTAATTTATTTGTCCAGGCAGAATAAAGCACTTTGTTTTGTGTGTGTGTCAGGCTTATTTTAGAATTAATGCACCTAAAACACAATCAGCAGTCACCTTTCTTATTTTCCTCAGTTCCTTGCCATGATCATTAATTAAACTGCATCTTTTAAGTGTAAATATACTCCAACAAAGTAAAAGTGTTTTATGACCATAAATCTCATGAGTTTTGTTGCTAGGCTGTTTATGCACCCTGTGATTATTCTGCAGCTCTTAGGAGGGGTAACAGTGATGCAGTAATTTATAATCTCAAAAAATATAATTTACCAATAATAAGATTCAAATGCCTTTCAATAATAAAATCTTAGGGATTTTTTTGGCAATGCATCTGTCTCTCAATATTTTGTGATGTCAAATGGATGGCAGGAGAAAGAGAAATGGGTCAGGTGGGATCTTTCTGGTATATTGAATATATCACTATAAGATATTTTATATATGCTGTTACATATTTTCCATCACTTTGCCAGTCCTTCTCTTAATTTTTTTTTCTATTTTCTCTCTCTTTCTTTTAAAAAAATCTGGTTATTATTTCAAATCCGAATCTCCTTATTTCAGTTTCCTGAATCTAACTACTACCTGCAGAAACAGCAATTTCTGATTCAGTTCATTGTTGCATAGTTTCTACTAAAGGAAGTTCATTCTTAAATGATTCCTGTGAATTAGCTTTCCAGCAGAAAATGAGTCTTGATGTTGGATGCTGCACCAAAATCTGATGATGCAAAGACATCTGGGCTAAGGCAGAAAGGAGATTTAAAGCTGACTTTTTTCTTCTGAACTCATTCTGCTCTCCCACACACATACATGCACAATTTCTCTCCTCTGCCTCCTAGTACATTTGACACCTCTTTTCTTTCTTACTTTCTTTTTTTCCCTCCCTCAATAAATGTCTAAAAACTGGAATTAGAGACTGGTTACACTCATGTTGCATTCATTGTAAAAAGAAGCTCTGACTGCCCTGCCCAGGGAGCAAAAATCAGCATTTCTCAAAGGCCATGGCATGCAGTGGTAATGAAGAAAAAAATATTGAAATTCCTTTCAAACCTCTAGTCTCTATTTCTGATAGCTTCTTCTTAAAGTTTTCATTTAAATTCCTTTATTCTTTTTTTTTTTTTTTTTATGGACATGCCTTATATTTCTAGTACTTTTAACACTTAATGTGAAGGATAATGAATTTAAGGACAGCTGCTGCTGTATTAAAAAAGACACTTTTTTCTCAACTGTGCTTGGGTATGTTCACCACAGGATGAAAGCCGCACATTTTCTTTAGCTAAGATACTGCAGAGCCCCAGTGAACATAAGGGGGTTTTATACCAGATAAATACAGATAGAATACAGATCAAAGGATAGCTAAGGGTGGAGCCTGGAAGTCATAAAATATTTTTAAAACTACCAGGGTCTAGTCTTCACTGGTACTTCATCTCAGAGGTAGTTACCACAAAAATACGGATGGGTTTGTGTTGAAAAAAGACTGCGTGAAAGAAATAGAATCTGTCTGATATTCAGAAAACTTCTAAATTTTAACAGGCTTGAATGCAAAGGTTTGGGAAGAGCTGGTGGCCTTTCCAATGGCTTCTTACTTGGAATGCCACTTTTGGGGGCATTATGCTTGTTTGTTCCAGTACCCAGCTGATGCAGTTACAACCACCAAAAGTGTGAAATAAGTGTAACTTGCATCACATTGCCATTCAGAAGGGTGACGGTAGATGTTTAGAAAGAAAGCTTTAAAAATGCCACTAAGATCTCTTCCTGATTAATTGTAATTTCCAAAGGTTGAATTCACCTGTTTCCCAACCTCTGCATTTCTCACTAGCAATATTATTATTATGATTAGGGAATTTCATCATCCTCTGAAGGAGTAGCATTTTTTTTCTGTGTTATTTAAAGGAATTAACTTTAGGAAGACTTTCGCGTTACTAAGTATCTTCTTTGTTCCCTTTGAGGTTTTCAAGGTTTAAATATAAACAGATATGATGGTTAAGAAAAAAAAATCTTTGCTATTATCTAAGACATCAAGATGTGCGGTATAAAAACTAGATGGCTCCTCCATTGTCTGATCTTGGCCAAACTTGTTAGTAGTATTTTGGTGCAAATAAGGATTCGAGTCTCTGAGACACAGTTCATCTTTGCTTTTGTCCAGTGTCAAGCTAAACATGGCTAGAGATTTGGGAACTTTGGGAGCTTATACCTCCAGAATTTTATGATATCCATTCTTCAATTTCTTTTTGAGAGGAAAATGCTTCTCTAATTATAGGGGACAGAGATTTTCTCATGTTTTTGTTCCATGACCATTTGGAAGGCTCAATCTATCAAACCTTTGTAGAACAACATGAAGGAGTTCAAGCGTTGAATAAATCTCCTCTTCAAGGTAAAAAGCCTGAGATGAATGTTTTGGATAAAAATTAACTACAAGTCTTTAATGAAGAGAGGCTCTCCTTTCATTTTGCTTTGAAATGTGAGAGTACTGTGAAACAAAGGGACTGAACTCTATCTAGTAAAATCTCAATTTTTCTTCCTTCATTAGCACTCTCAAGAAATTTTCATCAGTCTCAGCAGGCCATGTGCAGGAGTATGGGAAGACAATTTGTACTCTGGTGCTGATTTATTCTTAGTCACAAAGAAGATGCTGGAATGAAGGTGCCAAATCAGTAAATGAAATGGACACCCTGACGGGTATGGAGTGAATGTAAGTTTTGAAGGAGAACTGAGGTGAAAGACTGCTACTAAACATCTCCCTCATTTCCAAAACCGGGACTAAAGTTTGGATACTGAATGACCTAACAAAAAAGAGATAGTAAATTCTGAAGAAACCACAGATGTTTATGCCCCAAATTTGAATTCTGATTTATGTTTTTATTTTGGCTGGCCCTTCTTTCTTTTCCCCAAAATACCCTGCAATTTGAAGGTGAGCAATGTATATTTAATTTGAAATAAGTATGCTATTAGGTAATGTATAATTAGATCTGTGCAGTAATTTAAGAATACCCTAAAACAGCCTAAATTTCTTCTTCAAATTTATGAGCAGATTACTTAAATATGAAAAGATAAATAAAAATTAAAACTTATCCCTTATTAACTGCCGGCAGTTTACAGACGTGAATGCAACATTTACAGGGTGGTGCAGAACCTCAAGTCAGTTGAATGTGAAGGATGAAAGAAAGAACATCTAAAATTATTGAAGTCTACATTTTGCTATTATAAAAATATTCTTAGTCAATCTGTTCATATTTATATTCAGTGCAACCATGGTGGTAACATCACACTGGTGAGTCAAAGTACAAGAAGAGAAGCTCTACTTTTTCAAGAGTGAGTAGGAGAGCAGTTTCCATGCATCTGCAGAGATAGCAGTAAGACTTACTGGAGTTTGTGCAGAATAAATTTCTCAATCGCTTACAAATGACTGTCAGATGTAGGGCAGCATGCAAATCAAGCAGATCACAAACCCAAGCCCTGCATAGCTCAAGAACAGAATTCTTGAAACTTTGCAGCAATAACATTATAAAATAAGCAAATACAGTACGTAGTAAAGAAGATTCTGGAGTAAGTATGTTAGTTTACTACATATTATGCATAATTATTCATACCGGTGAATTAACTATGGTGAAAACTTAAGTACTGCTGTTTTCCACACAGTAGGGTAGAAAATTTATGAATAGTCAATCATGTAACACTTCTTAAAATTAATGACTTGTTTGAAAGGATATATTTTTCTCTGTGGCCACTGATGCCTCAGGCCAAGGAAACACCAAAATGCTTCCAAAATTTTTGTTATTACATAGTTTCAGTGAAAACAATCTGTTGTTTCCTTAGTTATATTTTAAAAGAGGTAGGAATATCTTAAAATATAATAATGCATACCGTATAAACTGCTTTCAGTTTTGACAGGGTATCTTCACTGCAGCTAAGAATATTTGTATTTGTAGACACTATTTGTAGACACTATTTTGTCTAAAGATAAATTAAATTTAGGATGAGCATTTGTTTCCAGGTATTTACCAGCTTTTCTGTTGCAGCATTCAGGAAAGCCAAACATCATCAATTGAAAGCTGTGTAGTACAAATTTTTACTTCCTTCTTTTTATCAACTGCAAAAGATTCAGAACTGTTTATATTCAATGAAATTTCTTCTGGCCTCTGTCACACTCTTCAGCCTGCCATCAAAAGTATATAAAAGTATTTTCCAAGTGGTTTAAGTTGCTCTCTACTATGTATGAAGACAACAATTTTAAAGTCCTTAATGAAAGACAAAGATGAAGAGATGCTGCCAACGACATAACACTGTCTGTTTCTGTCACAGAATATTTAAAGCTTTTTGAAGGAATTTTAAAGTTAGATAAAAAAACTATTTTATATATGACAAAGTTTCTGATATCATATAATCACCCGAAGAGTTAATGACAGTAAGTCATTCCTGAAAAAAATTTTGGTAATTATTTTTTCAGTATATACACATGATGAAGCAGAAAGACACAGAGACTTTAATTCTGCAGTGTAGTAGCACATAAATGTCTGCCTCCAAACTGTAATTTCAACAAGAAAATTTACCTTAACTTGATTTAGCCATTTGCTTTTGATTTCTTAGTCATTCTGAAATCATGCTGTTCAGTCTTGCCTCAAACACAGCAGTGGAAAGACCAAGTTGTCTAAAGAGATCTGGACAGATGCAGAACCTGCTGAATATTGATTCAATAAAGCCTGACCTCCCAATTAAAGTTCAGTTCTTCATAGCTAGAGTTCTGTTAATGAAGAAAGATGTATTCAAATAAATTAAAACTGGTAAGTGCTACTATAATAAATTTATTTCGTTTTAATGATTGAAAAATACATTTGGAAGCAATAGATGTAGAAGTGTACCTTTCAGGAAAACTACAAATTATACGGCATTTCTTGGACAGATCATGTTTTATTTTATTGTCTTTTCCCATCCAAGGAAAATTTTGCCTCCAGTTTGATCTTATTATCAAAATAAGAATTAGTGGTAAATTATTATACTGGGTAAAATCCAATAATCAATAGGAAAATCTTCCTCAGGCTTGACTAGCTGCAATAAACATCTCCAGGCAATGATAGAAACTGATGTTTAAAAGCAAAATTAGGTTTTGTTTGGGTTTTTTTTCCCCAGTAGAAATAAAATTAGACCATGAACTAAAGAAATTCATCAGATATACAGCATGTTGTTGATGGCAAAAGGAAATACATAATTTCTTTTTAATGATAAATCCTCATTTGTTTCATAGCAATTTAAAAACAGAAAGCAAATTTGGCTGTACAAAAAAAAAGCCTTCTTCGAAAGGGTGTATCTTTGGGACGACATCATGCTGAAATGTATCATCTTTTTGTAAGCTGATTCATTTGACTTCTGTGATTTTATTGACTGATTATTTATGCCTATATGCAATTTTCTTCTAAAGAGGTTTGGTGCTAATTTGTTTCTTGTATCATTACTGTTTAATTAGGCAATCAAATTTGTGTCTACCTGCTGGTAGAAAAAAGAACTGACAGCCTTACACAATGTATTAATTTAAAACTGAAAAATATCACCTGAAATGGGCTTAAAATACAGCTGAGGATTGTTAATGGTGGGATTTTTGTGTTAGCACAGCTCCATTGCTGGGGTATAACCCATGTTTTCTTGTGCAGAATATAACAGAAACTTTTCAAATAAAGTGTTATTTAACTCAGTAATCCTTCTGAGTCTTGTAAATTCTCTGAAAATCTCATATTGAAGTTTGATCAGATTTTTCTTCCTTTACTCAAGTCAAGTAATGTCTCTTATCCTTTAAAATTCTTACTGTAATCCCTGAGATCACTTGCAGGATAAAGTGATGCCTGTGCTCCCAAGAAAGTGAGAATTCTCAACATAATGTCATTTGGAAGGTATAGCACATAAAATCAGCAAATGTTTTCAAAAGAGAAGCACTTAAACATGTCTGCAGTGTGCTTCAACAATTTAGGGATTTCTGGGACAACATATGGAGTCAATTCCCAAGTTATGGACCTCTTTTTTTAAAAAAATAAAGTCCCGGTAACATTTTTTTTTCTGTATTGAGAAACCTGCAAAAACATCAATGAGAGCAATCATATTCAAAACCTCAAAATACAGTCCAGAGTAGCTCATTTTGGTTACACAATATGAAAGAAATCAAGGCTATGGAATGTTTCTGAGCCCTGGGTCTCAAATCATTTTATGCTTCTCTCCACCTGCAAAATAAGTGGAATCATAACTATAAAGTGTTTAAAGGCTTGAAAGTTTATAAGCAATGAGGAGGTGCCCAAACCCTCTTTTATATACTTCTTTAAAAAATATAAAATACCTCTCAAGTATATGTAATGTCTTGCAGTAAAAATAATACGATTTTTTTTGTAATTCTTTTTACCCCTTTTTCCTGTGATATTTTCAAACTTTTCATCATGAACATGAAGACTACGCATTTATTATAATTTTTAAAATAAAAACCTTTCACTGTAATATACTCTCCTAATTTCAAAATTTAAAGTAAAAAAACTCCAATAGTACTGAAAGACTTATAAATTAAGGAGCAATTGTGCTACTTTATTACTGATTTGCTATGGCACTTGTGGCTTCAGGAACTGCCACTGTGGCAGTAGAGGAGTAAAGAGTTTTCTCTGTTATTGCATTTAACTTATTTTTTCAATTAAGGATTTAAAAAAATTGCAACAGTTTAAAAATAAATTGTTCATGCAATTTATCATCTCATTGAAATGTGTTCTTCCATTCTTCTTTTGTTTGATACTTCAGTAATCTTAGTCAGCTTTGCAAAGCCTAAATCTTCTCACAATATGTTTCAGTTATTGACCTAATTAACATACAGCTTTACATGA
This sequence comes from Pomatostomus ruficeps, assembly GCA_013400735.1. Taxonomy (NCBI): domain Eukaryota; kingdom Metazoa; phylum Chordata; class Aves; order Passeriformes; family Timaliidae; genus Pomatostomus; species Pomatostomus ruficeps. Next base: position 29,062 of record VYZT01012392.1, read on the forward strand.
TTGAGTGATCAGTGCAAATTAGATACCAACAGGGGCCATTGACCTAATGTGCAGGCAATCCCCAAACTAGATCCTTAAAGTTTTTAATGAATTCAGAGTGTGGAATTAGCACTGTATAGCACTGTGTGGCTGAGCCCTGGGATTAAAAATAGTTCTGCAGTTAAGGAAAGTAGAGAGGACTTGAGTGTGCCCAAAACACTTCATGGTGTCTCACTCCTATCAGTGAATGGATCAGCAGAAGGGCGATGAAAAGTGACCTCAGTCATTATTGTTATACCATTACAAAAGTTAAAATGACATTTTGAAGTGAACCATCCCTTTCTTTGGGAAAGCTCAACCTCTTTATGATACTTATTTTACTGGAAAGGGGAAAGGGGAGGTAGCATTAAATTTGCATATTTATAACAAATGAAAAAGTGTGTATACTTCTGGTGGGGAAAAAAAACCTCACCTCTGAGCATCTGTACTTATTTGGTGGAATATTACCTTAAAACTGTTCACAAGTGTTGATGACTGTACTCATCAGGGGGCAGAGCCAAGGGTATTTGCAAAGCCAGAGCCAAAGCCAAGTGGATCCCTTGGCTCTGCTTGACTTTGAGAAATACAAGGTTCAATACCATTGGATTAAAGTCAGAAGCATGTCTGTTGCTAAAATTTAGGGATGAGGGATATGAAAACAGTCTAAAATGCATTCAAGAATTCCAGTTTGGGTTTTCTCTGTGACATCTGCCTGTGATGGTGTATTTTAAGAACAGCTAGGCTGTGTGCTATGCAAAAGTGAGGTTTGCCTTGTTAGAAACTTTACTATTTAAGCGGTGGCTTGAGCTGCTTACCTTACAGCCTTACAACAGTTGTGCAGAAGCTTCTTCCCTGATTTCCCAGTTTATTGCATTATAAGCCAGACCTGTCACCCACAGGTAACAAGTGGCACAGGCCACCAAGCCCACCCTTACCCATGCAATACCTGGGTCACCCAGTTTTTGCTGGTGTCTGAAAGCATGAATGACATCAGGGTTTTGTTTTTTCCTCTGATATTAGATGACAGATTGAATCAAGTCCCATTTGTTAAAAGGTTTTCTTGGCATCTGAAGCCAAAGTATTCTTTGTAACACTTCAGAGTGAATAAGTGTGCACTTCAAAACACAGACATAGGGTTGTCTTTCATTTTTACCCCTGTGTACAGATTTACAAAGCGAGATTTACTGGAAGAGGCTTCTTATGATTTCAATTTATTTATTTATTCATTTGTTCATTCATTCATTCACATATTTTGAAAAGGCTCTATTCATTTCATTTGTCCATAGCAGATAAAATTAATTACTGCACTGCAGATAATAGCACATAAAGGTCATCCTCAGAATTGTGTTTCACTTTGGTGTCTTTATCATGCTTTGAAGATAATGGTTTGATGTTATTTGTACACTGTGGAGTGCACTTCTATCCTTTGAGAAACATACTGAGAAAATAAATAATAGTAACAGAATGGTACAGCATAGCTGTTCTGCAGTATTTGTCCCTGCTTTAAAAGTCTTAGCTGCTTAAAGCAGTGCCTGACGACAGTGCAGAGTTCCTCAGTCCGTAAACACGAAGGCATCGATCTGAAGACTCTGAAATTGATGTATCTGTGTGTGAGAAAAGGGATGTGGTGTTCTGGCACCTTTTAAATTATTCCCAATGATTTGTTGCTGAGGTGCATTTCTGCAACATTCTTTCTGTGCATCCTCTTCTCACCCAGTGCTGGATTAAACAGGTTTTAAATGGATCTGAGATCATAGAAAGGTGTTTTGTTTATCAAATGTTTTTCCCCATACACAGTGCAGGAGTATAAATGAGGTTGCTCGGGAGAAAGTGTTAAATTTCATCAGTACTCACGTAGGATTTTTTCCTGTGGACAAGTGCTGCGGGTTTACCAATGGTCACAGAGCATATGGTTCAGCTTCCCCACGTTGAACTGGGTGACAAATGAGGCTCAGCATCAATGAAGATGCAGACAGCAAGCAGCATGTGTTCAGGGCCTGCTTCGGGAGAGGTTTCAGTTTTTCTTTTGAGACCTGTGAGCAGGGCCAGGCTTAATTGTTACATGGTGGAGTTAGCTGGACCTCATCAAGTCGTTTGGTCACACCGTGGTCCCGTGTGGGTGATGTGCTGGAGGTGGTCTGACATAGCAAGGCTCCTGGGCCAAGGCAGGTGCATGTGTCCATGCATGTGTGATTCCAACCCTGGCTGTGGTGTGGCTCTGCTGCTTCCCCCTGTTGGCTGCAAAGCAACTGGGAAGCAGTGAGTTGCCAGGACTGTGGCAGGGAAGGAAGAAGATGAGGAATGAGGAGTGATATGAGGAACTCAGATGCTGGAGCTTGACAAGAGCTTAAGCTCCCTTTCCTCTTCTTCTTGAAAGTTGGCCCCTGATATTAGAGGTATGTTGCTGCTAAGAGTTGATTGTACAGCTTAGAAAAGCATTTTTTGGGTGGATGTAAAGATGAGAAAAAGAGGAAGGTGGCCCCATTACAGCTTATCTTCTCATAAGCAGTCTGTAGAGTTAAAGTAATTTCTGACCTGTGAAATAGCAAAAACGCTTAATTTTAAAGATGCTGTTTCTCAAATAAAATCAAGAGTATACATTTTAAGTCATCTGGGAGGCTTTGTAGTTTGGTAGGAATGGTAATGATGTTTGAAAACTCCTTGTAGATATTGCTCAATTCAGAATGTTTAATGCTGTCCAAAAATCTAATTAATCTATCCAATATCTTATTGAAACTGTGTTGGTTTCCATGCATCTTTCACTAGAAAGATACCTAATTAATTTTTCATTAATTAACAATTAATGTTATAAGTATGGTTTAGAGGAAGAACTGGAGTCTTAACAATAGTCATGACTACAACATGTTGGTGGACTACTGTGAAAGGCATCTGTTTATGGCCATGCAGTTATGGGGAATATGACAATCTTTTTCTCAAGGTCACAGTTATCCCTCAGAGAAATGGAGATAACTCTTGGTATTTCAACCCAGCATTCAAATAATGTGGCCAGCAAACAAACTCCCTGTATAGAAATTTTAAGAGAAGAAAACACCATTTACTGCTTGACTTCAGCTGTGAGTGATGGGATAGGTTCTTTCCAGGAATATATAAGCTATTATTGTGGTTTAAGCCCAGTTGACAACTAAATACCACTCAGCCACTCACTCAACCTCCCTCTCTCCATCTCTTACCCTGGTCACATGGGAGGAGAATCAAAAGTGAGACTTGAGGGTTCAGGTTAAGAATAGTTTAATAATTGAAAACAAAGTAAAATATAATAATAGTAAATAATTTTAATAATGGTAATAAAAAGGGGGAAGGGAAAAAATCCAAACAAGTGATGCACGATACAATTACTCCTGAACTGCTGGCTGATGCAGGCCCTGTTCCTGAATCCAGATTGGCCCCCCTTCCAGGTAACTCTACCAGTTTATGCACTGGGCATGGTGTTTTGTGGTGTGGAATATTGCTTTGACTAGTTCAGGTCATCTGTCCTAGGTATGCTTCCTGCTTGTGGTTTGGGGTTTTTTTTTTTTTTTGTGGACCTCCTCAATGGCAGAGCAGGAGAGCCAAAAAAAAAAAAAAAAAAAAATCCTTGATTTACTATAAACTTGACTTATCAAAAACCAAAACATCAGAGTGTTATCAACATTACTCTCATTCTGAATCCAAAACACAGCACTCTACCAGCTACTGAGAAAAAAGTAACTCTATCCCAGCTGAAACCAGGACAGCCATAAAAAGGAGATAGCCTATTTTGTGTTATGAACAAGTGTTATAATGGTCAGAGGTGTTAAATTTGAAGCAGTTTAGAGCACATCTGGGTCATCTGCAACCAGGAAAGGATGTATTATATCCAAAGTACTTGTAATAAGCTACAAAGTACTTTGAATTGCCTCTGATGCCTTTGATAATTATAATGTGATCCTTGGCTATTGATAGAAGTATTTCAAAGGAGACATAGCGATGAGTCTCGAGGACATTGTTAGTGCTGATGAGATTGCTCATAATCAGTAAGTGGTTGATCATGCTCTTAAAAGCCAGTTGGGGAAGCCAGTAATACAGAAAAAAGCCTCAAAGGAATGGTGTCACTGTGTGTCACATTACTCATATCATTAGATGGGTTCTCATAATAGCTTTTTCTCTGGAAATAATTCTTCATGACAAGCAATATTTGTGTCATTAAATGTTTGTGCCATATAATAGCACCCAGGCTTGAAGAGTGTAAGAGAAAATTGGTGAGATAGTTTGAAGCTCAGATTTATGTTCCAACTATTTTAAGTGAAAGGACAATGAGATAAACATGCAATTAGAAAAAATGATAAAAAAATTCCAAGAGTAAACTACATTTTTTCCCCATCCTTAATTTCCTACATTTATTTGAAACAGGTTCAGTGTGTTTTGACAGTGGTTGCCCTGCCAATAGATTACTGCTGTCCAAAAGGGAAAAACATTTGTGCTGTAAATGCCCCTTCAGTTTTGGAAAGTAGCTCTTTTAGGTTACTAAACCTAAAGGCAATAAAAACCACTGTGTAATTCTGACATCCTGTCAAAGATTTTTAAGAGGTCCAACAAACTAGCTGGGGGTATCTAAGACAACTGTTCTGGAGCAATGAAACATAGCTGTTTAGGTTTCTATGTTCAGGTTTATTCAGGTTATTAGGTTTTTTTCTTGTAAAGAGTTGTACAGAGTAGTTCTTCCAGGGCTTGTTTACTCTCAGTAGCTACTCAGTGATTGGAAAATTTGTAGGGTGCTTTCTTCTTCATCAACTGACCCTCATCCATTTCTTAAAAGGAAATTGTCAAATCAAAAGCAGTGCAAAAAAGAGATTCTTTTTGATTTCTGAATAACTTAAAAAAAATCAGTGATCAGCTGGTTGTTCTGTTTGTTGCCGAGTCACAGGCTGCACCCCAAAAAGGCAGTTTGTGAGTGGAGGCCCTGCACTGGCTTAAATGAAAGCTGGGCACTCACCTATCTGGGAGGATCTGAGCCTTGTCATGGAGGGGGAGAAAAGGATAAAGCCTTTAAAAGTAGTGTCTTTCAGATACTGTGCATGTCTTGAAGGTGTGCCAGAGTCTATTAATTCATTTAGCTGGATTATTTGATCTGTTTTCTTTTCTTATGACAATGGATAAAGGTGCACTTACTCCTGCAAATCTGCGCAGCAAGCTCATTTGGGCAAAATTTCATTGTTTCATACCCAATAATTCTCAAGTCTAAAGAGAGACAGTAGGAACACAGTAGGTTCAGACCTATTCAGCAACGCAGGAAGCTGAACTGCTTCCAGAGAGCTTGCTTTGTCTGCTGGCAGGCTCCCCGAGACAGGATATTATGGGAAGGCACCTCTATCCCTCCTCCACCGCCCATCTCCAGCCCTTTATGTAAGAGATTCTGCACTTTTATTTTTGCAGCAGAAGTGGCTCTGTGGAGCCCCTGGGTGGTGGGGCCCACATTCACAGCTTTGTTCCCCAGCAGGGTGTGCAGCAGGTATGAGTATTAAAGATAAGAGGACTCATACAATTGCCCCAAAGCAGGAGGCCGTGGGACTTCCATGGATGACCTGTGGCTCTTTGTCCAAGAACAAAGCTCCCCTTCAAAACAACACCACATGGGTGCTCCCGCGAGGGGCAGTGGGCAGCATGTGCTCATCCCTCCAGCCCTTCCAGGAGACTGGAATTAGGTCTCCCTGTGGCAAACCCCAAACAAAATACTAGGCTGCTTTCTCCAGGGCAAGCACAGGCATCATAAGCTTTTGATGTGCTTCCTGCTGAACCAGGCAGCAGGCCTTCTCATCACCTTGCTTGATCCACTCATGGCAAAAGAAGACTAAGGGTAACCAGCTGGGTCAAGGCTGGGAGGGTTTTCTTTGCATCAGCACAAGACAGGCAGCTGTGGTAGTAAGGGAAATTGTGTGAAGCATACCTAATAGTCTCCTAGTCACATGTATCTGCTGATGCCTTAGAAAGGCATCTGGCTTTCAGATACCAAATCACATTATCCAGCATCCTGGGCAATATATTTTGTACTGCTCTGAGCTCTGCTCTGCCACCAGAGCACAAGAAGTGCTGAAATCCAGGTGCTAAAGCAGTCAGCCTGTTCTTGAGGTGATCACAAATAGAAATGAGCCTCTTTATGTTATTTCCAGCCACCCATAATTTGAGTCAGAATGCTTTGAGTCTGACCTGAAATAACAGTATCACTTTGTATCCTCAGTACTATCTTTTCCTTGTTTCTGAATGTGGCAGTTGTTTCCCCTCATATGGAAGAAAGGAGCACATCTACACCCTAACGTGCCATGGTAAGAGCAGAGGACTCATAAATTCCTAATTTCCTATAGGGCTCATAAAGCTGATGATAAGCCTTTCTTCAAACCCATGAGATGGTATCACCTAATCTAGCACAACAGCTTTTGTCACTGCCATGGCATCAACTAACTCCAGGCTGCATCTTCGGTTTTAACCTTGGAAGATTTACAGCTCACTCAAGTCTTAGATGTGCCAGTTTTCTTCCTAAAAGCTTCTGTCTCCACAAGATGAGGCAATGCTGAATATTTTAGACCCTGTGAGGCTTTGTGGCTTCACAGCTGGATTGGTCCAAAAAACCTGATGAATTTGTGCTGATAGTTGGGTTTAAGAATTTATTCTGCTTACTCTGGTGAAATCGTTATAGCTGTGCTACCACAGGTCAGTTGTTACAAGTGAGGCCTTGCCTACAAGAATGCTCTAAAATGGCTACTATTTCTGTACCAGAAAAATTTTGTAGTTAGGTTTGGACCATTTCTGATAGCTGAGATCTGCAGACAACTGCTCTCTTTTGGAGCAGAGCTCAGTGCTCAACTTTATGAGGCATATTCAGATCCACTGCCCAGATCTGGTCAGTTAGAAGGTCAGTTAAGAATCTCTTTTTAACTATCTCTCTTTTTCTTAAAACTTTGGAAGTATGGGAAGTTCTTTGGTAAGCACCTTGGAATAGGAGCAGAAGATCATTGAAGAAAAAAACGGGAGTTTTTTAACAGTATCTGGAATTTGATGCAAAAAACCCACCCTTCATCCCTACCTGCATTCCCGTTTTCTTGCTTAAGTCTCCTGGCTTTGTAAATAGCAAGATTATAGAAAATTGAAATGACTTCCTGGCTATTACGGATTTTTAGACTCACGACTGAACAGATGTTACAGTGAGTTTTTAGATGTTTCCATTAGCACAACTCTTCTGTTACAGTGCAGGTGTTCACCCAGAAGGGATGCCAGTTGCCCTCCTGTTTGATGCTGCAATCTGCAATTGCAGTGAGTTGCTGGATGCCTGGCAATGCCACACCGCAGTTTCTGCATTTTTACACTGTGGAACAGACACTGATCACCACATTTCCTTCCAAATACTGTCGTGCTCAAACCTTCTCTCTAACCTTGAAAAGTTAGGATCACACAGACCAGTACATTCTACTGCATAACTCATAAAGAAATCTAAGAAAGATATTAGCATTTTCTTCACTTTCTTTCACTGGAGCACTTGACAAGAAGACTTTGCTCATACAATTGCCCCAAAGCAGGAGGCCGTGGGACTTACTTCCTGTAAGCTTGGTGGCAAAGTGATAACAAACTGGACATATACTTGGGACAGTTTCCTTTGAAGGAAACTGTATTTAAATTTGGTGATGGAAGATATCTAAACTTAATAAGCATCTGTAATGGACTTTACATTTTGTGCAATTGGAGTGCTTAGTGATTATTAGATAGCTGCTAGGCAGAGAATTTAGGCTTAATGTATATTTCAATGTGTTCAGTTTGACAGAGGCCATGCAATTTTTGTGTAACACAGTAACATTTATAAGCTGATTCAAGCACTTTATGCAGAAGTGCTGTCCAAGTTTTCTTATTACAATTATGCATAATAACAATACAGTTATATGAAAATGATAGTGGTTAGATTAGGTAATCGCAGTACTGGGAGCATTTGTCCTTTATTCTGAAGAGCAGAGAAGTGGAAAAGTGCTGGACGTGGGGAAAGGAAATTAATATTTGCCCTTGCAGAAAACTCTTCTTTCACTGGATTTGCATGCAACTCATCATACCTTTTCTGCATCTCAGTTATGCTTCTGTCCAATTCAGCAGGAGAAATATTTTTGTTTGATGTTGGAGAACAGGCCTGAACTAAGAAAAATTAGTTTTGGTTATTCTTGTGAGAGAGTGTACATAAGCATACAATGGTTTTATCTGATTGCCCTACTCTCTTCATATCCAAGTAGTACTTAGCATTGGTCGGACTGGTCAGAAGATCCACAGGGTACAGGGAGACAGACATGCTGGCTGTAAACACGCTGCTTTCCAGACAAGCGGTATTTTCTGTAGTGGCTTTTTTCTCATGCTAAAGGCCTCTTCTGCGGCCCTGGGCATTAGGAAGTTTGCTGGTGCCACAGCTCCTTCCAGGCCTCTGCAGAAGATCCCAAGCAAAGTTGCCCATGGAGTACATGGTTGCTCAGCACCACAAAGCACACAGGGCAATAAACATGCTCACTTAAGTTTCAAGACTGACTTTTAATCTGTGTCACTTGGACAGGTTCCCTTCTAACCTTTTACACTGCCAAAGTATGCTCTAGATGCTGAGTAAGGGGACCTTACTTGATGATCAAAAATTTTGTCCAACCATTCCAATTCTTCCTGTGAGACTGGTGAAACCCAAAACATAGCTTTTTGACCCCTCATGTGTAGTTGCATTAGGACTTCCTTTTCTTCCTTCTAGTGAAGTACTCCTTCAGTGAAATTGTACTAAAAATACATGTTGGCTTATGCTCCAGCAGCTCTTGGGTGAACTGCTGAGTGCTGGATGCAGAAGCCAGGATACCTGAACTTCTCCTTCCAAAGAAGCTGCTTAGACTTCCAAAAATAGTGTTCAAATAATATTTAACATGTAAAAACCCATGTCATTTTTCACCTGGTTAATACTGAGCTCCTATACTTGCCTGTTATTGCATTTAACAAAAAAATATAACATAGTTCTGAAGTTTATTTATCATGATTAACTTTTGGCTAGCTTATACTGTTTTTGAGGCTTCATGTACCTTAGCAGATGGCTTTAAATTTTCTGTGAATAGTTTAATTTAATTTCTTCCCACTTTCTTAGCATTACCCTTTGCTTTTAATTATTTGCTTGCAAACTAGCTGACACAAACTAGTTGAACACACTGATGACAATGGATTGTAGTAAAAATATAGATTTTAAGATGTCAAAATTGAAACAATTAAATGTTTTTAAGGAAAAACTCTTCAAGAATATGTCAGCCTCTTTGTTACAGGTTATTATAAAAAATAGTAATAATAATTTAAAAATCTGTTATAGTATTATATGATAGATATTCCTGATATTTGGCTCCATATTGTCTTGGACACAGTCACACTGAAAGGGAGAAACACAAAGATAAACTTTATCATGTTCCAGTTCTGCAAAAACCATCTTTTTGTGTGGGATCCAAAGAGTTGGGGCCTTTGTCAACAAAAATGCTGGGAACAGATTTTTACTCAGTTATGTCATAACCTTATTTTCAGACATCTAAATATACTGCATTTTCCAAGGTGTACAGTATGTGCTATTAATACATTTCAGAAATATCTGAAGGCATTTAATTCTGAAAGTTAAATATTTCAGGCAGGAACAATATAGGTGTGAAATGCCATTAAATGTACTGCTGGCTAATATAAAAGAAGACTTTTAGGAGACTCTCTGGAGGGTTGGTTAACGTTAGACAAGACACCTCATGGTGCTCAGAGTTGTGCTGTGTGTCTCAGACAGTGAATCCAGAATCTGACACAGTGGGAGCTTCTAAAGATTGACCAGTTTTGAAGTCATGTATGTATCAAAGCTTATATATTGCATCCAATCATATTAATTTAATTTTAAACAGAAAAAAAATTTCTATATAATAAAGTACTGGATAAAAACAAATAAACCAAAATAGTGAAAATTTTCATAGTTATGTGTTCTAAAAATAGTATTCTTGCTATCCTATCTGTTATTAATGGCTATCTCCACACCTTACAGTCTTGTATTTTCTGCATCATTTGCTGCAGTATAGAATGCCATGCTATTAACAAACTGGATCTGTCAATGTATAGAATAGTTTTACAAGATCTTGTTCATGACAGTGGTGTGTGAGTTAAAAAATAACCTTAAGTTTCGGGTGATTTTTTTTTTTTTGGTTAATTTACCTGGATTCCAAGCCTTAATCCAATTGAATTTTTATAAAGTAAATAAAAAAAGAGAAATTAATGCATTCCAACTGATGATAAAAAGTTATTCCTTCTCTCATGATTGTAAAATATTCTCATTTTTCTCTCTTTTTAGAACTTTCTGCACCTTTCAGCAGCTACCTTTTACACCTGCAACCTACAACTTTTCAATCTCCTTTTCCACAAGCATTACATTGTTCCACTCCTTCTCAGATCCATTAAAAAGCATCTTCTTAGTTCAACAGTGAACAATTAACTTCTTTTACCTGGGCACCAGCATCATTTGCCATCAAATAAAAAAAATTGGTCCAACTACTTTGATAGAGTTGAGTTGCGCAGGTTTTGGAATTGCTATATTTAGCTAGAGTTGCATTTACTGAACTGCAGCCTGAAGCTGAAATCCATTTTCATTTTGAAATTCTGTTTCTCCCCAGCTATAGTGCTGGCTTGCAGTACTGGCTTGACATAAAAAAGACCAAATCCATGCTGGAAGCAGATGTTCGTGTCTTCTGAAAATTTCAAAAGTAAAAGAAACTCATCGTTGCATCATCCCTCTCTAAAGTTCAGACTTTATTCTGCCCATCTCCACTGCTCAAAATAGCTCCTTATTGATATGCCAAATTCAATCTCCTTGCACACCTGTATGACAACTGTACTACAGGAACATCAGCTGTATCAGAGCAAGGCTATGAGCAGTTCTGCAGTCTAGCCTCTAGTGGTTCCGCTATAGTCTAGCCTCACTGGTGGGAGTTTTTTCCCTGCTGCAGAAGCACCAGAACATTATTCTAAGTGTGCCCATGGAAATATACAGGGAAAGATATAAATATGGACATATTAATTGAATGCTTATTTACTCTGACGTTTAAAGGCACTCAGTAGCAGTCAAAGTTTATATGGCTGTGAACAACAAGGTTTGTTTTAAATTTTTCCCTTTATTTCACAAGGAATGTTGCCCATCTCTTCTGAGCATTCACTTTTCTTTACAGTTGCTATCATAGGTAAATTAAAACCATTTTTGTCCTCTTTCTGTATAATTTTACAAAGATAAGATGGGGTTTGTGTTGGTATTTTGACTTGCCCATGGTATTCTTTTTTCTACTGAATTTTGCCCGGAGAAGAAATAGGGGCTTTTCTTAAGTTGTTGTGAACATATAGTTTTAGAAGAGTCTTCTCATTTAAAGAGCTTCTGATATGTTTTTCATGAACAGGGTGTAGAAAAAAATTAAAATTTATCTAAGTAGAAAAGAAAATCCAAAACAAACCAAAAAAGAACAAATGACAAAGTTTAAGTACATGGTAATCCTTTGTATTACCTAGGAAATAGGTAGTGGAAATAGTGGAAGCATTCAGTTGCAAAATCTCATGTGCTTTAGCATTTTTAAAATTTTAATAAAATGTTATTGGGACATTACTGGCATTTTTATACCTACACATACCTTTCACTGGTACTGCTGTACCTGTTTTGCCTTTTATACTTGGTCTAATAAAAGACCATGAGTAGTTACAATGAATAATGTATTTGAAAAATGTTGTCCTTCTTTTCCCTGTCTAAGCCAGTTGCATGTTCTTACAGTTTTCCAGCACTTACTTGCCTGTGGCTTTTCCAAGACATCTGCACAGTATGATAGGCTTCATCCAAAGTAGCATTCGTTCTTTCATCTCCATTTTCTCAGTAGTGTTTATTACAGTGTCTTCACTGTTTTCTATTTATTCAGACAGCTTTACTTTATCTTCCTAAAGATGCATTTGGAAAGGGATCTCAGTATCACAATCGTTACTGAAATTACGAATTTAATCTCTTTTTTCATTTATTGATGTTTCCTCGTTTTCGTAGTTCTTCGGTTTAATGTTTACAAAAGCTCCTACTCCTCTTAACCTCTGTGGAATAAGAAAAATCCCCATAAAAACATATACTATCAGTCAAGCATTTCTTCTTGTCTTTTTCTTTTCTTCTGCTGATTTTCACTCAGGTTTACTGTTCCATTAGCATGAGACTTGTCACCAGGTTTCTCATGAATACCAGAATACCTCTGCCTAAATTTTCTGCTCAACTGTGCATTCATAACTGAATGCATTAACATCACAGAAGCCAATAAATATTTAATTATAGCAATGTATGAGATTGAGGGGTCAGAATTTGTTGCAGGTAAATGTCACCAAACAGAGCTTAATAGTGAGGATTTTTACCTAAAGTGGGCTTCAATTTTAGGCTACTGATTTCCTTAAATAAATTTAATCTCCTAAACTATTTTCATAGAAGTACAAGTGGAAAGAGTTGGGTACCTCAGAAGTATCCAAAGGCAGAGCCATTTTGCCGGAATCTGTGTATTTATGTTAGACAGATGTGTTCTTCTGAAGGCATTTCCTGTTCTCCTTTCACAATTGGAGGAACCTTATTATTTCCTTAGATAACGGCTTTACCACCTAAAGTTTGAGTGCAAATTATCTGCTGGAGTCTGGCAGACTGTGCCAACAAGCCTCAGCACAGGTGCAAAATCTTGCTTAAGAGCAGTGTAATTTTCTTTGCAAAATGGACATGAAGTTGTTCTTTACATTGCCGAAGATTTGTGCTCAGGTCTAGCTCAGCCTATGCAGGCTTTTACATGTTTCAAGAATTGTACATGGCGCCAAAATCTGTCTTGGTTT
>VYZT01012412.1:0-12173 GCA_013400735.1 Pomatostomus ruficeps
CTACTAAAACCACAACACATGTGTAAGCAGTCATTAAGCACACCATGCTTTTTTAATCTATTTGTAACTTGCACATTTATCTCAGCTTCTTTGTAATTGCTATGAAATAGAGTTTCATATTATTATTTACCTGCTGTGCTACAATTAGCAAGTTCCTAATAGCTTCAAAATGGGAAACTAAAGCTGAACATCTGAGTCTAACAGTTCGTGTCACACTTTACAGGAACTGATACTTGTTGTTTTTGGCAGAGTTAAGAGCCAATAAAATAACATTCATAATGGTCATATTAGGGTGCCAAACATTAAAATGTAATTAGTAAAAAATGAATGTAATTTGACTTCTGGAGAGAGTGCTATCTGAGGAAGGGGGTGGGTATTACATTATGTTCAGGAGGAACATAGAAAGGAGAGAAAATAAAACTGTATTCTTCACAGTGCAAATTCAAACCCAGTAGAGGCTGGGTTCATTTTCATAAGCATTATTATGTGTGGAGGAATTTCTTATGGAAAGCGGACATGTGAGCAATCCAGCTTACATAGGTGAATAGCCTTGGTGCCAAGAACAGGAGGATACCATGAAGGACATGAAGGAAGAAATATGCCAAAAAATAATTAACTCCTGGATACAGAAGAAAGAAGTGCACACCAAGGAATGTTGAAGAACTCTTGTTATCACTACTGGTGGAGTTCGCATGATCAGTAGTATTACTACCAATCAGCTTGTAGAAGGGACGCGTGAACTAGAATAGACAGCCAATAGTTATATTAGTGTAAGCGCATGCATTTAGACAAAAGGGTATAATAAGACACTGTACTTTGTAATAAACGGCTTCACTTAATCATATTGGTTGTGCGTGATGACCCATTATTGGTCTCCTGGAAATACGTATAAAGATCACACATAAGGTACATTAAGGGAACATTAAAATCTATTGGATTTCTGTAGCAATAATCTGTCTTATCACTTGAGTAGGGAATGATGGTATAGATGTCTCCTGCACAGAGTAGTTTGAGAATAGCAAGTAGCATCCAGTCAACATTGTCCAGAAGGCATGAAAATCCTGATTTGTACTTCTCTCAGAACTTTCTTGAAGGGTTAATCTAGTGATGTCACTGAAGATCCTCTGAATTCTGTCTGGGAATTGTCAGCCTTGTTCTAATTAAATAAGAGCCTTGGAAGAGCATTAGTCTTGAATTTTATTACAAAGAGTGAATTCTTCATTGCTTTTCAGAAATAGGTGTTCCTGTCCCTGGCAGAAATACTTCCTTCCTGTCCTTCCTCTGGTAAAAGGCCTATGGTTCCTCACATAAATCTGCCTGACTCTGATGCTGGTATTAACCTTCAGTCTTGCTCTTTATGTTCTTCCTCTTGTAGGCATTTTTCAAAATGTTTTCTTTTATTTCCTACTTGCCATATGATATCCTTGAATACTGGTCTCCATTTCACTGACTATTTTTTGGGGGGAGAGGGGGTGTGCAGTGCAGGAGGCCAACTAGTATTTTCTTTTTTACCTTACTATCACTTTTTTCCCCCTAACATTCTTACAATAAATGTTTCAAGGTTTCTATTTAATTGGATACCAGCTAACTATTCTCAGTGATTTAAGTGAGATTCAGTGATATTCTCGTGTTACTAAACAGTGAAAGTGCTAAAGAATGATCAGGTAGTTTAAGTACCAGGGATATGAAGGAGATTTTGGTCTTTATAGCTGAAATGTGTTCACAGTAGGAACTGCCTTAGGGAGATGGACACTGTGTGAGTACTGAAACAACAGATTGTTAGATCTGACATGATTATAGGGGAGTTCTATTAAGGAAAGAGGTTGGTAACTTATGTAGATACCTGAGTAGAGGAAAGTCAGTTATACAAGAAACTTAAATGCATGAAGGAGTAACAAACATCAGGAAAACAAACCAGAAAAAGTGAAAATCTTCATGAGAATAATAGATAACTACACAGAGCCAATGAAAAGACTTTTTCCATGGGGATTAGAAAAGGGATAATGATCAATAAAATACAGCTGCAATGCTTCTAAAATTTATTTTACAAAACAAGACACCAAATTCGACTTATCCTAAATAATGCAAGATATGGTAACTGGATGTAGTGAGACTTGCAAAACCACCAATCTACACATCACTGAAGACAACAGAAGATTTGTGTGTATTAGTCAATCAGTTTACATTGTAAAACACCAGGAGATATTTAGTTTCAAAAGAAGTACACCTTCATTTTGGCTAGAGAGGCAAAATCTTCAAAGGTTTGAAGATGGAGCTCAGTGCATTCACTAGAAGGATTACTGCCATAGCTGCTTGCAGGAACTGGGACTTGTTCTATTTTTCTGTTGTTGTTTCCCACAAATGTGCAACAAATCCACAGTTATTAAAGCTAACAGTTGGAAACCCACCAGATTTTTCAGTTATGTGCCCAGGAAACTCCAGGTTTATCACTTAGCACATATTTCATCTTGGTCTCCAATCTAGACTCTCCAGTCATTCACACATTAACACATACCTCTGGCACAAACTTCAGTAGAGATTTTTTTCTGGCTTGGCTTGCCACAGAACAGCTATTTGGCACTTACCTCCTCATGAGCACAGTGTCAACATTTTAATCCTGACCTACAGGCAGGTCATCAGCATGAAAAACAGGACACTTGAGGAAGGAGATCCTGACCTGACAGCTCTAGACAGCCTCATTCCCTCTAGAGTTTTTCCGACCATCAGCTGCTGTTCCAGACCCTGTCTCCATCTCATACGCGTGCCCCTCTGTTCACGCTATCTGTCCTTACACTTTTGCAGCTTGGAAAATCCATAAGCCCACATGGCTAACCTCTGACATACCATGCAGACTTAGTGCAGAGATCTGCCCATTCATCTTCCTTATTATTTTAAGGAGCACTAACTGCTCCATCTCCTGAGTGAAAGCACTGTTCCAGTGTGTTTATTGTATTACCTCTCTAATCCTTACAGATCCAGTTGATTCTTGGATTTCAGACATTACCAGCTTTCATTATAGTACTATTTGTAGAAGCTTTCTTTCTCCCACTTTTTCTCCAAGAGTCCAACATTGGCTGATTTCTACAAAAAAACCAAACCAATCCTGAAAACAGTTTAAACATTCATTGTTGATTAAAGTGTAAGCTTACTTGTATTGGCAAAATGGATTAAAAGAGCACATTTTAGTTCAAATAGCTCCTAAAGAAAAGTGGAGCTATTCCAAGCCTCTTGGCTTCCCTGCCACATATGGCACTCCTGCCAGACAGCTCCCACTAACTTGTTTGTAGTTGTCCCACAACTGTTTTTACAAACTCTAAAGACTGAATTTCTTCTTCCGTGTTATGCTCTCACAATTTTTTAGCAGAATTGCTTTGTCAAAAAAAAAAAGGAGATTTAATATCTGGGGCAATTTGTCTCTGTAATCAAGAGGCTTTATGCTCTACCAAAACAACTGTCATAGTTTGACTTTGGTTAAGAGCTAGTCACTTACGGTAGCTACTCACTTGTTCCCTCCCCTCCTACAGCTGGGCAGAGGAGGGAAGGAGAGGGGGGAAGAAACTTAGGGAATTAACTTAAAGGTTCATGAGTTGAGATAAGGAACTAACCTAATGTTTTAGGTTAGTTTATTTTTAAGATTTTTTTTTTTGCTTAGGGAGAGGAGGTTTTTTTCTGCTTTCGCCGTGGAGTCCCTCCCATGAGAGACAGTTCTCTGTGACCTTCTATGGCGTGGGTTTTTTTACTCGTCTGTGGGGTGTAGTTTTCTAAGGACAAACTGTTCTAGCATGGAAGCAGGGGGCCCCTCTCTTTTTAACTGGGTTTTTCACTTGGACTGTAGTTTTTTTTTGACAGCTACTCGCTTTAGCGTGGTTACTTTTTCTATAAATTGCGGGACTTTTATTTCAGTTTTTGTTTTTTACTGGGTTGTACTTGTTATGGGTTTTTTTGGCATTTACGGCTACTGCGGTTGTGTTTTTTTGGTATTTATGGCTGCTGCAGCTTTTGACATTTTTTGCTTTAATGTTGGTACTTCACTCATGGACTGCGGGTGGTTCTGCATTTTTCATGGACTTTATGGGTTGCAGGGGGGACACCCTGCTTCACTATGGGCTCACTATGGCTTGCAGAGGAATTGCAGCTTTAGAGCTTGGAGCACTTCTTTTCTCTCTTTCTTTACTGACTTTGGTGTTTCTATGTTGTTTTCTTTCACATGTTCTTACATCTTTTTTTTTCTTTAATTAAAGCAGCTGCGTGCTCATTTTGTTTTGATTTTTCCTTACATATGTCATCACAGAGGCGTAATTAACTTTTCTAATTGGCTCAAACATGGCTAGTGGCATATCTATGATTTTCAGAGCCATCTGAGATTAGCTCTGCTGGAAATGGTGAAGAATTCTAGAAGCTTCTCACAGGAGNCTTTAATTAAAGCAGCTGCGTGCTCATTTTGTTTTGATTTTTCCTTACATATGTCATCACAGAGGCGTAATTAACTTTTCTAATTGGCTCAAACATGGCTAGTGGCATATCTATGATTTTCAGAGCCATCTGAGATTAGCTCTGCTGGAAATGGTGAAGAATTCTAGAAGCTTCTCACAGGAGCCATTTTTATGGCCTTTTCTCTACTACTAAAACCACAACAACAACCATGGCAACCTTTTGTGAAATGACTATTAACTGGTAACATCAACCAAAAGTCAGTTGTTTGGACAGGTCTGTTTTGGTACTGGCCATGAAATACACAGAAGCAATGGAGGGAGTGCAGTGCCTCGTGGTTCAGTCACAAATGGCACAGAGATGGGATTTTGGTCCAGTTGTTGCAGAGATGTACCAAGTAGGTGACCACTGGAGGGCTACACCACCAACTATCTCCACCTGGAGAGCCACACTGAGACTGCAGAGACTCCGCTCTGGCTTTCTCTCCTGCACAGATTCAGACTGGCGCAGTAAGGTGGCTGCTGCAGACTTCTCTGGATGAAAGAAAGGCAGCTTTGTAACACTGTCAGAGCAGAGCCAGGGGTAGAGCCAGAGCATCCCAGTGTGCCAAGGTGTGGCAGATTTCTTGTCATACCTCTCCAGAGTTAAAGGCTCACTTGCACTGTGGGAGAGAAGGAGATGCATTTGTTTTTTATGAAACAACAAAAAGGCCTCTATTTTCCCCCAATGTATTTTATCATTATATTACCAAATCTCCCCTCTGAGTTCTTTCTCTGGGGGACCATTTTCAGCTCCAGAGGCCTTTCATGGCGTACGTTTTGCCTGCTATTCAGACAATAGGAATATACTGTTTATTCCTTCTCACCCTTTAGGATTTAAAAGCAGCTGAGACACCACTGCAAAACTCATTCTCTGTCTTTCCGTATACAGAATAAATTATCACTCTATCCTTTTCCACAGTGGAATCCACTGAGAGTTCATTCTCTTTTAAAAGATGGCTGCTTATGGTGGCAGATCTGTTTATATCCTGACACTTTTCTAGAAAGTATTATTTTCTGATAATCTTTCAAAAGTTCTTTGGCAATTCCATATGCCTGAGTTAGTTCCATAACTTGCAACAATATATATTGTGTCTTTGCAGGTAAAAATGCTTTTTAGAAAAATAGATCCTAGTACAATGAGCAGCAGACCTGTGAACTTTACTGAGATCCACCTTACATATATGGACATAAGATGCTTCCAGTTTAAATGGAAGTAAGAGGGAAATTTTACTTCCATTACAAGTAAATGCAAGTCAGATTTATTTATTTCTGTTAATAGTAAGGTTAAGTAGTAAGAGATTTCTGCCTGATCTGGTCTTGCTTCTGTAAAGAACCCAAATGTTATGTTATCATTTCTAATTCTGAATGGCAATAATGCCTATAGTATGGGACCCTCTTCTAAGTGAGTGAATACAATTTTTAGAATTATTACTGTAGATGGCAAAGATCATACCCAACATATTTTCTTCTATCATAGCTCCTTTCCAGATTTTATAATACTAAGAAAGCTTTTACTGAATCCAAAGTTTTAATTGAATGAGCCAGAAATCCCAAAGAAAAAAACAAAGTGAGAAGATATAATTGAAAACTGTGCCCTAATACACACAAAGAAAAAATTAAGATTCCATAGACCATCTTGAAGTTTTGTAAGATACGGCTGGGTAAGTTTAAATTTCTGTGCTAATTCTAGCAAAAAATAATTTGAAAACTTTCCTTGGATTGCAACTTTAGAGAAAGCTGAAGTTGTACAACAACACTAGAAATCCAGCCATCCAGTCTCTCCATACATATGATTCCATTATTTGGATCTGTGTAACTGTCTATGAATGAAGTGTCTTAATTCCGGGTTCTCTGCTGAGATTAAATTCACTTTGAAATGGCTGTATACCTCCTGCCCTTCTCTTGCTTCCTGTACAATTTACTTTTAGGACACAAGTATGTATTGCATCCTTAGGTCATAAAGCAGTTCCACACCTCATGCTGGAGCAAAAAATGAGATGTGTAATGCACAGGGCTGCACAGACCAGCTCAGGTTTCTGGAAAAGCAAAAAGGTGTTTCTGGAAGAGAGAACAACAGCCATGAGCATGGCTGTGGCTAGAAATGCATTGTGGTGAAGATACACTTCTTTTAGATAGAAATCATCTCAGGAGATAAATTTGCCTCTCTTCTTGTGTAGCATGGAAAAGCACTATGCAAATGTATATGCTTCATGCTGTAGGCTATGTGCTTGCAGATTCATAATCACAGTATAACAGGTACTGCACAAATATATTTATACTGTATTCAGACCATGGATAGTTTAGGTGTTACTGAAGTGGATATCTACACCAGCATCCCCATTTGCTGGGTTTATGAAAAGTCACATGGGATGTATTTGTCTGTGTGCTTCCAAGCAGAGCTAATTTTTTTTTTCTTTATCACTTATTTAAATCTCTGAAAGACTCACAGCATAATAATCCATGAGAACTACAAACCTTCTTCATTTTATTTTGATTGTCTTCCATAAAATTGACTTGTCTAGATTTTAGGCAGATAGAATGATTTCATAGCACATGTGTCATCACAATTACACAATCTTTCTCTAATATTTTAATTAACACAGATACAATTGCTGATAGTGCACTTACTTTCATTTTATTACAAGTGAGGCTCAGGATTTCCAGAGTGACCCAGACAATTAAATGAAACAGCTAACTTTTGTAGTTTTAAACTGACTGGATTTTTTCTGCAGCTAACTAGCTGTGTTTATTTTAAATAGATTTTAGGCAAATTTTGCATTCATATAAAAATTTACCTGAAAAAAGAACTGCAAATAAATACATGGCCCAACATCTCATTCCCAACAGATTTTCTATTTGGCCAATATCTGATTAAGAAATTCCACTTCTGCTTAACAATTGTTAACTGCCTCTGACGAGTGTCTGCCTGGGAATATATTGAAAATATAACCCTTGGCCTTGGTACAGAAAGCAACATCTGCTTAGGCTTTGACTATCACAAACACAGCCAGAATTTTTGATGTCGAGAGGAGACTTTGGAACCTTAAAAGGTACAGTAAGGCAAACCTTGCAGCAGTTTTCCACATTAACTTTCAATTCTCTGAGCTTCACAGGTATATATACACATCTATCTAAACCACAGATGGAAAATGGAAGATGATATTTCATTGCAGTAAGTAAATATTTAAAGTCTTTGCAGATTGCAATGGTTGCATAAAATACTACTCCAATAAACCTAGGACATTATAACGTGACATTGTAAATAATATGCCACTAGACATTAGTGAGAACACCATTAGCTTTCAGCATATGCTTATGTACATTTATTCTGATAAGTTCCATACTTTTTTCCTTGAGTAACAACATTGCTGATTAAGGAATAGCTAAAATGAGCTATTATGGACCTAAAACTGCTTAACCTTTTTTTCTTATTTTATATCAATTCAATTTTAAAAATTGTTAGTCTCAAAAAGTAATGATAACATTGTATTACATATGGAAATTCATGAAAAGGATACCAAGTTTGTCCAGGTTTCCACAACACATCAGAATGCTAAAAGGTAAATTCAGCTGTAAAATCAGTTTCCTGACATGGATCAGCTAGTACAGTAAATCTGTCTATCTTTGCTCATTTAAAATATAATTCAATGAAAATATTTCAAGAACAAAAAGATAAAACCACACTGAAAAAAAGTATCTATTCTACTTTCATAAAAGAATCAATTTTGAAGTGGTTCATATATATAAAAGAATCAGACAATTTTGAAGTGGTTCATATATATATAGGAAGTGCAAAAAGCTTTGAGGTTAAAGCATTCAGGTATATCATTTTAGCAGAGTTGAAGAGGATTTGTATGACGAAAAGTAAGGCTAAATAAATATTCTTTCCTATTTGAGCTGGTTAATAAAATTTTAAAAGGCCAATTTGTGTGATACTAATTTTTTGTCCTCTGAATGTCCAAGAAGCCCTTTATATTCCCATGTTTTCTCTTTCACATTTCCCCCTTCACCTTGGTTCACAAGATGGGCAAGAAACATAAAAGTAAATAAAGATATCTGACAAGTTAAACTGTGCCTTTTGGAATATGCATAAAATATTACAGCTGAATTTCTCTGCTGCATTTTATAGTATAGCCATTTAATGGCAGTTTTTCAGTGAGGTGGTGAAATCAAATACAGTTCACAAAATTGCAGCAGAAACACACAATATGCACATGCAGTATTACAAAATGTGCACACTGAAATATTAATACTGCATAGTGAATTGCCAGGATTACTGAAGCTGTTACTACTCTTCTGCTCAATGCATTGAGATGCAGAGACCCCCAGACACCTCCTTCACTACCGTCTCAACCCCAAAATTCTAAGTTGTTCAGCATAGCACTGAGCTGAAACGAGTGAGCTCCTCAGCACTGGAAGTTTTTAAAGCATGGTGGAATACCAACGCAGCTTTATGGTTTCCTAGATTTGTGCCCGTGTGTCCATGTCCTCTGTGCTCCTCTCCTGATTGCACTGGATTGGTTGTGTCATGTCAGCATGCTTGCAGCACAAATGACACTTCTGTCATTGGGGACTAGGTACTTCACAGCTGCTATAACCACATCGAAATCATAGAATCTTCTGAGCTGGAAGGGACTCACAAGGATCACTGAAGTCAAAGCCCTGGCCCTGCACAGGGCAGTCCTCAGAATCACCCAAGAATAATCATGTGCCCGACAGCATTGTTCAATCGCTTCTTGAACTCTGTCAGGCTTGGTACTGTGACCACTTCCCTGGGGACCTTGTTCCAGCGACCAACCCCCTTCTGGATGAAAAACCTTTTCCTTATAACTAGCCTAAACCTCCCCTGACACAGCTTCATTCCATTCCCTTGGGTCCTGTCACTGTCACAAGAGAGAGGAGATCAGTACCTGCCCCTCGACCTTCCCTCATGAGGAAGATGTTTTAAAATGGAAATTATCTCATCTGGGAACATTTACACAGATAAAATATTTTTGTTGCTACCTGAAAGACTTGAAATGCTATTTGCTGTTTGCAGATCTTTTGATGACCATGATAAATTGTTATGCTTGCACCTATGTGCAAGAAGGCAGGAAATCTATTTAAGGTGAAAAAATCAACACTGCAGGGTGATGGCAAAATTTAGTGTATAAGTGGTTTCTGGCATCTTCTTCACACTTTGGCTTTAGAAGGAAGCAGTTCAACATCACGACCTGCTTGCACACTTTTGAAGGAGATGTCTCCCAGACCTACGAGTAGCATGCAGAATGAACACTGGCAAGATAATAGGTGTTATTAAACCCACTAGAACAGATAAAATGAACTAGTGCTGGAGCTTGTAAGTATGGGTTGCTAGTATAATAATGATCAGGCTAAAGAGTTCAGCTGCTAGGAAAAGGAGAAATGAATGTGTAGGTTTTATCAAATGTTCATCAACATTTAACACAGAGTAACAAAAGATTGCCAGATTGTCCTGGGAAGGACAAATGTTTCAGTGCAGACATTTTCAAGGACCAGTTCTTGTTTCAATAGAAAATGAAAAGGATTAGTTGGTGGAGACTTCAGCATCAGACCAGGCATTAAAACCTAAGCTTGACTAAATTGAACACTATTGAAGGGAAGGCTCCACTGGATACTGTGTGCACTGGACAAAGGCAAAGATGAGATCTACCACAAAAAGAGGGTAAAATTTCACACTGAAAAGGAAAAAAAGAAACAATATTGTGCAGAATGACCTTAATTAAAAACTTAAGATGTTCATAATTTATTGCAGAAGGTACAACTGAACTGCTGCTTTTTGAATGAGACTGACTCATTCAAAGTTACCCCCATGCTGACTGCACCTCACTTTATTTAGTTAGAACCTTTTCCTTAAAGCACAGGCAATCTTATCTAAGTATATAAAAAGAGTCAGAAGGAGCAGTATAACCCTTGGTAATCGATTTTCATGGTTTAATTGCTGTGACAGAAAATTATGCCAAATCTTTTAGTTTGAATTTATTCTCTTCAATGATTGGTTTTACTATGCTTTTCTTCACAAGATTAAAAAGCTGTTTGATGACTGGTAGTTTTTACCTGTAAAGAAACATATACTTTGTAAATAGATAATTTATCATCCTTTTTAATTTTAAAGATGCAAATACTTTTTCCAATCCTTCATTAATCTTTTTAGTCTGTTCTCAGCATTGTCTCATTTTTACTACACTTCTAAACTTATGAAAACTAGATGTATTACTCTACTGTCATCTCATTAAAGTTCAGATTTTGCAGAAGTCATGCTACATTCTAACAGTATGCTGCTTTTTAGCACACAGAATATTGTTATTCCCATAGATCTATTACTTTGCATTTTCTATGCTGAAACATTGTGCTTAAGCAAGTTTTGTTTGACAAGCAATTCAGAACAGTCTCTCTGATCACTCTCTCCTTATCAGTATTTACCACTTTGTCAGCTCTGTCGTCTGCAAATATTGGATTGCTTTTATGTGCTTCTCATCACTGAGGTACCAAAAGCTTTCAGTTTATTATAATACCATAAATGCTAGAAATACATCTGTTTTATGATGAGTCCCCCTTGAGAATGCCAGTTTGTCATCATTGCTTGTATGTATTCAAATCTATTAAACGTCTGCTTCTTGGATGCTGTGTCTACTAATTTTTTAATCAGACTGTTGTGCAGCATTCAGATGAATGTCTTGGTTCTGCCTGTATTGTGTCTGCCCCTATGTTGTCCTGAGTTTTGCAGTTTCTCAGTGTTTCTCTTTGCTGTGATACTTTCTCACACATTCTTCTGTAAACATGGCCATGGTTTCTTAACAACTATCTATGTTTTGCTAACTGTCTCTGTTGTTATCATTCCATTATCCTGGGTGGAGAAATATGATAGATAGATGCTTTGACCAATGGAATTGAGAGGTAATGATTTCTACCTCCAATCCACGGTGATTTGTAAAAACATATAAATAAAGGCAGAGGGTTCTGCCCTCTCTCTCTTTTTGCCCTCTCTGTTCTCTCTGTGTGGTCTTTCATTTGGCTCTCCTTTGGGCTCCTCGGCCTAGCCGGCCTGACCCGTGCTACATGTGGTGGCCCATACAAGTTTGCCACACCTCTACTATGTCTTTATGTGCTGTAAGTGAAATCCCCTCCAAGGATATCACATTTCTTTGACAAGATCTTTTTTCCGTAAGACTGTGCTGACTGATACTCATTATTTACTTTCTCTTTAGTTCTCTATGAGATAATCTTAATTTTTTATTTTTTACAGGTATGCTGGCCAGACCAACAGGCCTGCAGACTGACTGCCTAATGCATGAAGAGAGCTAAGAAATATTAGCTACTTCAGGGTCAGCTGCTGCAAGAGCTGGATCTGGGTTTTCTCAGTAGAGACCTATAGCAGCAGCTGTCACCCCGGAGACCAAGCCCCCTTTGGATGGCAGCAGCACATCATGTCACTGTTGTAGTTTGGTGTGCATTTGTCTGGGGAGTGCTGGGGAGTCCAGGAACTTGAACACTATTCTGAACTTTACTGAAAATAGTCATCTCCTCAGCCAACACTTTGTTATTCTGGGCAAACTGGCTGGGCTTTCCTTAGCCTACATTATTTCTCCACCATCTGCACCGGTGATTAAAGCCTTCCTTAAACAGTCATATGATGAAAAGCACTTTGACACTCACATGTTGTGGATGTCCCCTGTACTGTAT
>VYZT01012418.1:0-15009 GCA_013400735.1 Pomatostomus ruficeps
CCTTCTACTAAAACCACGACATTAATAAAATCAAGAAGCACATGGAAAATGGCTTGTAAATAGCCAGTAGACAATCTATGCTGATGGTTTATTTTCTAAACATTCATGTAAGGGATTCATTTAATATTTTAAGGTCCCAGAGAAGGACAAGGGGTGAGTCCCTGCCTTTGAACTCCCAAAAGTGATGCAGGCGTGGGACTAGGGGTGCCTTAAAAGACAGTGACTTTGAAGCTGTAATTTGGGACAGTACTTTCACATGCTGTGCTCGCTCACTGTTATTAATTATTAACTTTGGCTTCAAAGGGGAGATTTGGAACTGAAACATACTAAAAAACTCAAGGGTTTTTAATCCAAACATCTGTTTAAAACATAATTAATTATTTTAGAAATTAGTAAGTAAATTTAGCTGAAATATTACACAAATTCTTAAAGCAAAACATACATGCTGTGTAACAAAAAATATGTTTTACCTTTATCCTCACTTTGTTCCCAGTCACATTGATGCATAAATGTTTCAAAAGACCAGTATGCTTAATAAGGAGTAGCATCCATCTGCAGTGGATTATTTCAAGGTTATAAAGATCAGGAATCAACACTCACTGAGAAACTCTCTACCTATGGAGAGATTGTTGATTGTGAGAAATGGAAACCATTTCCATGGTCCCTTGTAGGATTTGCTAATGTTCTGGCCTTTTGCATGCAGCAAAAGTTGTCTTTTGCGTAATTATCTTATTCTCTGAAATAACTATAAAAATCTTTGCACAAGATGCATTTCAAAAGGGAAAAAGTATGAAACTTCTGGCTGAAAAGAACTCAGGGAGTGGAGAATAAAATAGGTGAAATAAGACATTTTGTCAATTTCAAAAAGACAATTTTTTTTGAAAGTTAGTGATTTTTGCCTTAATACTTTCAAAGTGATATTGGACTCTTCATTTCAGAGACTAGCTTTTTTCCCTTGGAAAAATTGACTTGAATTTTTAATGAAAGAAAATCATTAAATTGGTTACAGTGAGTCAGAACTTTCCATTCCAAGCTAAACAAAAGTTCCATGTATACCTAAAAATGTTTTTTTCTTTAATTGTTTCATCTAATGCTAATAGTTCTCATTTTGGCCAAGTGTGAATAACTTTATCCTTGGGAAGAAAAATACATTAGTCTGCCCCTTCCACCTGCAGCGTTTCAGAGCAGGCACATGACAACTTCACATTTTTTATGAGAAAAAAGATAAGAGGTGTTGCCTTGACTTTGCAGTGTTCAGTGTTTTCTTGTGAGATTTTTCTCTCATGGCCATGACTTGTTTTCTCTCTATTATCTATGTTTTCCTAAATTGTATCTGTGTTTACGAATTCCGGTATACCGGATGGAGAAATATGATTGACAAATACTTTGACCAAGTGGATTATAGGAGGTGGTGATTTCTACCTCCAATCCACGGTGATGTGTGAAAACATATAAAATAAAGTCGGAGGGCTCTGCCCTCTCTCTTCCTGCTCTCTCTCCTGCTGCGTCTGTGTGTGTTCTTGTGTGGCTCTCCTTCAGGCCCTCGGCCTAGCAGGCCTGCCTGGGGAGTGCCATAAAGAGGTAACAATAATTTAAAATTAGAGATCTGCCTGGGAATAACAAAGACAACAGAGTACAGTGCAGCAGACACTCCTAGTCCCACCTCTTTTCTCATTACCTGTTTAATCCTGTGCAATCACATTTCTTTTCAAATCTCTGATTTTAAGTAACTCAGGTTTCCCCAGGTTCCCATGGGACTGGGACATAGTAGACCTATTCCCCTTCCTGGAAAGTCCTTTAGTCTGGATCCTGGTGTCCAGTCAGCGCCGTGCCATGGGTGCTCACTAAATCATGCTCTGTAGACATGGCCATGCAACAGGCAAAGGCAAAAACAATAGTTTAAATGCAAATATTGGGATACATGTAAATGGCTGATATTTATGTATCATCGTCTGGCACCAAATTTTTTTTTAGACTAGAGTAACAGACCAATTTTTCCATAGCAGAACATATATTTGCATATTTAAGGGTAATATTCATGACACATTACTTTTTCTATGGAAATACATGTTTTTATTTGCCTGGTATCTGAAATGTAGTGGCAGATATTGCAATATCTACACCAGAGTCTTGTACTCTTTATGACACATGTAATCCCGTGCCCTGTGGAAAGCTTTGTTGTGTGATAAAAGGGCTCACTCTTCACCATTTAATTTGACACTAGGGAAGCACAGAGGACAGAGGAAGAGCCCCTGGACAGCTGAATATTTAGATTTGCTATTACACAGCAATTCCTTTTTCTAAAAAAGTAAATATTTGCATTCAGACATACATTCTACTCAGAAATTCCAGGGACTAACCAAGAAATAGGGTTGAGGATAACCACTGTGATGTGCCCCAGCAGGACTGAGCCCTGCATACCCTATTTCAGCTGGAAAATGGAACACTACAAAAGTAGAGAGTTTTCATTGATAGGCATTGTAAGCAAACATATTAGAGGACTTTGACCCTCAGAATTAGCAGTCCATTTTTTTTACTGGTTTTTTTTGGGCCAGGGGACTGATCATCTTGCACAAATTCCCTGATGCTGCCAGGCTTATTCCCTTCTACAAAATATTACTGATTGTGGGAGTGTCCCAGGTGCTTGGACCTCCTTCACAAAGAAAACAACATGATGCCAAATATTTTTAGTTTCCCTTCCTATTGCCCTTAAGTTACACCACATCATGGTGTGTCACAACCCTAAGCAGGAGGAACTCATATATCCCCTCCTCTCCCACCCAGGTAGTGCAGCGCCCTGCAGCACTGCCTGAAATACAGCACCTGCACCTGAGCTGCGAAAAACTTTCCAGAGATCAAGTAACTCTGAGGAAAATCCCTTGCCAGACCACTGCAGATGGAGAAGACAAAAAAGGAGGAGAGTTTTGAGTAACCTCAGAGGGATTGGTGCTGGCTTTCTTACACCCATCGCTGTGATAGAGAACGTTCCCATACTAGTTTTGTTCATTCCACTATCTGCTAGTTTTGGGTATGGACTGCTCACATGATTGAGAACTTGGGAAAGATTTTTTTAAAAAGCCTGGTGTATATATGCTGATGAAACTCAAAATATGTCTCCAGAGCTTTATCAAGAGAATGTCTGAGCAAGGTATCATGTGGTGACAAGGTAATGACCGCTCTGATCTTCATTTCTGCACCCCTAGTCTGTGAAACCAGCCGTGTCCAGAATACAGCAACAGGCATCAGGCCTCAGCACAGCAAAGCTTCTGAGAACATTTCACTCTAAGTAGACACTTAAATCTTGTATTATTAATAGTGGGACATAGGCAGCTGCTTAAACACTTTATTGAATGGGAAGAGACTTAAGCAGGAACTTACACACTTTGCTCCAAGACATAAACTAGTTCTGAAGAAAAGCAATGAATTTTTCCAGTCTTGATGCACGTGCATAAAACATGGACCTGACTTGAACACTAAATCAGAGAGTACTTTCTCTCCCAGTCTAAGTAAATTCTTATTTGTTCCGCACTCAGGTCCTGCCAGATATTTTTCATTTTTGCTGTACTAACAGGCACATCAGGCTAAGTTTCAGTATTTTAAACAAAATTATTCTGGCAGGCATGATGGAACACATGCTGCATATGGCACATGGAGAAATAGGTACACAGGTCCCATTAACAAAAAATACCAGTTTGCTATAGTGAGTCTAATAAAATAATAGAGGTGGAGAAATTAGAATCATTAATCAGTTTGTAGATCCAGACTTCTATCAGTCTAAAAAGGAAAGTCTCTGAATTATGAAACTTTCAGAAATGCACCCAGTTAATAAATATAAATTAGCTCTCCTCCGTCTGCTTTTAAGCCCAGCTGTTTGGTGGGTATACAAGAGGCACCTCCTAGCATTACTGCAGGCGAGGGTTTGACATCATTACCATTATTAAATCTTGTTATCAGAGTTTTTTACCTTGCCTCTGAAAATTTACTCGAGACTCAGAGTTGCCAGCTAAGAGGAGATTAATTCTTGAAGTGTATTTTCGAATGTGCAGTGCTAGGGAGTTTGAAAGTTGCATGAAAATAAAGGGAATTGGAAGTTGGCTGGTTGCAAGCTTTTTCTGGTAACAAATATTTTCAGCCCCCTGGGGAACCTTCTATTTCTGCCTCATCAAGGGCTTGGCCAAAACCTGCTCATTCATGTCAGATGAGCCTTTCTTGGGGGTAGAAACTGACTGGATATGACAGATTTCAACAGGGAACCACTCCACATGAATGGTAGTTCAATCTTCTTGCCCAAGAAAGCCTGTGCAGAAAATGCACCATGCAGCTCTTAGGGGTAGGATGGCTGCAGTACAGACTGCCCATCTCTCTCTGTGGCAGGAGGGAGAGGGGAGCAGATTCTACAGGCAGAACTATGGGCAGCAGACTGAAGGTAAAAGCCACATGAGAGATTGGTGTCAGGCATCTGTGCCTGGTATAAAGATCAAAGAGAAAATATCAGCTGCAAACCAGTCCTCTCACATGGTGCTATGGGTGGCTTCTGCTCATAACCTGAGACCTCACCCTCTGGACCATCTATGTGGACAGTTCTTACCGTGGGATTCTGGCCTCTACCTGCACTTTTTCTCCTCCAAAAGCATAAAATCAGGGATCTCAAGTACAATGTCCTCTGAGGCACCAGCAATTAACATTTCTGATCTATGCAGAAAGATCCTTTAAGCATCCAGTTTCTCCTAAGACAAGTGTTCCTCTTTCCCATTCATCACTTTATAAAGCTTGGATGGTCAGACATGCCTCCTGCTTCCATAAGTTATTTGTACGCTGGGGTCCTTAAAACAAAGAGAAGATGTCTTTTCAAACTGCACAGCTTCACAAAAGTCTGATGCTCATGCAGCACTTCAGAGACACACCGTGACACTTCTCCTGGTGAGTGCTGTGAGACCACAGTTTCATCCTACCCTGGCTCACTTATACCTCCCTCTGTCTTTCACAGTCCTCGAGATGAAGTCTGGAGTCTAACAATACACTAACATTATCTTCCTGCCCCAAATTGTTCTCTATTTTTTTTCTTGATGTGAATTTAAATCCACCCTGTAGCTGCTTTCTATGAGGACCCTTCGTGCCTCCCAGAGCAGTGTACTCATTTCATGTCTTACACTTGCTCTGGAATGAACTGATTTAGCCAAGGCCAACATAAATGACAAGATAAGTTTTTCACTAGTGGGTATTTAAACTTTAAAAAAAAAGCAGAAGGTTGTAAATGCAGTTTAGAGCCAAGTGTCTGGCAGACATTGCATTTGTCACTAAGGAGACAAGGGCCATCAATCTAACTAAATTGTCGTGTCTATATGAAATTCTTGGCAATAATCAGGCAGTGGAATAAAACATAAAACAAGCACAAATTTCAAGCATCACACCCTCCACCTTGCAGGAGCAAAAATGAGAAATATCTTGCTGTCCCTTTCACTCTGCAATTTTGGGATGTGCGCTCTTGGCAGAGGTGGATATTTGCTACTCACCCAGGCAGCATAAAGGGAGGAGCGTTACCCCGGCCAGCTGGCTGCAACAGAGCCAGGGGGGGCTTCTCGAGAACCCAATAGGAATGTCATCACTTGGTAGCATTACAGGCACAAGGGCCAGGAGTCCATTTGCAAATTTGTAGCAGAATGCCCCAGAAAGAGAGTCCCTCTCTAGAGATCTTCCTGCCCAAACAGAGGAGGGAGAGGATGGAGTGGCAGGATTGAGGAACTGACCCTGATTCTTGAGTTCTAGCTACAAATTGCTCCCCAGCTGCCTATCTTACCGGCCCTAGGAAATGTATGGCTCTCCGCCTTCCAAGTTATCTTTCCTTGTACAACATACCAGTGCAAACTGCCAACTGTTTCCAACCAAAGCAGTGATGCTTCCTTGCTGCCTGCAGTCACAAAACCTCAGGAAAGCCTGTCCATGATGGTGCTCTCCTCAGTGCACTGGAACTAGGGTGCAGAGATCGTGCAATGATTTTGAGGGTTAGGCATTTAAATCCCTCTGTGTGATAAGAAAATAATCCCTCCCCCCCAAACCCTGCTCTCAGGACCCTGACTAAATCCCAGCATTTCACATTTGCCCAATACCTCCCTCTCCTGTGATAGGTTCCATGAGTGGACCGGATCATAGCAGAGGTTTTTTGCAAAATGTTATTGTGCAAGGCAATGTGCAGACAGTCTTTAGCCAAAATGCCCGTGCCAAAGACAGGGAGATACTTTGGCAAAGCCTAATTGTAACAAGGTTTCCATACACACCTGCTAGTAACGCAGTGCTAGGCTATTAGCTTGCAATAGCAATGTACTCCCTCTGTCCATATTTGCTGGCCAGGGTGCTCCCAGGAGGCAGAGCAGTCCTGTCGTGAACACAGAGTGACTGCAGAGTCCTGTGGGTGGCTGCTCTGCTGTCCCTCTCCAATGTTTTTATGTTTTATGGATGGCTCTTGGAGTATGGTTCCTGATGGTTTTTGCCTTCTGTTCCCTTGCCTTGCTGAATAACAGAATGCATATTCATTTAAGTCAGACTTACTCTGTCTCTATATATTTGCTTTCTCTTTTTCCCTTGTCCCAAGTAGTCAGGGCAATTAGATTAGGGTTAGTTCAAACATTATTGAGAGAACTCCAACTTCGTCTAGTCTTCTTCTTCTCTTTTATGTCCCATCCCTATCATCTCCCTTAAACTGCCTATCTGATTTATAAGCGATATCGTTTCCTTATATTTACTTTGTAAATCATATTCCCTTTGTGGAACACTGTCAGACACTTCCCCTAAATCATGATAGATGATGTTCTCTGTTACATGCTTTTCTAGTAAAGCCCCGATGTACTCAGAGACTTCAAACATATTTGTCAGAGAGAAGCCTTCCTGCATGAATGCGGTAGTCACTCAGAAAGTCCTGGTTATATCTGCTCCAAGATTGCAGGTCATCAATCCTGTGGCAGATTTACTCTCTGGTGTCTGTTATGCATCATTTCATGGAGCTCCATTTTTCAGATGGTGAAAAAACAAACAAGCAGAAGCACTTGGAAGGACAGAATTCTTTAAAAAGAAAACAAGGGCAAACACCTGGGTGCCAAATGCGGTTTTTACTATTCTCAACAGAGACAAATTACCGTTCTAGTCACCCAAACTGTTCCTTTCCTCTAGAGGATTTGCACATGAACATCTCACTGACACTAGTGCCAATGTGTTCCTCAGAAAGTGTGAAACACAGGAGAGGTCAGCAATTCAGTGTGGAAAGGCATATTTGATCGACAAAGGCCTTAGAGTGCTCTGGGCTGGACCTTGGGCCCCCAGGAGATCCTGATGTCAAGGAGTCCTATCGGCCACCAGCAGGCAAATGGTTAAAAGCATCTGCAAGATGACAAACAGAGGAACTGGAAAACCTCTATAGCCCTGCAGTCTGTAGGTTGGCATATGCTGGCTTTTTACAGGTTGGGTTGCACTGCGAGTGATGACGCATTCACATGTAGAAATCACTGTTGACATTAGAAGTGCCATCTGTGTCCTCGTGTGACAACTGTCCCTTGTCAGAGCCTGTCCCACATCTACTTCCTCAAACTACCCATGTCATTTACATGGTCATTGCTCCCTGGAAACACTTAGTCTAACTGTTCCGTAAATTTGAGCAGAAATTTAGTCTTGCCATTTTTTTTCTCCTTTTCCCTCAGAGAAGAAGCAGACTTGACCTACTAACAGTTATCATAATTTAGTTCCAGTAAATTGCCAACTCTGAAGTATAGTAAAAAATAACTTCCAGTGGCCCATTTCCCATCTGTCAGGCCCACTTTCATTTCATCTGTGGGTTGGTTAGGTTGATCAGGTAGAATGAGGTAAAATAAAACCAAGGCAGTGCATTCAGTAGCTTCCTTGGAGACCTTCATTGATGCTTAGCAGGAGGAAGTATTGCATCGATTTCTCCAGGGAGGGGAACTGCAGCCACCTCCCTGCCCACTGTGAGAGAAGGGCACAGTGGTTCTGTCTCGACTCAGAGATGTGTCCTCCATCATGGCTCTCGGTGGTGAAAGGATTCAACAACAATTCTCAGTATGATGACACATGAGTTCAATATCTTCTCGTATCATTTCATCTGATCTCAATTATCCATATGGAAAGCCATAAGGAGAAACAAGAGAAAAATTCTCTCTCAAAATTCTCCTTTCTGAACTCCTGTCTTAGGCTTGTGTAGGGACCAGTCCAAGGAGAGCATGCCATAGGTGTGACATCGACTGATGCTCTGGCTCTGCTCCCTGACACCTCACCCAGGAAGACAGCTGAACTTCCACAGCTCATACACTTTTGTTTGCTGGCTGTCCCCTGCTGTTCTGCCTTCCCCATAGGCTTCACAAACACCCAAGGTGGGCACAAATTAATGTGTGGAATGGGTAGTTTCACATATCTTCTGGGAGCTCTTACTTTGGGTACAGAATTGAAATTTAATGAGCGATTACAAATTTAATTTTAATGGCAAACAAATGGTGAGCACTGTCTCTGCATCTGCAGTCTCACAAACACATTTTCGGCCCTCTAAATAAATTCTGGTTGATTCTCTGCATTAAAAGAGCTAATCACCAAAAGGAGCAACTGCTTTATACTGGATCCGCATAAATCCACCTTTTTGAAGCACTATCTCTTTTATCTGGATGGATGTTACACTCTGATGGATAGGGAATCTTTGGATAAACTCATATATTGCTTTAGCTCTCATCAAGTGACCTAAACGATAAGACAAAATAAAGATGTCTAGTGGGAATTTTCATTGTCTCTCTTCTAAATGATGATGGACATCAGTGAAGGATATGTGGGAGGGACTATTTGACTGAGCACCCTGTGCTGTTGTCGGGGTTTGGGATACTTTTTCTTTTTTTTTTTTTGTTTGTCTCTCTGTCTTAGGAATTTTTCCCCATTCTTGTTGCTGGGGGGGTGATAATGGGTGAGTGATTAAGAAAGACAAAGAGTTGGCTCTGAGATGGGTGTGGCTAGCTAGCCTGTTATCTAAGAATCCCTGGTATTTGAGATTCCCCCTCAGAGGGGGGTGGAGATACGGGGGGAATGGGACTGGTTAAAAAGGGGCTAAGCACAGCTGGAGAGTACTTCGCTCCTGGACATCCAGAGGAGAAGGAGAGAGGCTACTGGAGCTCCAGGAAGAATCTTACTCCACCGTAGGCTTCTGTCTTCAGCTGCATGCTTCTATCAACTCTCCATCATCCACTCCAGTGTCTCGAGGGAAGGAAANAATTATACCAATTCGGAGGGAAAGGGGTTACATTTCCTATTCTAGAAGAGGCTTCTGCCTTCTTTAGTAAATACCTGTCTTTGAAACCAAGACAGCTGTGTCTATTGTTATGTGCGGTTTTGAGTTCACAGAAAGTTCATCTGATATAAAGCACAGTACTTATTAGGACCAACCAACAAGATCAAGCATGTCTTCACCTTTTCACTTGCTGCAGTGAAAATGTTTCATCCTCTCATCTTTCTATGTCCAATTGATTTCCTAACCTCCGGTATATGTCTGTATTATTTACAACCCAAAGAAAAGCAGTATTAAGAAACCATTTCAAAACCTGTGTCCAGTACCATGCTGAGCCTGGTTTTCAAAACCCTTTGTTGGATCAGGGGTTTGTGGGAGTGTTTCTCGAAATAATTTGGGTGTATGGTTTTAAAATTGAGCATCTAACATCCTATATAGAAAATTATTTACTTCTTCCTTGCCAAAAGAAACCCACTTCCACATATTTGTTAAAGCTTACAAAATATCTTTTTAAGTCAGCAATTTTTAGCATACAAAGGAATCCCACCTCCAGATCAAAGTCCTGAATAGATATTTTGGTGACATCCCAGTTACTGTCATTGCATTCTAGTGACGTTATGAAAATCAAATGTAGTCATCAATGTTTCCTCTAAAAAAAAATTCCAACTGGTTATTCTCTGATGACCAAGAAACAACTGAGGAGGGCCACGATAAGGAGGGCCCTGAAGATCTTGCTCTGTCAGAAAGACTGAGCAAAGCAAGGCACTGAAATGAAGATGATAGTCAGCCAAAAATTGGTGGCAAACCTGATTCATTATAGAGGAGAGAGATCTGTACAGGAACTTTCAGAAAAAGAAAATTAATTCAGACTTTGAAATGTAGACAATGTACTTCCAAACTGGCCTGAAAAGATTACCATCAATGTGCATAAAGGCAACACATTCCTACACCCAGGCAGGAACCTCAGTGGTAAAAATGACTCAAGCTAAACAAAAGCAAAGATGAGAACAAAAACCAGACTAACTGAAGACAACAATGTCAAAAGACAGATGAAGTGTTCAACAGAACTGCAATATGCACCAGAAAGCTGGCTATATGAGGCATTAGCCCACTTAAAATCAATCACATTGAAGAATTTCAAATTTCTAGGGCTGGTTTTGGGGAAGGGTCAATGACCGCTGCATATCACCTTACAATTGTATTTGTTCAGCAGAAATCTCAGCGACTTCCTGGGGAAAGCTAAAGATGTGCATAACTAAGCAATGATCTTACACATAGTTCTTCACTTAAATGATTCATCAAAGATCTTCTAGAGAGCTACAAAATATGAAACTAAAATATTACACCTGTCACTGCTACCATTAGCCTAGAAAATTTAAAGCAAATGTTAGTCATTCATTCAGACCTGGGCAAGACGCTGCCCAATACATGGTGCAGTGCAGAGACCATGACATGCTGAGGTTCCCTGAGATAAGGTATTTACAGTAAGACTTCTTTAATTTCAGAAAAATCCAACAAAAGCTGCTATGCGCAGGATCTGGTTGAACAAGGATAAATCTATCTATCCAAGCTCACGTGCTTAAAATACCTCTCACAGGCTGTGAGAGGGGATGCTGGATGCAGGCAGGTTTTGGCCTGGGATGCTGGGATGGGATTCAGCATGCATGAAAGAATAATCTATTCAAAGTGCTAAACATGAGGCGACAATGCTAAAAACTGCATAAATCCTAGATGAATAGAACATTCTGGAACTGGCAGATTTTACTCAGCAATCACAATCTCCTCCTTCATGTTTCTTCTTGAAAAAATTTCCATTCAAAAATGAGCAAAGTCAACATCCTTATCTCCCAGGTCAAGGTTTCCAGACATTATGCTCAGCACACTTTCCATGATGCTTTAAGCTTTCAACAAACTTTTATAGTTTTCCATCACTTTCTGCAACGCTTGCACAACTGCGAAGCCTTCCATCAGTACCCCCTTACAGGTTCTCATGCTGGCAATCATCTGCTTCTGGTATGGACTAACTGGTACTAACAGCAGATAACTTCCCTGCTTTCTGCTGCTCTGACCCAACCACAGCACCGCAGAATGATGGTGACAGGCAGTGATGGACAGGCTCATGCCACCCTTCCTGGCTCCTCACACACAGGGTGCTGCAGAGAGCCCAGGAAGCTTACCCCTTTTGCACAGCACCAGAATATATTCTTCCTCAAGTACTCTGTCCTTGTGACATATTAGAACAATTCTGTGCTGAATAGCAAGTACACCAAGTTTTATAACCATTGCACAGCTCATAAAAATAGAAAAAAGTCACAAGCTGGCAATGGGGCAGCTGTGCCTGGATTTAATGCCTCAATGCAAGACAGCTAATTTGCAATTATCTGTCTGAAACACCCGGATGGCTGTGTTTGCTACAGCCACAGAGTGAGCTGCTGGTTCCAATGACTGCTCAGTGCACCTCCGCACCCTGCTTTTGGGCTGACATCCCCATTTCATGTAAGCTGCTCCCAGACCAGCCTGCTGATGTCAAGAACACCTCCTTGAGTCTTCTAAGTCACTGATTGAGACTACTTGGAAGACAGAGCTGCCAGCAGAGAGCTGCAGGGAAACCCTGCGGGGTGGCAGTACCAGTTCTGTACCTCGATGCACTCAGGAGCAGGAAGCTGGGACACATCTGGGGTAACAGAGACAATAGCAGCTGTGGGAGCAGCTGGAGCTGCAGTGAGTGCATGGACACTGACCCCAACCCATGGCCCTGCTGCAGCTCACTGAGGTCTTATCTTGTTGCTCATCTGCTCTCTGGCAGAGACCAGTTCAGTTCCTTAGAGAAACTGAACTCACACCCAGGCAAGGCTCTTGTTTTCTTGGGGAACTGACACCCAGCCTCAGTGGTTACAGAGCAAGAAAACATCGTCTATGGCCATTCAGTAAGTAACTCTATATAAAAAGGTGTATTTTTAAACTTCCTTGGATTTTCCTGCTGTAGGTATGTGTGTGCTACAAGTGTGTGTGTATTCATCTTGTTTCAGACCATCTCCTTGTAATTCCCTGACAATTCCTGGTAGCAAGAAGAACCTACTCTTAGTGAAGGCTCTTTCTAAACTCCAAGTCTTTTTAGAGCAGGGACAGCCTGTGGAAGAGCTTCCCTTGAGGCATAGACCTGTAGAAGAGAGAGCGGTTGTTTTGCTGGCTCTGCAACTTTTGTGTTAATTAGGCCAGGGGATCGGAAAGGTAGGGAGGCGCATGGATCAGCTAAAAACATCTCTCATCTGAAAAATCTGAGAGGTACTACTAATGTGATATAACAAGAGAAGGAAGATGATGAGGGCTGAAGGGAGAGCTGGCCAGCAAAAAGGTTGTCTGCTTCTTCCCCTCCTTGAGCTTGGGCAACTCCCTTGCTCTTTTGGCTTCCTCATCTGTACTGTGGGGATGACAATTACTCCTTAGTGTCACCTTTTGGACAAGAGGGAAGGGGAATGGAAAATTACCTAAAAGCCCTATTTAGATTCTAGAAACTGGGAAGAAACGGTGGGGTTTTAGCTCTTCAGTTCTTTCATAAATTTAAGAAGGGAAAAAAAGAGAGTCTGAAGAGGAACTCAGCCCAGCTTCCAGGCTCTATTTGCCAGCTATAAAGAGGTGAGCATGAGGACACTAATGCAGTGCTCTTTCTTTCTTTTTCCTCTCTCAACTGCTCAAAAACAACACTCCAATGTCATATATAAAATCTCAAAGGACATAGCCAACAAATTGGTTTGACAGAGTAATGTGCTGGTCTTTAAGGTCTTAGTGGTATTAATTGTATTAACAGTAATTACAAAATCTTTTAATTCCCCTTTTATGTTGTGACATAAATCATAACCACCTTTATGGTAGGTCCTACTTCCTTTGTTTTTGGTAAACACTAAAGAATTGTTAATAGGCACATGACTAATCATTTGCTAATCACTCTTGGAAAATTCCTGTGACACAGCAAGAGTTATAAACATCTGTGCCCCAAGAATACCCTTAATAAATAAGTTTTTTAAATACTTATATTTAATTTTTCTCAACATATAATGTAAGATTTCCGTAGGGAAATAAAACTATGTTTGTAACAGTCCATGAAGCAAGGTATCTCCCTTACAAATGTGTGACATGAAATAGGATACAAGAAGATAAGGAAAAGAAGAAAGGAATTGCTTGAGGAATGTGATTTGCCTACTTACATCTCCACAAGCCCCAGAATAGTCTAGTAGCCTGACCCAGAACTGAGTCTGGTTTGGCAAGAAGATATCTAAAGGAATTTGGGTGCTTAAACAGCAGGAATTTCAAGGGTATTTGAGTAGCTAAGAACACAGGGAGAATTGCGTGCTCGGCTCAGGGTCTAGTTATGCCCCCCCCAAGCTCCTCAGCTGGGGATCGTGGGCTGCACAGCAAACAAGTGTTGGGTGAGTGCCACGGGGAGATGCACAAGATACACTTCTCTGCAAAATTTGCAGTCACAAAAAGTTACTTTTCTTACCTACCAAAAAATTGTCAGGGACAATCATCTTTGTCTGAGGAGGGCAAAGGTGGATAACAATTGTACCTTTGGTTTTGTTGTCAGGACACCATCGATTCCCTTAGGGTAACTCACAGCAGGAGCCCAGGCCAAAGAGAGAGAAGTCATTTTGTTGTTTCCATAGCCCCTGTGATATTTTTTTTCTACACTAAGTAGAATGTTTTCTTTGGAAACTCTATTCTTTTTAATACAGAATAACAGCTTACCAACATTCTTTCAAGGAAAGTGACATTGACAGATGTATTTTAAGCCTCAGACCAACAGGCTGTTAGGAGCCTATGAGCAAGGTAAATCTTTGTGAGGAAGTCAAACCACTGAAATGTACATTGTACTGCCTGACCATGCCAAATGTGATCACAGAAGCTCAGGATTTTAGGGCGGTATTAACTAGACAGTCAATAAAATTATTTGTTCCAGGAAAAACACTATTTCAATGCAACTTTACAAATGATGTCCTGTGCATGATGGTGTGACAGGAAAAGAATGTCAGAGTGCCAACAAATTATTTATTATTTCTAGTTAGTCAAACTTAAAAAAGTGGGAAGCTCCTAGTACGAATTTGGCACAAGTCCCACTGTTTACAAGCTGACAGGACACATTTGGTGTCTTGGGACAAAAGGGGGTGTTGTGATTTGACCCTGGCCAAGTGCCAGGCAGCCGCTCACTCGCTCCCTCCCCTGCCACAGCTGGGCAGAGGAGGGAAAGAGAGAGGGAAAAAAATTAACACAAGGGCTCATAAATTGAGATAAGGAACCAGGAGAAAATGTTCCAAGGACAAAACAGGTTCACTTAAGTTGCAAAGTGAAATTTATTACTACCTGAGTTAGAAGGAGGATATGAGAAGTAAAATTAAACCTTTAAAGACATCATTGTTTCCCCCCATCCCCTTCCTCCCTCCCAGCAACAGTGTGAGGGGGGCAGGGTGTGGGGGTTCAGGTCAGTCCATCTCCAGAATCTTCTTCTCCTGCTTAGGGAGAAGAGTTTTTCCTCTGCGCTGCTGTGGGGTCCCTCCCATGAGAAACAGTTCTCTGTGAACCTTTGTGGCATGGTTTTTTTCTTGTTCATGGAATGCAGTCCTCCAAGGACAAACTGCTCCAGCATGGGAGCAGGGGGCCCCTCTCTCTCCAACCGGGTCTCCCACCTGGACTGTAGCTTCCTCCGACACCAACCTGCTCCAACGTGGGCACCTCCTCCACAAACT
>VYZT01012420.1:0-23843 GCA_013400735.1 Pomatostomus ruficeps
TCTTTGACTGACAGGACTAAAACATAGCAGTTAGGGGATTTCCCCAGCCATGCTTTCTCCATCTACCTCAGATTCGCTATCCTGGGAAGAAAAATCTACCCAAGTTATTTCTCTAGTTTTCATAGAGACAGCTGGCTGGGTCACTGCCACACTCCTGTGCAATGGAGATGCCAACACTTATGGGTGACTTCCCAGTCTCTGTATTTCCCCATTCTCTGTATTGGCAGGCAGGGACAGAAGGAAATGCAGATGCCCTAGGAGCCGTGAATTGGTTGTGTAATTGTCTGGAGGATCTTAGCAGTCTTCTGTATTGCAAAGGGAAGGAGAAGTAAAATTAACTTTGGCTGAGATTGCTGTTTCCCAATAGATATCAGATGGTAACTCACTCATATTTGCATGAGGACTCTTGCCAACTGTATTGGGTCTGGTTGAGGTGGAGTTAATTTTCCCCACAGCAACTCTCTCAGATCCGCATGGCATTGGCTCTGCTGGACATGGGGGAAGCTTCTGGCAGCTTTTCACAGTAGCCACCACTGTAGCCCCTATCCTACCAAAACCTGGCCATGGAAACCAAATACACAAATTCTTAACTAGACACTTTATAGTGGAAGAAATTCCTTCCTGACTCCCACGTGCACTGGCTGAAGGTCTGAATAGTGATCTTTGCTCATGGTGGTTTTCTTTGACCAGTCTTGGGGCCAAGGCAGAGCTTCCTTCCCTCTCCATGAGTAATGAAAGGAGGCAGTGAGATGGGCTCTGAGGCTGTTGGACTGAGAGGTCCCAAGGAAACACCATTTTTGCCCGATATCCACTGAGATGATGGAATTTCTGGTAGAAGATATGTTAAAATGGTACTGTAAAATAGGATTTCGGAGAGTTCAGTGATGTAAGAATTACTGTTTTCATGAGTTCGCTTGAATTGCACAGGGGTTTTTTTTGAACTAAAACAGGACTTTACTATGTTAGGGCAAAGAAGAGCAAGATGTGTTCTAGCAATAATAAGGACTACTAAGAAAGGGGATGCTGTAAAACTCTCTCCTCGTTAGTTGCTGTGATAATGGATTTGTCATATTTTGCATATATTATGCTTATTTTACAAATCAATCTATCTGAATACTGCTCTTTAGGCTGGGTGAAGGGGTAGCCATAGAAATTAGGAGGTGAGAAGCTAACTGAAATCCAAAATATTTCCAGTATTGTCCTGGATTTACAGGACATAACCATTCTGTTCTAGTTTTTTTTTTTAGTAAAAGATACAGTAAATTGCAACAAAATTTACTACAAGAAACGTGGTTTGTTTCTTTGTCCAGAATTCGTCAAGGGGAAAACACAGAGTTAAATCTTAGTTATTTTTAAACCTGTGAACAGGTTGCACTCAGTGCTTGGAGTGTTAGATGAGGTTACGATTGTTGGGAAAAAGGAATCTTTGGCGGTGTGTCCAAAAGGACAGCTGAATTCCTGGAGCCACATACATCTTCTGATTCCCTACCTGGGCTGTTGCTGTGGAGGTGGGCTGAGTGTATGAATGGCTCTGTGTCAGCATCTGTTGGAAGTCAGATGCTCTTAGGTGTTCTAAGTGATGCTTTTGGGGGGTGCCAGCAAGTGCTTAAGTTCTGACATTGCTAGACAAAGGGTTGTTCAACCTGGACCAATGATCCAGGAATTTAGGCATCCCTTTGCCTAAGTCATCTGAAGGTTCAGTCTAGGAAGTATGTACAAATCCTGGTAAGGTGGATGGAAAAACGCGATCCAAGAATGAAGTCAAATCCTTTGCTAACTTCTTAACCAGAATGCGTCAGTCTGGTAGAAAGATGTTGCGAGAATGATCCAAGAACCAAGCTTTTGCTATGGTTGGCTTTCAGCTTTTCTTTTGTACTGTAGTCAGTTTATACACCTGAGCTGTATGTTTTCTTTCTGTAGAAGTGGGATCTCATGCTCCCTGTTTTAGATCTCCAGGGTGTCTCTGGCTGCCTTCTGCTTCATAGGGTTCCCAAGTACTTTTAAAGAGGTTTTGGTCCCAGGTATTGCTAGGTGATACAGCAGTTTTATATTGCTAATTAGAACTAGACAGACTGTATTAGAGAAATGCGTATACCACAAACCATTAAACAGCAGTTGCTTCAAAATAAAAGTAATTACTTGAAAAACTACATATTAATAGTTGATAACTGATAGAAAAAAAGAAGTGTAGAAGTAAATAACAAGCCAGACTGCTATCACTGGTGGAAATTTCCTTAAAAATGGTTATTTTTTCATAAATATGTTGACTACATGGTCAAAACTACATTTTGTAGAAAATGTTTCTGGTTTTGCTTTGTATGTCATTTGTACTGTATGGTTAGCCAACATGTGCTGTCCTTGCACTGCCAGAGCTGGATATTTCATTTTCTCAATGACTTTGTAGTCTTCTGTTGTTTGATTTCTGCTTTTTTAAAGCTCTCTGGTTTCCCTATTCCCTGTGTGGATTGTCCATTTGGCAGCATGTTGTAGGTGAGCAGCGGTTCACTTGTGCAGTAGCTGAGGTTGAGCTTGGCTGCATAGCCACCATCAGCACTGAGCTAACCAGCAGACGTGTTGTACTGCAGCTCAGGTGCCTACTGGCATTTATACCAATCCAGATGGGTGGCCTCAGGGGTACTAAGGGTTAAGTGTGTTCGTATTCCTTTAATATTGATGGAAAACTAGTAGCCTTTAATATGGATAGATGCTTTTCAGCATGGAGAGGAATCTCACATGTATTCATGCAGAATTCCAAATAAGTCTGTATAGGCTTTCCTTACAGCACCAGCAAAATTTCTTGGTGGAATTTGAATGTCAGAATGTGCTAATATGGTGCTGAGGTGGAAAAGACATCCTTGGGACCAGATTTGGTCTGTGTTTCTGGTGGTGGCAGGCAATACCAGTCATCAGCGTGATGAGTAGTTAAAATAAATTGCCACAAAACACTGATTTTACTTAGCTGCCTTTCTGGTTATAGGGTAGCCAGCACTGAAAAGCACCTTGAGGCATTACAGAGGAGTACAAGTCTGCTGGTGTTGTTCCTGCTTTTCTCTGGACAGCCTGGTTCATGTCTTAGTGCTTTTAGTTTAGACTTCTGATTTTTTGCAACTCAGTTCTTTTAAATTTTAGCTAATTAAGACTTAAATTTTTAGCACTGTGAGTAGTTTGGAAAGTTCAAGGTTTTTTGCTATTTGTAAATCTTTCCTAACATCCACAGACCTGGGCTTTATGTCAAGAAATGCAATTTTTTTTTGTATTAGGCATGCTGTTGTTAGCAGTCTCTCTGAAACTTGAGCAGGCATATTCATCGCTCTTCTGACTCTGGTTTTGAATTTGTTTTTTTATCCAGAAGAATAATATCTGTTGTGTATGCTCGACAACATAATTAGTATGTAATGTGTGTATTTGCAAAATACTAAAGAGGCATTTGTACTTTATTCTTTGTTATGTATTTGCAGGGAAAGCCTGTTAATTCGTGTGGTTTTGCTTTTGTTTCCATCCCTGTAAACACTTAGCATGAATGTATACTGTTTAGTTTGGTTGGGGATTTTTTGTAACTGTTTGCCACGGAGACTGGTAATTCTGACATTGTGGTCAGCTTTGGATGTGTGTGCAAGCTGTGTGTAATTAGCAGTGTGCTTGTACCGCAGGGACCGGGGTTCCCTGCAGTGCCAGCTTAGCACAACTGTGAGTGCAAGGGGGATGAAAGTCCTTGGCTCTGATCCGCTTCCCATGGGAAGGAGTGCTCACTCATGTGTTTTTGCATACACAGTGTTGTCCTAGATGTTTATTTTCCCCAGCAAAATAGACATTTTCCACGTGTCTCTTTGTGGAGGAGGTGATTTATGGATGCTGGCAGTGTGCTGGTGGATGCTGGTGGATGATGTGGACTTGTCAGTGAAGGGCAGAGTGATGGTGTGCTGGTGGATGCCATGCGTGACGTGGACGTGTCAGTGAAGGGCGATGTTTGCAGAAGCCTTTCTCCTGCAAGGTCCCACCCACCTGGCACCTCGCCGCTCTCCCTGCGCAGCTACTGGTGCAGGTGTCCTTTGAGGAAGGGCAGAAGAGTGATATGTCAGCTGAGTACCGGAGAGAAAGAATATTTAACTGCAGTTTTCTCTTCTGGTATTGAAAACTAGTGGTCACAAGTGGGAGAAGAGAGTGGGTTAAAAATAGCATGTTGCTTTCTAGCCGTAGGAATGCAACATAAGCAGTGCTTTCAAGCTGGGAGAAACAAGAGGCTGTCCAGTGGCAACCAAGTTTCTTGAAACCTGTCTTCAAGTTCCTGCTGAATAGGAGGCAACTGTTATTTTACAAAGGTTTACAAGTTGGCCAGATCAGGAAGCTTCTGCGGGCATGAGTGTTTCCTAGCCCAAGGTTCACCATCCTGACAAACACGAAGCCTCTGCTAATTTCAAAAATTTTGTCTGAAATAAAAAGTGAACACCTTGAGAGTTCATTTATCCTGGAGCACAGTCAGCAGGGTATGTTTGGCCCCACATGGTTAGTTTTACAAAAGTAATGGTAACTTTAAAAATTCAGTCATTTCCTGGTATCTGCATGCTTTTTATACTTATTTCTACTGTCCACTTCCATAAGGATCTCAGCAGATTTTAATTGTCTAGAAATACATGTCTGTAAAGGGAAGTGTACCTCATCAGAGAAATCTCTGGAATGTATCAAGGATAAATAATAAGCATTTAGATTGCTATGTCTGGAAGTTTGTCTTGACTTGTAACCTGTGTAAGTTAGCAAATTTTATAATACCTAAAAATATTCTAGGATAGTAACATTTTAAAATATTTTTTTAGTAAAAAGCGTTGCATATTTCAAGACACCGAAGTATTTGTAGAAAGTTGAAACATTTTGAGAATTCATTTGAATGTAA
Source organism: Pomatostomus ruficeps (assembly GCA_013400735.1). Lineage (NCBI taxonomy): Eukaryota > Metazoa > Chordata > Aves > Passeriformes > Timaliidae > Pomatostomus > Pomatostomus ruficeps. The sequence continues at coordinate 4,889 of VYZT01012420.1, forward strand.
GGTAGGTCTTTGCAGTCCTAAGTGTCTTGTTGCAATCCAAAATACATGAGCGAGAAAGATAAATGTTTTAAAACTTCATGTTGGTATAAGAACAGACAACTCCTCCCAGTCTATTTTTGGTTCAACTGCATTCATATTTTTTCACTAAATAATAATTAGATATATGCCATTTGAAGCATTGTACATATATTGCCTTCATCGGTCATATGACAGAAGTGACTAAAAGTGTTTATTGAGTCTTTTAAATATAATAAATAAATTTCCGCTTTTTGTTCCGTAATAGCCTGTGAACTTTAAAAAAAAATGAGTACAACTGATTGCAAAGGTGACATTCCTAATTATACAGAAGCCTTCCATTTCTAAAAATATTTTTCAAACCTTAAAACATAAAGTACTCATATTTTTTGGTGGCAGCATGCCGGTTTATGTCCAGGGCTTCCAGGTTTATTGTTACCGTGCCCCAGACTGCTGAACGGTTTGTGCTTGGGGTTCTATTTCATTCCTCCTTTATCATGGTTTGTCGTGGAAGAAACTCAGTTGACTTCTTCTGGGTCATCATGGATTCACGAGATTGCAAGGGGGGACAGACATTTGGGATGCTTTTATTATTTCCGGTTTGTTCACATTGTATTCCAAGTGCACTTGGTAGTAAGTGCAGAGCTATTTTATTTTACTTCTGTGTCACTAAAATAAACTGTTTTAGAAAACTATTAATGAAGCTTCACTGACTTAATCTGGGCTTTAAAATAAATGTGTTTTAACTCCTTAGCTGTATTACACTGAACTATAAATAATTTGAGGATAATGAATGGGAAAGCAGATGGTGCCAAGAATGCTTTGCAATTGGCAGAGCAACCAAACATTTTTTAAATTTGCTTATGCCCCAGCAGGCCTCTGTAAACACAGCCTAAGTGAGCTTGTTTTTGAAGTAAACTTAAGAAATGTCATTTCACTGGATAACAAACCACAGAAAAAAGTAATAAATCTGTGTGCTGTGCACAGTTATGAGAACATGTATTCCTTTTTCTGATTCTAAATTGGCACTTTCATACTTAATTTAACTTTTTAACTTGAAGATGATATTTCCATCATATCAGATTTTTTTTCCGTCTTGAAAACTCCAAATAGAAATTTTTAGAAATGCGAGAATTTCCCTGAAGCATTTACAGAGCTTTCAGAGCGGTATTGCCATAAGATGAAAAAGTTTAATCAATTATTGTATTCTCAATGCTCCGGTTGACACACATAAAGCTGAGGATGTGAGTAGTGGTGAAAGGGCAAATGGGATTTTTAGTAACTAATTTAATTATTTGAAGTAATTCCAGACAGCCTCTGTCTTGCTAAGCATTGTGTGATTATTACTTCAAGAAAAATAGTGCATTCTAAAATTATGGGGGAAAAAAAAAAAAAAAAAAAAAAGCTGTTCTCTAGGTATGTGTTTCAAGGGGGGGTGCCTTTGAAAATCCCCCTCCACATATCCACCCACCATACCCCCTCCCCCTGCCCCTTTTTTGTTTTGTTTTTCTTTTTTGTTTTTTTCAAGAGCAGTTGCCTCATGCACTTTTTGGCTTGATCCTTTTGATTTGCAGATAAAGGGTAGAAAGAACTGGGGCTTTCTTCATGAGCATGAAATTTTGCAAGATCTGTTGGGAGTATTTAGTAGCCAGATTGAGGCTGGGTCTAACTGCTGTCTGTCTTCCTAATTGTAACACTTAAAAAGGGCTTTTGTCTGTGTGTTGTTGTGACATGACACAAAGAGCTGTGGAAAAACTAGGTATTTTCAAAACAGGAATTTGTCTTTCTTTGTGTGACATAATCTGTATTTATCTGCAGTTCTGATCAGCTCTTAAATTGAAGCAAAAAGTACCCATCCTCTTTTTATTTTATTTTTGTTGTTAAAATACTTTTTCCATCAATTGGAATAGTATGCCCTTGATATTAAAAGCTTAAAGGAGAATATTTTTATTAAAAATGAGACAGAAAGTATCTGTGAATTTAAAAGGATAAAGTTTATGCCTGCAGAATTAAGCAAATGTGGGAGTGATGCAAAGCTGAAATACAGTTTTAAAACTTTCTGAACTGAGGCTGTTTGTTTGTCTCCTGTCTGCCCTTTCTAATGGATGTGTAGTCTTTCTTTTTTTGTCTCTCTTTGTAATCTTTACCCGCTGTCCCATCAGTGATGCAATTACAGGATCTTTCCAGGCAGTAGTGCCCATTTGTCATGTTCTGTGCCTTCTTTTTCTATGATGCAAAGTAAGTGTTTTGAAATGAATGAAGCAGGACAGTGTTAACAGCCATAACAGAAAAAAAAACTAGGTGGCATGTCCAATTTTTATTTTTTTTTACTCAGGTTGAAAAGACTTCTTCCCCCCGTTTGTTTCTTTTCCCCATTACACTGTCAAGCAGCAGGTATTACAATTCCGTCAGATGGAAGCTGAATCAGGAAGAATGCCATGTTTGTCTTTAATCACTTGGAAGAGCTCTGAAGAATTTCTTGGATCTTTCAGGATAAAAGAATTGCTAATGGACAAAGCAAAAATGAGAAGCCTGACTTCATACAGAAGAATTTTGAAAAGGAATTCATCAAAGTGAAATTAAATGTCCTACTGCCTCAGCCACAACCCATAAGAATAAATACAGTATCACCCGTTTTTTTTTTTTTTTTTTTGTTCCTTACTATTTTTGCAATTAGTTCACTTTTTCTCCTGCAGAGAGGTTGCAAGAAAGATCTTGTTATTTGTGGCTGTGGTAAAATATCATGGCTCAGCCTGCCTGAAGAAACAGAAATGCTGCGGTGCTCTGGTGGGGGCACTGGGCGTCCGTCCATGGTTCCAGAGGCCACCGGGGCTGCTCCAAGGCACGGGAGGGCTGGCGAAGTTCCTGCAGGGGTTCACCCAACCCACCGATGGTACAGGCATGCCGAAGGAGGAGAGACAAGCGGAGTGGCTTTCCCAGACGGTTTATTCGGCACTGGGGTTGTGCCGGGGAAGCACTGGCACAGCGTGTTACAGATACATAAATAGCGACACAAGGGGGCACGGGGAGGGTTCCACATTCAGTAGGGGAGGAGAGCTAGGTTTGAGTGTGGCGGGCTTTGTATAGGATTACACAATACAGAGCTCTCCAGGAGAGGGAAAACAGATACCGAGGGGTGAGAGGGGGCAGCAGTGCCTGGCCATGAGAAAAACAGAAATCTGGCCAACAGCGCACCGCAACACAGAAGCCTTGGCAGGAATGCTGATTACCATGACAATCTAAGCAGTCTAGAGGTTTGGGGTATTGCAGGTTTTATCATAAAGATAAAAAATGTGTCCTGGATGGTAGGATAGCTGATAATATCATCATGGTGCAGCAGATCTAATTGTCCTTGCAAGACTTACTTTTCATTTTGTGTTACCTGAAGAAGGGGAGGGGGGAACCGTATCACCTTCAGGTAAATTTTTGTTATAAAAATATGTTTACATCTTGATATATTTTATGATGTAGTTTTATGCAATGGGTACATGAGGGGGTTTAAATCTTCATGGGTTTTCCCCAGTAGTGTGGAGGGAAACTGCCATGTACTTCTTCCTGCTCGCTCTCTCCAGCTCCATGTACAGTGCCAAATCTGTGCTACAGTATCTGCACAAGCATAGACAAAAAACCCCCAATCCCATATGAGGGTGTAATTATTTCAGCCATTACTTCTTCAAAGGTACCCCACCCTGCCTCCACCAGAACACACTTGTGTGTGGTGACAGAGCTAATAGCTGGAGCATGAGGTTGTTGGTTTAAAACTATCTCAGATTGGAGTAGGAAAACCAATCTACTGGTCTCTAATGGAGTGTGTGAACTAAGTAATTGTCACTGGTATTGGGACACTTAGGAAAGAATAGACTTTGAGTTAGAAAGGAAAAATTACTTGAAGTTACAAAGTTAAAAAGTCCCTGTGTAAATAAATTCATCTGTGAAATTTTCTCGTTTAAAAATTGGCTGTTTAAACATTCTGCTAAAAATCTTTTGATTCATTAATGTAAAGGAAAGGTATTTGCATTATCACTTGTTAGTTTCTTTCCAAGTGATTTCCTTGTTTACACTAAAGGATTTATTGAAAACTGCATGAGGTTATCGACGCATCAATGAACTTTTGTTCTGTTCCAGTAACCTAAAAATCTAAGGGTTCATTGTATAAGCTTCATTTGTAATGTGGAGCATTTACTGGTCCCATGAAATCATTATTAAGAGCAAACAACCAAAGGTGTGTCTTTCTGCACAGTTCTAGAGCGTGAACCAAAACCCACGGGTTCGAATGATGAAGAGGAGGATGAGGGAGAACAGTTTGACTTTGACAGTGGTGATGAGATACCAGAAGCAGACAGGCAAGCCCTTGCACCACCTCTTCATGGTCCTGGAAATAACATAGAGCACCAAGAGGCTGGTGCTGCAGGTAAGTCAGCCTGTTGGTCTGCACCTCCACTGGGCTAAATCGTCAAGACTGATCATAGGATGCCTTTCCTTGACAGTGCAATAAAAGTACTTCACCAAGAGTTTTCCATGGTGTTATGACCCACCCCTGAGAGTAACTCAGGTTCTTGTTAATGGGTCTCTTGGAGCAGATTAGAGTGAAACAACACTGAATGATTGGTGTTTGTAAATGTACACATACTGGGTTTATTTTGGAACAGTTTGGTTGCAATGGAAGGCAGATATGTAGCTATTATTATTATATATAGTAATAGAGCAATATGAAAGCATAAAAATACCGCTCACTTAAGAAAATGTGTAAAGGAAAAGAAAGGAAGAAAGAAGGTGTAAGAGTAGAAAGATACATAATCACTGCCTGTGGATCTGTGATTAGACGTGATTGAAGTGATGATTGAAGGTCTTAATCTGTTGGAGATGGGGGAAAAAGCCCAGAAAATACAGAGTCTGGTGTGTTAATACACTCTCAGGTTCAGGTGGGAATGCCCAAGCACCTCCTCTGCGAGGGGGAAGTTTTACACTTGTCTTTTGATCACCTGCTGTTCTCTGGTGGAAGGCCTCAGAAATGAGTCTGGGGGCACTTCAGGGGTCATTGATAGTTTATGGCCTCCTCTAAGGCAGCTACCTCTCGTGTCATTAAGCCTGTGTGTGAATGTGACCTCCCACGGGAGGAGGGCCTGTGTGTAAGGGAGGGCAGTTGGCGTGATAAAAGGCACGATCCTGTCTCCACAAGGCCTCTTACAAGTCTCAGAGCCCGGTTTGTAGTCTCTGGTGGTGATAAGTTCACCCCCTCTGTCTTACACAGACCAGAGGTTTGTCATTACACACCCAAAAACTCACCACCTTCTCTTTGTGGGGTTGCAAACCTGGCCTCAGCAAAGCACCCAGGCACCTCCAAAAATGGTTAATTTGTTTTAAGTCATAGTCCAGTCTCTCACACATGGAAATACCATGCACGTGTTTTGAATATTCCTGCCCGTTACAGTCATGGGCAAGTGACCATCACATGTAATTCCTGTGAGGTTTTCCATTCAAGTGTGACATCCAAACCAATGGATTGGACATAGTCTGAGTGTCATGCTACAGGAGAACTTCATACCCTTGCTGATCTTAAGGCACATTGATGGCTTGAGACAAGCTGTTTCACAGCTAAACTTGCTGGTTGCTGAGCTTGAGATGTTGTGCATAAAACTAAGTGGAGTTTGAATGTATGAGTTTTGTTCATAAACAGAAGTCTTGCTAAATATTGAAACATTTTTATGACATATGCAGATGTTCCCAGTGCTGAGGCATAGTCTGGAAATTGCTGTGTTTTGCTTAAATTGCTAACAGCTGATTTTGCTTACTTTGATCCAATTTCCTTTTGTAAGCAGACTCACTGTGCTTATGGCAATTAAAGATAGATAACTCTTCAGGTACTATGCAGTCTGACAACCTGGAATTTAAACACTATCTTTTCCTGAGCATCTGTTGCTCACTCACCCTTTTGTGAAGTTGTTCTTACAGCTCAAAATCATTTGATCACTTGAGATGCAGTTCTGCAGTTCACTTCAGAGGGGCCTGTGGTTCTTCTGTACCTCAGCTTGTCTCAAAAACTACTGGGAACTTTGCATAACAGAAAAAAATACATTTTCAAAGAGGAAAATTTGTAAAGTTATTTTCTTCCCCCCTTTCCTAACGGAGAATTTTCAAGACTGCTCTTTGAGGAATGTCCCTCCAGTGAACTTTGCTTGTCCTCATGACCACCCCTAAAATATTTCTTGTGTTTGAGTTTAGAAGATTCAAATTCATCTAGAATCTACATTTTAACCTTCAGGATTTAAAAATGTTTTGACTCATATACTTATGTCAGTCAAGTTACTGTTTTTCCATAGGCATCTTTGTAATTCATATTGTTTTGCTCTTGTTGCATTCCTTATCTGTAAAATGGGGAGGTTGGCACTACTATGTGGGAATTTTGAGTCATAGGTTGTAAGCAACTTGTATAGTAAAGATCAGGCCAGTGTTTAGCATACTTGCAAAGAGCTATTAGAGCGGCTTGAACAGGTATGAAGAATAAAACTTTTATTTTTGTTTAATTTTTCAACTAAAGGAGCTGATAATTTAGAAGACAGTGAGAAGCTGCAAACATCAGAACCTGCTGCAGAAGGCACTCCAGCCAAAGTAAATCCCTACTCAGTCATAAATATTTCACCAATCCAAGACAAGGATCCATCCTCATCACCAGAGCCAAGTCCTCAAGATGAATGTGCAAGTCCAAGCTTGTCCAGTGGATATTCTGTTCCTGTCCCTTGTGGATATGCTGTGCCATCCAACTTGCCTTTGATACTGCCAGCATACTCCAGTCCTGTCATCATACGCAGTGTTTCTATAGATGAAGAAGGTACTGTATTTACGCACCTTACTTTATTTGGAGGGGAATCCTTGTTTAACCTCAGGTACCTTTCCTGTATAGCACTCACCCTGGGTGAGTGTGGGAATGATTAATGCTAATTCCTTTCTAACATAATGAAATAATTTCCAGATCCAGAGTTCACTGTTCAAGCCAAATGGTTTCTTCTCATACCTTTTATTGGTTTTTCTAGGTCCTGGCAAAGTTCCTCTCCCTTTTGCCTTTTTCTGTATGCATGTATATTTGTTTATTTTCCAATCCTTGTGGATTTAGAATTGCTGTACGATTTTTCCCTTGATGATTTGATTAATTCTCTTTGTCTTTTAGTACAATTTTAAGACAGAAGAGGAAACTAGAAAGGGAAATAATTGTGGATTATTACAGAAACAGGAGATCCATTTTGTACCCAAAGTTGACAAAGCTGACAGCTTAGTCTCAAGAGAATAGGAAAAGAAAGCTCCCCATATCTTGCCTTTTCCTTTTTGTATTTTGGATGTATTTTTCTTTAGCTAGGCAGCAATTCTTCTATTATTCCAGCATTTATTCCAGGCTTTGCTTTTTACCACCGTTAGGAATACTGTGAAGTAAAAGCAAATGTTGTGTGGTCCTTATTACCTGCAGAGGAATATGTGTTTGAGAGATAGAATGCATCAGACATTGTAATTTCCTTTTAACAGCTCTTCTGACAAATGGCTGTGTCTTTGAATTGCTTAATTTTCAAAAATACGTGGTGTGAAGAAACTTTTAAACTGTTTTAGACACGTGGAAGAATAAAACTATTGCAAAGAAGGAGATCATTCTTTAGCAATGAACTAGTAAAATCAGTTTCTTATGCTAAAATGTGCCATTTGAACTAAACTGATATGTTATTCCAAGCATTTTCTTTTTTTTTTTTTTTTCTGCTTGGCAGGTACACAGTCAGCAACCGAAGAATGTCATTATAATTCCGTAAACTTGGAGGACCCTCAAAAGAGGTGATTGCCAGTTCAACATGTTTTAATGATTTGTAAAACCTTAATTCATAAGAAAGCTTGCATTTGATAAATATTTTATTCTCCTTGTGTGATGCTTCCATATTTGTTGGTTTGGTTTCTTTCACTTTCTTAGCCCTGTAATTCTGGTTGTGTACTAAAATCTGCACTGGCTGGGGCTCTTGTATGTGTAACTGTGCATGGCATTTTTGAAGACAGTGGTTTAAATTTTTACAGAGTGATGGCAATGTCAGCTGTAACAGATTGCTGGAGATCTTGTCTAACCTGCTGCTTTCAGCAGGACCACTGCCAATACTCCATCAGATCAACCATAGCCTTCGTGGCTGAGCTTTGAAACCCTCCGAGGATGGATGTGCTGCAGCTTTCCCAGCAGTCTTCCCTGCTGTACTACCTTCCTTCCCCTCTTACCCCCAATCCAAATATCCAAACCAAATCTTCCAGTGGGCAGTCTGTTGACCATTCCTGCTTTGTCTGGCATTTAAAAAAAAAGGGCCCCAAAACAAACCCAAACCAAAAAATAATCCTGATTCCGTCACCTCTGTAGTTCTCTTTTGGATAGTTGTAGCTGCTCTTGGATCATCCCATAACATCCTTTTCACCAGACTAAATAGTCTCCATGTCTTTTATCTCCTTCTTTGTAAACTGTGTGCTTTAGTTCCTGACTTTAGTTTCTCTACATTTCTTTAGAGGTGGCTTCAATTTCTCCACAGCTCTCTAGCAGGGGAGTGTTGGGAAGCCAAAACTGGACATGCTGCTACAGGTTCAGCCTCACTGACACCAGGTGGAGGAGGATAACAGCTTTGCCAAGCCTGATGGCTCCTGATGTAACCAGAATGTTTTTAGTCCTATTTACCATGAAAAAGAAGCTCTCACTTCACTGTTTTCTGAGAGAATTTCCTGCGTTCTGGTAGATGAACTCAAAAGCAAAGTATTTTTTAAGATTGTAAAAAAATGTTTTCAATTTTTTAACTAAAATTGTCATACTATTAAAAAGAATAGATTATTCATCATCCAACTATGTACTGAAGCAACATTTCTGAGTAATCAGCAGCCTTAGAGTGGAAACTAGAAGGCAAAAAGATATTTATTGTTTTATCGTCATGGATTTTTAAAAACATAGTGGTGTAACTTTTAGTTCTTTTATTTTATAACCTTTTTTTCAAGTGAAGATAACCAGACCAAGAGAGAGGATGATGCCCTGGCCAAATGGGTTGCAGATCCTGCAAATACAGCATGGATGGAAAGTAAGTATCAGTGAGCACTGAAGTACAGCTGTAGAAGGTGGTCAGTTTTAAGTTGTGACCAGCAGTATGTAGGTATCTATGTGCACAGGCATATTTTATAGGAATGTCCATGTTCACTTTTACTGTATGTTTTCAGATAGGTTCCAGAACCAAGCTGTACCAGTTAGAACATTCAACAGTGTAATAAAATTGTATTTTAGAATAAAGATAATAGTCACTTTTCCACCTTTTGGAGTCTATGGAATCATCTATTACTGTTGTATGGAAGCCATTTGACTCCTTCAATGCATGTGCAGTGAAAATAAGCTCCAGTTCAGAGTCTGATCCACAACTGTATTTGAAATTGCTCTTCTTGTGCAGTAGTTGGCAAATAAGTACTTGAAGGAGGTGGAAGGGAAGGAATTGCCACTTTTTCTTGGTGTGTGCTGTTGATTCTTGGCTGGCAGGTGCATTTTAAAGAGAGACTCTGTGGTTTGAGGACAGACTATTCTGCCTGTTCCCAGCTGCTCCCACTAGGCTGGAGGTTCACCTCACATATTACTTGAAGTGACTGAAAAATTTACATCATCATTCTGCCTCTTAATATACTATGGTGGTCATTACATTATTTAGTTTTCATTCTTTTTAAAAAGTATTGCAGCTTTCCTACAGCCATTTAGTAAGGCAATGAGCAGCCTTCAGCAGGCACAGAACACACCATACTTCTGTAGAAAGGAGAGAGAAGTACTGGCTGTTGAAGTGGATTTTTGTTTTCAGGCTACCAAAGATTATCATAAGCAAACTGTGACATTTCACAAATATACTGCTTTGTGCATTATTGCATTATTTGAATGATTAGATGTGCAAGCAAAATGCTAGTGGAGAATGAATCGTATCTTGATTGTATTCAGATATGCCAATATAACCAAAATTCTTTAAAATAGAATAGATTATTTCAGTTGGAGAGGACCTACAGCATTTTAACTGCCTGACCATTTCAGGGCTGACCAAAAGCTAAAGTCATGTTAAGGGCTATGTCCAAATGCCTCTTAAACACTGGATCCCATTCAAATTTTAGGAAGTTTCTCATTTGTTTTTTTTTTCTTTCTTGGTTTTAGACCCGGATGAGGTAATTTACGATGATGTGCCAAGAGAAGATTCAGACTCTGAACCAGGTTTGATGTCTTTGTAATGTTGAAAGCAATGTAAATGGAATTATGTGCATGTATACTGAACAGATACATTCATTAAGTACCTAAAATATATGTAAATGGAATTGACATCGTGTCAATAATTGGTAGGTCCCAGAAAGTTCAGAATTATACTAACACTTAAAAGACTTTATCTCAGCAGGTCTCCTGTACTGCTCTTCTCAGAAGCTGAATTCTGCTTTGTTTTATAGATACTGTTCCAAACACTTGAGTATTCTGCATATTAAAGAATTACAGTGTTGGGTGTTGTGGCTATAGTGCCCTGAACAAGGCAAGGTAGTTAGGCAAAGAGTGTTTTAAATAGTTAAATGATGTATGATAATGTATCATTGTCATGATTATAGAGAGAAGATCTTTCCTTGAAAGTTCCCTTTCATGCATCAATGCTTGATAGATGGAAGAGATGGTCCAGAGTGGCTGTTTACCACCCTGATTGTGACTCTACAGAAATGTTTTATTTCAGCTTTGAAGTGGTGCACTCCTGATGGTTGTGACCATGTTTGGAGGGGGCAGAATAGATCTCAAAGTACTTGCTGGAGTCAAGATTTTACCTCTACTGGGAATGATGGAGCTAGGGCTCAAGAAGCTTATTTCATTGAGTTCTTGCTCAGATTTGTTTTGCAGTTTTGGGATGTAGTGAAGTCTGCTTAAAGATCGGTTGCTACTGACTGATTTTGTGTTTGAGTGGATTGGCTTATTGGGAACTCAGCATCTTACATGGCTCTCAGAGGGTGTAGGTGTCTGATACTGAAATTGTTAATGAATCAAGAAAACTCTTAAGCTTTCTTGTGCAAACCACATTAATCTTTGAAGCTGTAACAGTTTCATTTCCTTAGTTGTTGTGGGTTTAGTAGTGGGGAGGGGGCCATAAAGATAGCTCCTGTAAAAAACCTCTAAAATTCTTCACCATTTCCAGCAGAGCCAATCTCAGATGGCTCTGAGGATGATAAACACGCCACTAGCCATGTTTAAGCCAATTAAAAAGGTTAGTTATGCCTCTGTGATGACATATTTAAGGAAAAATCAAAACAAAATGTACATGCAGCTGCCTTTAGTTAGAAAAAGAAGATGTGAGAACATGTGAAGAAAAAACAACATAGAGACTCCAGAGTCAGGAAAAGAAAAAGAGAAGAAGGTGCTCTAAGCTCTAGAGCTGCGATTCCTCTGCTGGCCATGATGAGCCCATGGTGAGGCGGGGGGTCCCCCCTGCAGTCCATGGGGTCCATGAGGGATGCAGAGCCACCCACAGTCCATGGGTGAGGCGCCAACGTTGAAGTGAAGAAATGTCAGAAGCTGCAGCAACCGTAGATGCCAGAAAAAGCCGCAGTAGCCGTGGATGCCAAGAAAAGCCGTAGCAGTTGCAACCCAGTGAGAGACAGAGACTNGTTGGAGAGAGAGGGGCCCCCTGCTTCCATGCTAGAGCAGTTTGTCCTTAGAGGACTGCATCTCATGAATGAGTAAACCCACACCACAGAGGTTCACAGAGAACTGTCTCTCGTGGGAGGGACCTCATGGCAAATGCAGAAGAAAAAACTCCTCTCCCTAAGCAGGGGAAGAAGATCTTAGAAATGGACTGACCCGAACCCCCACACCCTGCCCCCCTCGCACTGTTAGTAGAAAAGAAAAAAAAGTGAAAAGTATCTTTTAAAAGTTTAGTTTATTTCTCATATCCTCCTTCTAACTCTAGTAGTAATAAATTTCAGTTTGCAATTTCAGTTGAGCCTAGTTTGTCCTTAGAGCATTTTCTCCCAGTTCCTTATCTCAACTCATAGATCTTTGAGTTAATTCCCTAAGTTTTTTTCCCCCCTCTCCTTCCCTCATCTGCCCAGCTGCGGCAGGGGAGGGAACGAGTAAGCGACTGCTGTGAGTGCCTAGCATTTAACCAAAGTCAAACCACAACATTAGTAATGTTCAGGCAAGATGTTTTACAAATTATTACTGAATTTTTTTTCATTTATTATTGGAAAGTACCATGTTAGATTCATTATTTGAATGCTTATATTACTGGATGTTACCTCAGTGGACTGTGCTACTCTTAGCAGGGACATCTTTGTGCTGTTGCCGATCAGTCAGGAAACTCGTACACCAGGCCCAGGTGGCTGAGCTGGGTGGGATATGGAGCAAAGCTCTAATGAACATACTGGTCAGAATTTTCAGCTTAACCCATAAGACATCAATTAAAATTTTGACTTTCATTTTGTCTCCAAAGATGTTGAAAGATTCTGAGGAAATAGTTAGTCAGGGAAGTTTCATCTTCATACATTCATGAACGTGATGTTTATTATTTGTATATTTTGTCAGGGAGACACAACTATTCCAAAAAAGTTTCAGACAATCTACATTAGCATATGGACAAGATAAATTCACACAGTCATGGGGTAAATCCTGCTCCAGTACTGACAGCACAGGAGTTAGACTTGCACAAGTCTTGGTTTATTTTGACTTCCTGTGATGGTTCTTTTAAATTACTCATTGTGCTAGATTACCACTAAGATGTCTTATTCAGTACCAATATTTTAAGGACAGTCTTGATATGCATGGGGATTTAAAAATTTTTTTTAAAAATCTGTTTCCTGAATTTGAGACAATTGTAAATGCTGCATCATAACCTCTGACAATAGTGATGCCTGGCAGAAGTGTCCACACTTTTCTTCTACTTGTAATGACAAAAGATGCTGCATGTAGAGTGCATTCCTGTTTGCTGATAAGCAATTGGCTCTAATTTTCCATTTTGTTTTGAGTCAGTTTTATGTCCTTGCCAATGGAAAGAGCTGTGTCTTTAACAGGAGGTACTTTGGTCAGCCTTTGCAATAAATATTTAAAAAGGTTATATCTTGAAATGGTTAATACTTCAGGTTTTTAGAGTAAATGATGAGCAAGGTAACTCCCAGATGTGGGAGACTTCCCATGACTGGTGGTGATGAGTCCTAAAATACTGTTGTGTAACATGTTTCTTGCTGCTTTGGTCTGATCTGTTCTGCTTGAAGTAGTGACATTTTCGTTTGATTCTGGCAATGTTTTAGCATTTATCCTTTGAGCTGATGTCCCTAGGGACAAATGGCAAGCTTACAAGTGGAAGGATGATGCTTCTCAGTTCCCATGTGTGTTCACAACTACAGTTCAAACTTCCTCTGAAGTTCTAAACATGTTGTGGCATTTGAACACAACAGTGTCATTTGAGTAGCGCATGTCTTTAAAAGGATCATGGTGTGTACCCATAACACTGTCCTCTTTAGTGCTCTGTTTCAACAAAGACAACCTACTTTAGCTATTTGAATATTGGATTTAATTGAGAATTTTTAACGTGCATACAAAAGTCTGTACAATTCTTTATAGCATATCCTGAACAAGTTTTATGGTGTTCAAACAAACATAAATTTCAGCGTAGCTTTTCTTATTTTGGTTTAATTCTTGCAGAGGAAATGATTTATGATGATGTTGAAAATGGTGATGATGGCGGAAACAGCTCACTGGAATATGGGTGGAGTTCAAGTGAGTTTGAAAGCTATGAAGAACAGAGTGATTCTGAGTGTAAAAATGGAATTCCCAGCTCCTTTTTGAGAGGCAACCACAAGAGACATGTATGTATCCTGCAGTGCTGCTCAGTCATTGGGGTTACCTGGTTTCCAACACTTGTCTTTCTCACTTCTATTTCTTTTTTTCCTCAATTCAGTTTCAAAGAGCAACAGCATCTTTTTAAAGGAGATGCGAATCAGTGTGGAAGTGACAGTACACAACAAAATGTAACAGGGAAAAGAAGAGATGAAAATATTAAACAGAAGCTTCTTACAAAAATGAAAAAACTCAAATTGGATAAAAATGAAATTAAAAATGAGATTATTTTTGCTTATGGGCAGTTTCTTCACCTTCTCTTCTTTTGCAGTTGCTGGATTAGTGTAAGTGGTAAATAAGTGTGGAAAACAATGTGAAGAATAAATGGGGACAAGCCTGACAAGAATTGAAAGTTTGGGATCTTTAGGTGCTCAAAAGTCACAAAACTCTGCACCAGTGCTCCCTAGCTTTCTGTCTTAGATCTCCATCACTTTGGCTTTTGAAAGTGACTGAGCTTAAAAAACTTCTGAAAGTAAAAGAATTTTGTAATCAAAGAGAATTCTACCTGTTAGGAGAGAAGAGACATGGCATGATTAAAATGATCCATCTATGACACTTCTCAGGTCTGTCTATTACCTTTGGCTCCATCTATTCTGCAGAAGGCAGGGAGACACAGGTGACACAGGTGTCTGTCCTCCCTGCATCTCTCCAGTTGCACGGGGAGAGAAGCCCCAGACTCTTGCATTCTCGTTGTCTTGGCTCCTCTCCTTCTGTCCTTGTGTACCCTCTTCGTGAGAGGCCCCCCAGTGTGTGCTGACTAGGGACAGACCCCAAGAACCACTTGGCAGCTGTGTGTTGTGAGCTGCCTCAGCACCCCATGGCTGGAATGTGCAGGGGTTGTAGACAGGATATTGTTTCATGGGACCCTTATTTTCATTTTGCAGGTTTCTTATCTTGATGAGAATAAAAGCCTCGCTGTCTGTGTTTCCTTCCAGTACATGTTGTCTGCTCTCCCCCCACCTCCATCCTTGCTGCCTGTTGTTTGGAAATCAGGGAGTGAGCAATTAACTTAAGCCCACCCAAATCTGCACTTTGTAAGCTGAGTGCTCATCCTCTGTTTTTGACTTGGTTTTGAGCTGACTAGAACAATCTGAAGCTGTTGCAGCTGTTTGTTCATGAGTTTTTTTAACAAGACTGAAGAAACTGAGTTTGGTTAGTTTTTGTTTTAAATACCTTGAAAGAGACTAGGAAATTACTTTGCATGTGAGTGTGTAAGCCCTTAGCACGGTTGTTGGCTTATTCTTTTTTTTTTTTTTAAACCTTTTCCTGTTATCCCTAGCTTCAGCTTTGGCCATAGTCATAAGAATCTGTTTACATATGTGCACAAAGCAAGGTTTAAAGCCATTTTTTTGGAACACTTAAAAGTATACTTTGATCTGTCATGGAAAACCCTTGGCAGTGGTTGAGTGTGATTGTACCAGGATCAGGCACAGAGCGTCTGAGCAGAAGACTGAGGAGTGATGAGAGAAGAGGTGTGTGCCCATGGGTACTGCCCTGTGGATGGCTTTTTCAGGCCTGTGACAAAAGGTTTTGAGGATTGCCTTGTGAGGATGGGCATTGGGAGGTGAGGAACATTTAAGCTAGTGGATGGAAAAGTCAAAGAGGCTCCTGCACCTGGATGGGTTGCTGGGAGGTGGAGAAATCGGGAAACTAGAGAAGAGTTTTGGCAGAGAATGAGGAAAGACAAACTTTAGGACTGCTGAAAAAAACCCTGCAACAAACAACCAAAGAAATAAAACAAAAAAAAACCCCAAAACAAAAAACAAACAAACAAAACGAACAAACAACAAAAAACCAACCCCAGACCTCCCTGCACTGGCACTTCAACACGGGCAGACACTACTCTTCTTTACATACATATTCTCTGTATCCATTCCTTGCACTAACTCTCACTTCTCCTCAGGTCTTGTGATGGATAATACAGTATATTCCCAGCACATCACCTTCTGTAGCCTTTCAGAGCCTGTAAGGGACTTGCCCTACTTATAACTTTAGTGTTGGTTGAAAAGTATGGCAAGGTTGGAGGTGGGATTTTAATTTTAAGAGCTGGTATGACTACCCTCAAGTCACTTTTTTATTATGATTCTTATTATTTTATTTATTTACTAATCTATTTTAGGAAGGGAAGGTTTTGTGCTGTCAAATATTTCTAGTCTGTAAACCAGATGCTATTCTTCATTATACTGCTGTAATGCCAGAATCATCATGTTAGAGGTAATTGCATTCTGCCCCAGCCTAGTGGAGCTACATGCTGGGCCTGTCGCTTTATTTTCAACTCAGTAGGCCTTCTTTTTCCTGAGGCTTTGATCTCTTGCCAAACAACTCTGTTGGTATCAAGCTGAGGGGTTTTCCACTGGACTTCTATTACAGGGCACAGCAAATACTTGCCTTTTTTTTTCTTTCCTGCTTGCATTGTAGCCTCCTTTATCTAACTTTGTCAAAATATTTAACAGATGGTAATTAGTATTCCAGAGCATTCCTTTCTCTGTGATAGTTTCCTTACCTTGCAAATGAATATATTCCTGTACGAGATGGTTACACCCAAGTTCATACAATGAGGCTATGGTGCATGTGGAAGTTACAAGCCCACGCATCGTGTTAGTGTCTCCTTATGTGACTGCCCTCTCAATTTCCATATTCTCAGGTGCCAGCAATCTCCACAAGTACTTCAGTCTTTGAGTTTTCTTCTCATTCACTGTTTTGAAGGATAGTCTGAAATACAGACGAGGGTTTGTACTCCAGTCAATAATGCTTATGGTTAAAGCTGATGTATTTTTTCCATGTGGTTTTAAGAGATAGGCACAGTCTAATTAATATATATAACAATATAGTTACCTTAGTCTAAGTGGCTTTGCCCCTGTCTTTACAGAAAAGCACCTGGCGGAGTTCATCAGTGTCCAGGAGCGATGGTCCCTTCCTCGGACTGGAGCTTCCTCAGTTTTCCCTTAGTGATAGTTTTCCCTCAGTTGTCTTTGTCTCAGTAGATAGATGGGGCAACGTGCATGATTTATGTGGGTGCTTTAGCGTGGAGTTTTCACTACAGCTTTTTGAAAAGATTGTGTCTTTTTATATACTGTAGCTTTCTCATGACCTAACGCGTTTAAAGGAGCATTATGAAAAAAAGATGAAAGATTTGATGTCAAACACTGTGGGAGCAGTAGAGATTCAGCAACTAAAGCAAAAACATGAGCTGAAGGTAGTATAGTTGATTTTTGTAACTAGCTACATTTAAATAATTGCTTTTCCAACACAGACAATGTTGTCTTTTAATAATAGCTTGCAAAAGTAGATAGTAGTTTGTATGGAATGAATTCCAAATGTGCTGAATTTTTATTATGCAGTCTTAAATTAAAGACTATAATATTGCTATAGTCTTAAAACTACTTGGTCAAGGACCTTTTCTCATGCTTACTTTTAATGTTAACAGTCTCAGAAAATGAGACAGGGCATTGTCTTTCCCTGCTGACTGGTGCCCTTATCCCAGAATGTGAGCCAGGTGTTCAACCCTAGTGCCTCTCTGAGACCTTGGCTCCATGTAGCCTAGCCCTGGCTCTCCAGCCACACAAAATCAAATTGAGAATCTCCCTGGTCTCCATTCTGAATGGAGCCAGTATGAAAAGACTGCGTTTTTGCTAAAAGCTTCAATCTCAAACCCAGAAATTGCCTGATTGCAGCAAGACAGCTTTGTTTGTGTTCTGACAGTAGTGGGGATTTTTTGTTGTGGTGACATTTTTGGAAAGAAGAAGTACAAAGAAGGGTTTTTTAAGAAACATTTTCCATCAAAACAGAACTTCTTTGATGGTTATTTTTTTGTTCCATGAAATTTCACATGGCTGTAGTAGTGTACTGCAAGATTATGGAATTCTTAATTAAATCAATGTATTTCTTCAATGAATGAAGTTATTAGTTGTAACTTTTTCTTCATAACAGTGTTTGTTTAAGGATACAGTTAATATATAACTGAGTCTAGGGGATTATCTTTAGGTCAGAAATACTTTGGAAGAGTTATTGGGACACTGAAAGATGGACAAGACCTCTGGCCGTTAATGACCTGTGAGTAGTAGGTATTCGTTGCACATTTGAGATAACATTTGAGACTATTTAAAGTTTATATGTTTGAAGCAGAAGAGTTCTTAAGCTAATTCTGCTCTTTTGAACTTGCTTACAGTATTGGTATGAAATAAGTCCTTGTCTCCAGTTTTTATTTTATTTTGAAATACAGGAGCTTGGCTCTGAGCTTTCATGGTTCTCTATACTTATTATATATTCATTTGACTTTGGATTATATTGTCTGCAGGCTCAAATGTTTTCCTGTTATTCACTGAACATGTAGACTATATTTTTTTATCTTACAGATGCAAAAGCTTATGAGAGCTGCTAGAGAGGGCACCAAAGATGGACTTGAAAAGACAAAAGCAGCAGTGAAGAAGGGTCGTTCCTTCATTCGGACAAAGTCTTTCATTTCTCAAGGTATATGCTATTTACAGTGTTTCTCTTTGTTGTATTCTCTAGTAATTTCTGAGAAAAGATGAATGGCCTAGCAGATTTTTGTACTGGGAGCTGAGAGCTAGATGCAAGAAATCAGATATATATCAAAAATGTATGATATAATATTGAGTTCAGATGACAGTATGGTCAATGCATCTTGAGTAGTTTTTTATGTTTGGGGCAAGAACCTGAGTGAGCTGAGAAACCTGAGGACCACAGAGAAGAGTCAACAACAAAAAATCCCACCAAACAGTGTGATCTAGGTAGTGGTAGATGGGAGTATGGAAATGATGTTAACTTACTGTCATGGTTTAATCCCAGCCAGCAGCCAAGCCCCACACAGCCACTCGCTCACTCCCCCACCCCCAGGACTGGGGAGAATTAGAAGGGTAAGAGTGAGAACTTGTGGGTTGAGGTAAGGTTTGGTAGTGAACATAAAAGCCACACAAGCAAAGAAATACAAGGAACTAGTTCACTGCTTCCCAAGGGCAGGCAGGTGCTTATCCATCTCCAGGAGAGCAGGGCCCCATCACACGCAGCCATTACTTGGGACACAAACACCATCACTCTGAACGT
>VYZT01012421.1:0-16408 GCA_013400735.1 Pomatostomus ruficeps
CCCCAAAATTCCATGTCATCTTTACTTCTTGGTCAAAGGAATAGAGAGCCTCTCGCCTATGGCACAAAGAGCGAATAACTCTTCACCCACGGTGCACAGAGCGAGCCATGTCTGCGACCATAGGAAGGTTTGGAGCAAGCATTGTCAAGCACCCGATTGTGCATGGTCTACCCATCATATTGGACGGGAGGCCAGCCCATGCATGATCTCCGCAAATCACAAACAGTCCTGGAGGTAATTGTCTTGGCACTTGGTTATTAGCAGAAGCGGCACCCAAGCTATCATTACACCAAAGCGAAGCATTCGAGTACAATGGCTGGATAGGCGACATCTCATTTGATGGCCCACAGAACCTTGCTCTCGAAATGTTAAAATATACACAAGTTGAAGCCCTAAGAGATCCTAAAATACCAATTTCCTGGGGCTCAAGCAGCTTAAGCATTGAAGCGAGCTTTTTGCTATTTACATGTCCCATTAACAACCTCATTGATTTCTGTGCTATTATGCATTGGTACACCTACTAAACATGTTTGAAAAGGGGATTGCAGGGTTGCAAGCGAAACACACATGGAAGAGTAATTCATAGCGTGAGCCAAAGTTATCCATACATCCTCCCGAGGCATAGGAAGCAACATGGCCTTTCCTTCCCCTATGCAAAACCAAATGACAGCAATCGTTAGCATCTGAGCTTCAGGGCGACCCATCACTGTCCAGGGGGTGAGTTCGCTGTAAGTCCAGCCTCACACACCACGCTGGTACCCAACGGGCTCCAGTATCTGTGGAGACACAAGCAGATCCACGCCCCCAAGTGATGAGGTCCCATGGACCCTCCCACTTCCTAGTAATCAAATCTTACCCACACCTTTCCTCGAGGGAAAGTCACTGCTCTATCCAACTGCAAAGAAAGAAAATGCTTCAAAAAACCAGGAATGTTAGAATTAGAAGGTACTTTAAGATGGTTAATTGTATACAAGGCTTTTTGTAGTCTGCTCTGTAGGGCTTCCCCTACCATTCCCCCTTTTTGTTTTTCCAAAACAGGTTTCAAGGTACCATGAGCATGTTCAGTGATAGCTTGACCAGTGGGTCAATGAGGGATACCAAATTTGTGGTTTACACCCTACAGTTGCAAAAACTGCCTCATCCTTGCAGAGGTATAGGCAGGACCATTATCAGTTTTTATGGACAATGATACCCCCAAAACAGCAAAAGCCAATCGTCAATGTGTGATAGTGTCACAGCCTTTCTCTCCTGTGTGAGCAAATGCCCACATAGTAGAAGAAAAGGTGTCAGTGGGAACGTGAATGTACCTGAGACAATAAATTCAGTAATATGAGTGACATCCATCTGCCAGAGCTGCAATGCTTGCAGGCCCCTGGGGTTGACACCTACAGGCAAAGGTGCAGTGAATCCTTGGCAGTCAGGACACAAATTAACAATGTCACGAGCCTGAGTTAGGCATGAGTGAAAATTATCTCTTTAAAGTACATGCACTCTGATGGAAAAAATCACTTGATGCTTTGGCCTGTGCCAGGCTGAGGAGCTACCCATGCAGGATTAGCGAGCTTATCAGCCCTAGAGTTATCTTCCGCTATAAAAGCTTGTAACACAGTGTGACTTTGAACATGCAAAATGTAGTAAGGATGCATTCGATCTTGAATTGCAGACCACAGAGTTTTCAATAATGAAAACAAATTAATATTGTTAACTTCTTTTAAAAGCGAGCAATCCAGATGCTGTGCAATATTTGCAACATAAGCAGAATCAGTAATGAGGTTCAGTGGTACATGAAAAAACTGCTGGAATGCCCTTAGTTCAACAAGGTGAGCAGAGTCTGACTCATGACCCTCCAACACCTGCCATCCAGAGTCATTCTTCTAGGGAACAATAGGTTTCCCAGTTTTCCCTGACCCGTCTGTAAAAACAGTGGGTCCCTCCATTGGTACACAGCTATTTTTTGGACACAAAGAAGTTGACTTTGCTAACTGCAATAGTTTGTGACTGGGTAAATGATAAGCAATTTGTCCCAAAAAACTTTGCAATCCTGCCTATAGGGGAGCGCTATTAGCAAAACTCCACTCAAAGTAATCTTGTTGTACTGGAAGTACAATTTTTCCAGGGTCCTTGGCCATGAGTTGCAAACATCGGTGACAACATTCGATTATCAACTGAGCAATTAATTCAGACAATGTGGGGGTCGTGTTTTTTGGTTGAGGACGTAAAAAAATCCACTCTAAAATATGCAACTGGTCATTCCACTGGCCAGTGATACCTGTAGGATGAAGATCTGGAAAGGTAATAAAAACAGTGGTATCAATAGAGGGATCTATTCTGTAAACTTGTCATGTGGAAGCAGCTTGCTGGACTTCGTCCAGCGCTCACTGTGCTTCAGGAGTCAGGGTTCGAGGCAAATTTAAATCTGGGTCTCCTTTCAATGTATCAAAGGAGACAGCTATGCTGTGGTTAGTCCCAAGTATGGATGTAACCAATTGATGATACCTAACAATTTTTGGGCATCATTTAAAGTTTTAATGGAATTTTGAAATTGTATATTTTGATGGTGTATCATTTGTTCCAGGATTTTGACTACCAAATATTTCCAAGGAGGGTGCTGTTGCACTTTTTCTGGAGACACCTGTAGTCTGTATGAATGCAAGGTGGAAAGTAATTGAGGTTGTATCCTCAGCAATTCCTCCTGAGTTGGTGTTGCTATCAGTATATCATCCATATAATGATAGCAATATGAGCCAGGAAACTGTTCACAAATTCCAGATAAATCTTGTGCTACATACCATTGACAAGTGGTGGGGCTATTTTTCATGTCTTGGGGTAAGACCTTCCATTGATACCTCTTTACAGGTTCAGCATTATTACTTGAGGGTACAGTGAAAGTAACTTTTGTTATGTCCTGAGGATGTAAGGGAATTTTGAAAAAACAATCTTTTAAATCAACAATTAAAATGTGCCACCCCATAGGTATCATTGTCGGTGAGGGCATTCCAGGTTGCAGTGCCCCGATACTTTCCTTCACTGCATTTATCTTTATGAGGTCATGTAGCAATCTCCATTTTCCTGACCTTTTCTTAATCACAAAAACAGATGTGTTTCAAGGGCTTGTAGATGGTTCTATGTGCCTTTGTGATAACTGTTCATCAATTAAATTGTTCAGGGTGGTAAGTTTCTTTTGTGGGAGGGGCCGCTGGTCCACCCACACCGGACAGTCACTTAACCACCATAGGTTGTTATTGGGTGACAACCGTCCTGTTGCACAGTGGCCCTCACTAAAAATTTGTACCAATTTTGACTCTCCAACTGGCCAAAACGTCCCCATAAATTTAGAGGTGCAGCAGTCACATATGGGTGAAGAGTAGCAACCTGGCTTTCTGGATTTTTTATGACCATAGGCTGTGTTTTTAAATAACTTTGTGTCATTCCCCTAAGACCCGCAATTGAATTTCCCACTACAATGACAGGCCACGAGTTGGCCAGTCCTGATGTGAAATCACTGTAACATCCTCTCCCATATCAATTAACTCTTTAATCTTAACAGTTTGTAGTTGTGCCCCTTTCAGTGTTAGCTCACAAATCAGTTGTGGTCTCTGCTCAGAAAGTCGTTGAGTCTAAAAAACCTGAGGTGTGCCAGTAGAACCAAAGCCTTGATCTCCTCTCTAAGTCCATTCTTAGGAACACAAGACTTAAAAGGTACGAGTTGAGTGAGATGGGTATGAGTAGGTATGGTTACAGGAGGAGTGGGTGTAGAAACCATTGCATATATTTGTCCTGTAAAGTCTGCATCAGTTATTCCTGGATGCACAAAAATTCCTTGCAAAGTAGCACTTGATGTTCCTACTAACAAAGCACTTAGTCCTAGCCCTATAGGACCCTGTGTATCCAAAGGTACTTTATGAACTGCAGGACGGGTTCCACCGCAGGCCCTGCTGCTCTCACATGACATGTGCACCCCTGTCCCTGGTCTCGCTAGTATTATTTGTCTCTGTTCTCTCAGCTGAGCCAGCTGCTGCAGTATCTTTGTCCCTGCGTGAAACAGCATCCCACAGCTTTTCCACAGTTGCCTTCCAGGAACTTACACTAAAAGCAACACTCTCATCTGCTGGAAAATCATGCGATTCGCCCACAATAATATACTTCATAGTGCATAGTCTGTTGTGCTGACACCTGTGCGCTTTAACAAGGATTTCCTTATAGACAGCGCGGTCTTTTCCTGGCTAGTCAAATTGTTCCCCATATCAGGGTTGTCCCCAGCAGCTCACCTCAGTTAGGGTGTCACAGTCTGGTCTGGACCAACAGCAGAAGCCTCTGCTCTCACGCTGCACTGGGCTCTATCTCTGTGGCACGTCTCCCTGCTGCTCTCGCTGCTCTCCAGGCAGGCTTTGGGCTCTCTGGGCAGGCTCCTTGGATCACGTCGGCTCCAAGGATCACGTCGGGGTCTCCATTTGTCGCGGTGGAGATGGACACACGACACAAATACTCATTGTAATCCAAGGGTAAAAAATGTTTTTTATTATTCTCTACTGCTGCTTTTATACCTTTTTGGCTGCTGGTAAACAATGACCATTCAAAGAGTAATACAATTAGATATACAAGCAATTAGTTGCATATTATATGCAAGTTCCTTCTTGTACACTATTGGTGTTCCCTAACAAGAATATCTTCTCCTTGTGTGCAAAACATCTTCTTTCATTGATTAACTTCTTGGCTATCACTGTGGCTTTCACTGTGACTGCAGATTCTCACGGATAATTTCAGACAAGCTGTCAACCTCATCAGCCTCATCATCATCACAATGATGGTGTTTTAAGGCTGGAAGTAAGGCTACTTGTTTTATTGTAGTAGTGATTGGTTTGTTGCTGTTTGGTTTTTTTAGTAAAGGACTCCAATTTTGTATTGTACAGTGGTTGTGTATGACTGCATATGCTGAAACTTGGTAAGATACAAGGTCAAGTTACTCTTGCTTTATTTGCTGATTTACTAGTTCCTTGAGATTTTTATGGAAATAGATTCTGCTTTTTCATGTTTAGCCTTTTATTTGGTAGATTAAGTTTAGTTCATAAATTCAAGTCAGCATATGTGGAGATTGTCTATTCTCAGATTCAGCTTTGTATTGTCAATGACTTTAAAGTTCCTGGCTTTTTATGTATACTGTATCTGAGATGACTGTTTAACCATGGTGGTATATATCCTTGCACTAATTACTTAATCTTTGTACATTTATCGCACTACAAAATGAGCAGAACTCACTGCTTTGCCAGGGTATGGTGAAGCTTTGTCAGTTGTGTTACTCACCACCTGATATCTTCTGTTTTCAAATCTATCTTGAAGGAAACATCAGGCTCTAATGAAACAAGAAATGGAAACTATTTTATTGAGACAGAAGCAACTGGAGGAAACAAATCATCAGTTGAGAGAGAGGGCTAGGGATATCCGTCGTAGCTTGCGAGATTTGGAATTAACAGGTGAATGCTATGAGAAGCTAAAGTCTCTTCCTGAAGATCAGCTTTCTATCCCTGAATATGTTTCGGTGAGTATTGGGTTTTGTACTGGTTTAAAATATAACCTGTATCTTGCCTGGGTCTTGCTGGGACAGAGTTAACTTTCTTCGTAGCAGTCTGAATCTTGCTG
Organism: Pomatostomus ruficeps; assembly: GCA_013400735.1. Classification (NCBI taxonomy): domain Eukaryota; kingdom Metazoa; phylum Chordata; class Aves; order Passeriformes; family Timaliidae; genus Pomatostomus; species Pomatostomus ruficeps. The sequence continues at coordinate 5,638 of VYZT01012421.1, forward strand.
TGCTTTGCACTGGTGGCTAAAACTGTGTTTTGGCAATTGCTGGACAGTGCCTGCACAGCATCAAGGCTTTCTTTTTTCCCCATTCTGCCTCCTCCTGCCCCAGCAAGCTATGAATGGTCATGAGATTGATAGGGGATACAGCTGGACAGCTGACTCAAACTGGCCGGAGGAATATTGCATACTATGTAATGTCATACTCAGCAGTATAAATTGGAGGTAGAGAAAGAAAGAGGAGGTGGGAGGTGGTGTCTTCCAGGGTGGTTATTACTCAGAGACTGGTTGGGTATCAGTGTCCCCAGTTTCTGGGAGGTGGCTTCTTTGCTTTTTCTCTTTCTTTTATGCTTTTTAAGCTCACCTCTCTTTCCTTCGCTAATTGTTTAGAAAACTCAACACCTGAGTTTTCTTGCTTTTGTTCTTCTCACTCTCCTCTGTCCTGCTCTCAGGTGAGGCAGCAAGTGGGTGAGCAGCTATGTAGGCTGCTGGGCAGGGTCGACTCACCACAAGCTGTAAATTGTGGTGGGTTGTGGTTTTTTTTATCTCCAGCTAGAAATAAAGGACCTTCAGAGGCATATGTGTTTCTGGATCAGTCTGTTATGACTGGATTCCAGTAAAGAGAGGAACTTTTTAATCCCAGATTCTGATGTCTTGAAAGAGGGTAGAGCTGCTGAAGTATTTTAAGGAGGTTAAGCAGATGGGATGTTACAATTAAAATGTGAGCACACATTGATGATATGAAATACAGCAGGCTGAAAAAAGGAATTTGAAACTTGGCTTGCCAGAACCACAAGTTGGGATGGCTCTTGCAAACATCCCTTACTTTTCTCTTATGCTTTCCATATGTCCCTTTCTTATTTGACTAAACACAGGAGACAAAGTGTACCTTAACGTATACTTCAAGACTAATTTTCTTGACTAAAGCTGTTTGTTAATTATAGCTAATGTGTATGTGGAGAGGCCATGATGTACTCTTGTTTGCAATAAAAAGACTGTGAAATGTGTCCAGAGCATCCCAGCTGACTTATGACGATGAAGAAGATTTAGACATGTTAAACTTCATTCACCTCAGCATTATACTTACGTATAGAGCTTGTTATTAAGGAAGCTGTAAATAATATAATGTTAAAAACCTTAGTACATTTGTTGAGGTATAAATGCTACATGAATGAATTATCTGGATCAAAGTCATTGAATACTGTGCTCTAGATATGCACAGAAAAGGAAAAATTATCACCCTTATCTAAAGGATGTTCTTACGAACATCTTTTAATAACCTGGGCTATTCAAAGTGCTAGGAAAATCATAAGGCTCTGTGGGATAAACAAGAACCAGTAGCTTGGGTACTGTTAGGTTATTGCCCCCTAGCTGTCTACTGTACCCACTGCCCTCTGCAAAAGTATTTGAGAGGGTTTTGTTGATTCTTGCATCAACATGGTCAAAAAACCAGATTTTTCACTGAAACTGAAATCCATGTCAGCGGATCTATTGAAATTGGTGTGCAGGAAGTTCAGGACCTCAGGAATTGATTGACAGTCAGTACAAAAGACTCTGTAGCCAGGCAGGACAGATACCAGGAGTTAGTAACCTTGTCAGCTGCTTTAAGTGAAGCTGTCACAGCATAATTTAGATTTCATTTGTGAGTAGAAAATGCCTGTCAAAAAGATGTGAAGTGGGAGAGATGAATAGCAGCCACCTTCTACCCCTAACCTTCTTTTCTTTTACTCTTGTGTTCAACCAGTAAATGTTATTTTTGTCTGTGACAAAAACTCCTCTACTTAAATGTTCAGTGAAGCCCCTTTCTTCTTCACACATTATTTTTCCTTTTGAAGAAGTCATTTTTAGACCTTTTTTTTTCTGGATAAAGCATTCTAAAGATTTTTCTGCTTTTTTCAATTTCTTTTAGCAGAGGACTAGCATGAAACTAAAAGTATCAGTTAAGCTTGGTGGTTGTTTATCATTACTTTGAGTTATGCAGCTGATACAGATGCTGGGAGGCTACAGAACTGTTTTGTATATCCTGTCTGTGCGTCCATTTGGCTTCCAAAGGCTAGGGAAAGGACTTTGAAAGGAATGCTGTTTTCTGATTTGCTTACCTGAGGAGGAATTGTGCATTTCTAGGCAGTTAAAATTTCTGACTCCAGATCTATGTGCGGAGTAATAATATAGCCTACTGATATTAGGGTAAAATTTTCTTTGTCAAGAAAGGGTCCTGCTTAGACAACTTGAGCAAGAAATTTTCAGACTCTTTTTCTTTCTATTTATCAATTATAAAATACTGCCTTGTGATTCTCCAGGATGGAAGTAAATGTATTTTTTTATGCTTAGACTTTATTTGAAACCTGGCGTGCTGGACAAACAGCCGGAAGAGCTGAAATGCAGATTTTGTATATAGAGATACTTTAAGTTTAAAATACTGGAATTAAAGCAAATTTGAGATGTTTTTCACTGTTCTTCCACAAAGGGGTGCAATAGTGACATGGTAGAACAAAGCCTAGGTAATGTTTAATACTAATGATCACAACTGGAGAATTATGTTTTAAGCATCTTTATCTTAAAATCATACTTTTTTGTTTTGAACTTATATGTAAAAATTCAGATTTTTGTTTAGTAATTTCAAAGATGTTTTTAGAAACAGTATATGTGTAATTTGAAAGTACTTCAGGCTGATAAATGATTCAGCTGCCAAGCACCAGTTCAGTTTGTTCAGTAAAGTGAACCTCTTGTGTACTCCACTGTAAAAAAAATTTCAGCAAATTTTTAAAAAATTATATCTGTAAATTCTGTTAGAACTGATTTTAATTTCTATGTCTTTCAGGTGTATCATTTTGCTAACTGCAGCTCAGTTGCTGTTTGTTTAAGAAGGCAGTCATCTGATGCAATTGCTTTCACATAACTTCATTTAACAGAAGCCAACTTCTTCATTCTCTGCACCCACCCACTTTTACTTAATTGTAGTTTTCCATAAAAAGTGGTGGGCACATGCTAAGAGTTTTTTAAAAATTGCCTAGAAAGTGGTAACTGTTCACAGCACATCAATATAAATTTGTAAATTTTAAGATATGCAGTTGCTTCTGAAATCCCCTTCAGAGTAAGTTTTGTTTCTGCTATTTGAGTTGGCAAGGGGCAGTGTGTGCTTTGTCTGCTCGGTTACACACATGTTTATTGGCTATCAAACCAGCTAAATAGCAACAACAGTTGAACTGCTACAACCTCACCCTCATCTGCTGTGTTCATTTTCACTTTCTTATTACCATGCAGTGATTTTTTCTTGGGAAGGCTGTGCAAATACATTCATCTTTGATATTTGTATGCCTTGGAATCTAGGTTTCTACTGGGAAATCTGTTTTAAGGTGTTGTGTTTTGGGAAGTAAATGTGGTGTGATAGCACAGGTTAGGTTTCCTAGGGAAATTACAGTAAAAATACAAGAATTTACTGGAAAAGCAGGTGTGGTTTTAAAAAATCCACAGTGCTTTAAATGGTTACCAATAAGTGATAGCCAAGGTTGTTTTTTTCTTTAAAAAATGACCAATTGAATAATCAGATGCTACAGTTAAAAGTATTAATCTTCCAGTCATGTTGCACGCTTGCTTAATTGTATAAAGCATACTACACCTGTGTTTACAGTGCAAATTTCTATGGCTTCTGTGTTTGTTAGAATTGTATGCTGTCAATTATATGAAATATGCCTGGAACTTTTCTTTGTTTTCTGCTATTTACAGGTAGCAAAACAGAGACCTGTCTTCCTTCTGCATGGAAGTGTAGTACAGCTTGCTCTTGAATGCTTACTTAATCCATGCTTTTTTGTCTGTATTTCTTCTTTAATCATGTATCAAAGAAAGAATTAGGGATGGAGGGTATGCGATAGCTTTTGCATGAAAACGGTGCTTAATTATTTATTCTTTTCACACACACCCCCAAATGCAATATTTTAAGGTATCCAGTTAATCTGGGAGTAATAACTTCTGTGTACATGTGTGTGGGTGTATATCAAAAAAGCTCTTTCTTCTTTGTTTTGTCTCTTTTTGTTTTTTATTCCTGACTTTGAGGTTTTACTACTGTATTTTCTAGTCTTTTTTTCTTAATCAGAAAAAAAGTTCTGAAAATGTTTTATGGATGTGAGACTTACTTGCCCGAGACTATACATATGATTAGAGTGGGGGAAAAGAGTGTTATGGAAGGGAGTATGTGTTACAGATTTTAAATTTTTTTAATCTAACGCTTTGGACCGCAGGACTGCCCAGGAGTCTGTGGGGCGGTGGTCCAGTGCTTGGTCAGACAAACAGCTGCAGAGGAGCAATTTTCTCCGTTTATCTATATACCTGGCTATTGACTCCGCAGTATTTGAGCAGAGCAGTCGATGGTAATTAAGTGAGACGGGAACAAAGAAGCGAGAACATACTCTCTTGCAGCAGCACCCAGGTTTACTGTCGGAGGATGTGGGCTACAGAAAGACCCTTGGGGGTGGTTACACTGAGTTTTAAGGGAAAAGGAAAGGGGTGGTTACGGAGGAAGGGTCCAGGGTCTCTTCAAATCACAGAATCATGAGGAGTGACAGTTATTTAGTGAGTTTTGAGCAGAGGTGGAACATATTTGCATTATCCAATTAGTGTAACAGAACGGTAGAATTTTCCAGCAATTACTGAATATTAAAACAACCTGATGCATATTAAAATAACAGGGCTGGAACAGAGTCTTTGACTGACAGGGCTAAAACGTGGCAGTGTTAGGGGATTTCCCCAGGCATGCTTTCTCCATCTTCCTCAGATTCGCTGTTCTGAGAAGAAAAATCTATACAAGTTATCTCATTAGTTTTCATAGAGACAGCTGGCTGGGTCACTGCTACATTAATCCTGTAAGAAGGTTGGGGGTTTTTTTGGTGTTAGTTTAGCAGAGTCGAGTCTTACAGACACTTAGTTTCCTGATGCAGTTGAATCCTGCTGAAGATGTGTGTGTGTGTGTGGAGTAGGTGTCATGGTTCTTCCTGGTTATCTACTGTTCCTGCTCCCTATGCTTGCTCTTGCATTTTTCTTGGTGCAGATTCAGTACACTGAGCTGGCAGAAAACAAAACAAAACAAATCTCTCCATTTCTACACACCCCATAAAAATTTATATTGGCTTGGAGGAAATTAGCAAGTTAAGTTGTTTATTACTAAATAGATTTTTTGTTTGTTTGTGTTTTTGTTTCAGGGGTTTTTTTTCTCTTTTTACACTGTTAATCAGATAGGCTCTAGGTTTGGCACAAGGAAGTACATGGGGCCATGTGGTCCATTAGCAACTGTATTTTTTTGATTGGTCAGCCTAAGTGGAAGCTACCTTAGTTGTACAGCAGTATAATCTTTAGTTTTATGTCATGCCCTAGAAATTATTTGGTAAATTCTTGTCATAAAATGTTGAGCTGATGTGGTCTTAGGTTAGTAGTTTTGCAATTGCAGTTTTGCTAATTTCAACTTTGAATATCTGTCTTTTTGTTCTAGGTCCGATTCTATGAAGTAGTCCATTCCTTAAGAAAAGAGCTAAGTGATCTACAGATGAAAAAGGAGAGTCTAACAGAAGAACTAAGTGGATACAGGTCCCAGCTGATGTGTCTGACAGAGGTCTGTGCTCCTTAGTTATCTCCGTTCAGAAACTGTAAATATATATATTGCAAAAATCTCATTTTCCAAATCATTAAGATATAAAACCTTTTTACTGTATAAAAATTACTGCAGGGAGAAGAGGGTGGGAGGGAGGCAGAGAGGCAAAGAGGAAATAAGCTATATGCATCCTTGTGTAACAGCTAATTTTAGGCTATGGCTACCCTGCAAGATTTACTCATGAGGCTGTTCAGGGTAGTCTCACCAGCTGTGTTGTGCTTTCTGAGGGCCAGGTTCCAAGGCGGGGAAGCTGGACAGGAGATCCACCCAGCAGCAGCTGAAGACATTGTGATGATTCAGTGTGCAGTTTTTGACATGGGGATGTCTTAGTAGTAGTTAGCTTCACCTTTTGTTTAAATGTTATAAAAATGCATTTTTAAAAGTCCTTTGGAATTGCATCTTCTCTGTTACGCTTTTCAATTGTTTATATTTTAATTTTCCTATTTATTTCTATACTAAGAAAAAGGATAATTTGATTTCAGATAAGGTGCAAACACCAAAAGCAGAGAAACAAATTATATAAATATATTTAATTTTTATTTTTAAAGAGCTAAGGAATTGAAACAGTATAAGGGACATGTTGTTTTCAATGTATTTGTGAATATTTGTAGTGTTCATGGTAGGTATGTAGCTAGGGTGATTTGTATTTTACCTTAGTTCTGCATAAATCTGGAATTGGGACAACAGTTTCAGGTACTCAAAGTACATTTATACAGATCATGGCTAGTAGGGACTTAAATGACACTGTCATTTTACTACTTCTGATGTTGTATTTTAGTTACTGCCTTTTTTTTCCCTGTGAAATTTACTTACAGAGTAATCAGGTATAAGGAGAAATTATTTATACAAGTTTATCTTGTGAAATTCATGTACTTTCATTTCTCATTCTGATTGAGTTAGAGAAATTAGTCAATGAAATTTATGCATTTATGTGCTTCAGCATTATTTTGTGTCACCATCTCTGCTCATAATTGAGATTAAACTAATCCTGTTAATTTTGTCTTACATAAGCATTCTCCTTCATTTTCCACTTAATGTGCTTTGATTTAATAAAATTGTACAGGACGATTTCAGCCTCTGAGATTTGACTGACTTATATATTAACTTTTGCTGAAGCAAATTAACAAGGTAGTAGACAGTAATTAAAGCTGTGCTAGAAACAGTTTTCTTGGGACATTGACGTTTCTTTAATATAGACTTCTAATTTTGTTCTGCCACATGGTGGCAGTATCCACCTTTCTCGCTGATCTATTTCTCAGCGTTTGATGTGTGGTTTGCTTTTCTTTTATGGAGAGACTTAAGGGTCTCTGTGTTTTGATTTTGGCAAGTTCAGGTTTTACCTTGATGAGCGTCTCTGTAACAAGGTGCCTCAGATAATAAGTGAAGAGGAGCATCACCAAGATGTGAGGGTACTTTAGAATCTCTAATGTGCTCGGTGCACTGTAGCTGACATGCGTCTCTTGCAGTTATTAAAAAGTGATTTCAAGGTGTACTGCTGGCGTAACTTACTTGAGCTCTTCAATAAGGTACAGCTTTATCGCAAGGAAGTTTATCAGTAGGAAATAAAGTTTTGTTCAGAGCCTTACCTAAGCTCTTACACTCTTCCTTGACTGGATTTTTTTTGTATTCCAGTAGGGGTTTTTTTCCAGGTACATGAAATATAGTTGCTGAAGTTTCTTGCCTGTTATTTAATAGTTTATACTCTGCAAATCCTTCTTCTGGGTTTCCATCCAATATTCTGTAAATTTTAAGTTTTCTCTAATCATTGCAATGTTTCTGTTCTCTGTGTAGTTTATCAACAAAGTCTGTTCTGAGTCTAAACCTTCTTTAGGAAACTCTTAGTCTGAACTCTTAGTTCAAACGGAAGTTTGAAATACAGTCATCACTGAAGTTAAGACAATTGTTTTCTGGTTTTTTTTCCTCTTTTCTTTAGGGAGAATAAGCTATTTCCTACAATAAGCATTCCTCTTTTTTCTGCTCTTGCAGATAACTAAGGTTCTTCTTAAAGAGTTTCAACACAGATTTTTTCCTCCTTTTTGGGACATAGAAAAGAACAAAAAAACATGCTTAGCCCAAATCTTTGTATTAGCTACTAATGTCTCAGGGGGAGGAGGATTTTTTTGGCTTTTCTGATTGTTTGTGGCTGACAGACTAGATTTGAGTAGGTTTTATCCATGTATATATTTGCCCAGAAATAAAGTCATAAGAAATATGAGACAATTTGTTCTAGTCTCATAGGAAAGTCTATCTAGCCAACTAAAAATTGAAAAAGTTTGAAGGAAAATTCAAACTTGTCTTAATAGGTTGTTAACTTTAGAAAAATTTAAATGTGAAATGAATTCATCAAATAAGACAACCATGCTGACTCGACAACTTTGTAAACTTCTGTTGGTGTGTTGCTGCTCTCAGCCTTTAAAGGCTGTTGAACCTGTAACACAGACCCAGTAGGGTGGAAAGGTGTTTCTGACAACTGGTAGCAGAAAATGATTTGTGAAGGCTGATTTCTAGCACTGGAACATAGTCTGCTAAAAGATATTTGTTCTGCTCCTTTCTGTTTTTAAAGTGGTCAGTGTAAGAGGTTGTGCTGTATAGCTGCTAAGTTCATGGCTCTTTGTACACAATTGTTGCATTTGCATTTGTCTGTGATTTAGACCAGTGCAGTTCCTCTGATTCCAGGTACAGCAGCCACAGCCTGGGGGAGGCAGTGGAACTGGCAAAAGCCATGTTCTTGTACTGCACTGCTGGCAGACTTGTCACTAAATTTATGGTACAGGCTTGTTTTGGTCCTCCTTTTACAGTGCTCAGTACTTCAAGTATAAATAATGTTGGCATCACCACCTTTGGAGGTAAAGAAAAGATAGAGGAGGAAGTCCAGCTATAGTGGTGTATTACCAGAAGCATCCCAGAAATAAAACCAGCTTCTGATGTGTGCATTCCCATGCTGAACGTCAGTTTACTGTTTTCAGAGTTGTTTGCTTCCAAAGTGGTTAGAACCTTCCCTCAGACAGATGTAATTTACTACTCATGGGTTTCTCTCAATGCTGGGAGAATGTCTGGGAAGGAAATCTTGCTTTTCATTGTACTTCCAGAAGATTAAGTATTGCTTTCTTCTTCTGGCTGGACGTTTCTTGGCGATGTTTTCTTGGAATTTGGTATTGATACAGTTTTATCAGGGCTTCCTTTTCTTCAGTTATTTTTTATATTAAGTTGCCTTCAGGATTTGCAATAAAATTTATAGCATGAGAGTGTCTGAAAGCTATGGTTATCCTACAGACAAAGTCGGTTATGTGTCGGACAAAGATCTTTTCTAAGACTTCGTCTCTGAATCAGGTTTAGTAGCTGTCAGGTTTTGCTAGACATAACTAACAATTTTCTCTGTGATAATGTTTTCCAGGTGAAGGGAAAACATATCTATAGTCTTCAAAGAACAAACTAAGCTTTTGTACTCACAGGATCACTTGGCACTAGATGTGTCTAAATATTAGAAAATTGAGGCTGTTGTTGCTACTCCAAAAGGACTGGGATCCCTAAGGTTTCTCCTCAAGTTTGCATATCTGTAAAGACTGCACTCTAGAACACTTCCCCAGCCGCCTGACACCACTTCTTTCAAGCAGTGCCTTGATTGTTTGGTCTTCACAACTCTCCTGAGACAGATGGGTCGTAGGTGAAATACATGCCTGGTTTTTTTTTCCACTGTTGTTCAGAGAACAGCTGCAAAAAAGATACTCTACCAGTAACTGGGAGTTTGAGGCAGCAGTTTAACATTTCCAAGACTCAAGGAAACTACATACCTATGAGAGTTCCCTTTTCTATCCAGTACCTTTCTACTCTTTCGATACATACCTGTGGCTCACATTGACTGCTAGCTGTGGTTCAGGAGTACAAGATGGTTTAATTATACTACTCTGTAATGATCTCCAGGATCCTATTCACCTGAGGATATTTCACTGAAAATTCTACTAAACTCAGATCTAGAGAAATAAACTTTTTATTCCTCCATTTCCTTTGCTATAGAAGGACTTATTCCAGAGTTTTTCTTTCATATGTTTCTTGCAGAATTTCCTTGTTTTGGAGTAGCTCAACATTTTTGTTTATAGTTTTTAGTGGCAAATAATGACCTATCCACAATCAGGTTACCAATTTCCAACCTACAAGCAGATTACCAATTTCGTACCAAGTCACTAAAGAGATGTCTTATTTATCCAATTATTTGTAGCTTCTTCCTGATATTTGGGCAGTTGCATTCCCTATAAATAATGTATTGACTAGTAATTTTTGAGTGCAGAGTATGTCAACAATTGAAGCAAAATCTCATCTTTACAAAGGAGCAGCACCTCATCCAAATAACTGGAGGGAATTCGTTTTCACATCATAATAGTACAGTAGCTGTACGTTTGTCGTGGTTTGACTCTGGTTAAGTGCTAAGCACTTACGGCAGCCGCTTACTCGTTCTCTCTCTTGCTACAGCTGGGCAGAGGAGGAAAGGAGAGGGGGGACCAAAAAAAACTTAGGAAATTAACTTAAAGGTCTATGAGTTGAGATAAGGAACTGGGAGAAAATGCTCTAAGGACAAACCAGGCTCAACTTAAGTTGCAAAGTGAAATTTATTACTATCAGAGTTAGAAGGAGAATATGAGAAATAAACCTTTAAAAGACACCGTTCTTTTCACTACCCACTACCCAATCCTCCCTCCCACTAACAGTGCAAGGGGGGCAGGGTGTGGGGGGTTCAGGTCAGTTGATTTCTAAGATTTTCTTTCTCTGCTTCAGGAGAGGAGTCTTTTTCTTCTGCTTTTGCCGTGGGGTCCCTCACAAGAGACAGTTCTCTGTGAACTTCTGTGGCGTGGTTTTTTACTTGTCCATGGGATGCAGTCCTCCAAGGACAAACTGCTCCAGCATGGAAGCAGGGGGCCCCTCTCTCTCTAACTGAGTTTCTCACTTGGACTGCAGTTTCTTTCGACATCTACCCGCTCCAGCATGGTCACCTCCCCCACAAACTGCGGGACTTTTATCTCAGTCTCTGTCTGTCTCTCACTGGGCTGCACCTGCTACGGCTTTTTCTGGCATCTACGGCTTCTGCGGCCAGTTTCTTCTGGCATCTATGGCTGCTGCGNCAGTTTCTTCTGGCATCTATGGCTG
>VYZT01012424.1:0-17126 GCA_013400735.1 Pomatostomus ruficeps
CTTTCTCCAACTTATTTCAGATGACTGATTCTAATCTTAAGAATCAGGCATTTAGGATGCCTAAATGAGATGAATTCAAGTCCCACAATTCCTTTCTATCATTTTAGCATTATTTTAATGCAAATTTCAAGTTAAGATATTATGATTCATAAAATCAAAACTGGCAGAGCTACCCAGAAGTCAGGCATGCTGTGTTTTTAGTCTCAAAATAGCTCACATTTACTACAGCTGTTATTACAACTATGAAATTTGTGTAAGGCAGCAATGAAACTGTCATACTAAGCATAAAATGAGCTATTTTGCTTTGTTGCTAACTGCCTCTTTGTTTATATTGTATTTCATAACTGTGTGAAGATACTGTATCTTCATAAATATGATGGAATACAATAATAACTTTAGGGGAACTGCCGCAACTACTTTGTTTTGTGAAAGGTAATATTTTATTTTCTTACTATTTGTATTGAAACTTCTGCTGACTGTGAATATTGGTAAAATTGGAAGATTTTTAGAAAAAGAAGGAATTGTTTAAATAATGACATTAATTAAAAAGAAGCCTAGAACTGTGCTGAATAGTATAAACGTTTGTTACACAGATAGGTAACCTGACTTTGAAATACAAAATTAAGCAAATTAACTAGAATTCCAGCCTTATTTTCTAAAGCTGGTAAACAGATAATATTTCATGGATTTCATTAGAAACTACCAGACATTCCGTGTTTGCCAAAACAAGGAAATGAGTAAAGACCTCTTCACCTGCAAAAAAATCCATCAAGTAAGCATGTTAATACAGTTAAAGTACTCTAGACCTTGAGAATTGTTTTCCTTGAACAAACAAGATTATAAGATCTTGGGAGTTTGAACACATATGGTAATGAGAAGCTCTGTCACAGAGATGGATGTTAAGTGAAAATCACACTCTAACTCAAATTAATTTCTGTAAAATTATCACACCTGTATCAATGAGGATTTGTTGTGAATTTAGGATTTGACTTGATGTAAACATTTTTTAAAGGCTTGTCTGTGTTGTAACTCCATCCCTACACCCCAGTCTGATTATTCATTTGAACACCTCAGTAGCAAAGAAGACTTGGAGACCTTACAGCACCTGCTAGTACGTAAAGGGTGGCATAGGAGTGCTGGAGAAGTACTTGTTATGAGGGCATGTAGTGACAGGACAAGGAAGAATGGCTCCAAACTGAAGGAGGAGAGGCTTGGGTTGGATATTAGGGAGGAATTCTTTACTGTGAGGTTGTTGAGGCACAGAAACAGGCTGCCCACAGAACCTGTGGTCTCCCCATGCCTGGAAGTGTTCAAGGCCAGGTTGGATGGGGCTCTGAACAACCTGGTCTAGTGGAAAGTGTCCCTGCCCATGGCAGGGTACTGGACTGGAACTAAATGATCTGTAAGGTCCCTTCCAGCCCAAATCATTCTGTGAGTCATAAGAGGTCATTTTGCTATTTTCTGATAAACTACAGCTTCACCCACTATGAATCTGTAGAATCTTTGGTGACTGTGCTCACTTATCTAGTCTTTATGATTGCCTTAAATGTTAATCCTCTTTGGGGCCCATTGCCACTGCTTCCGGAACCCACTCAGGAAGCTGTTGGCCCACACTGTTGCTTGACATCTGCTGTTCACATCTTCATTTCTCCCTTAATTTGAATTGCTGCATTTATAACCTATTAGATAAATAAGCCCTTAATATCCTTATATCCCAGAAAAATTGTGGTTTATGTCAGAGAATGTTACATCCTGACATATTGAATCTAGACCACCATCTAGGAGGTTTGCTCTCCAGGGTTTCTTATCTTCAGGGCTTTTCCATGTTAACTAAGGGTCTCCAGAAAGTAAACTATAGCTGTCCACATTAGATCAGATGTGTCTGAGTGCAGTACACAGAAGATTTAATTTCTGAGTATGAAACAGGTTTCAGTGAACAGTCAGGTAAGATCCACATTAGTCCCCTTGCCTGTGGGAAGAATAGTGTTCAGAACCATGAAATGGAGTGACTCTGCATGCAGACATGAGGGAAATACAAGACCAGTTGGACAACTGGTGACTGAGAGCCCAATTCAAGCACTTGTGATCTGGTGCCACAAGTTTGCTCTTAGAGGACGCAAAATTCTTTGAACCTGCCTCTCTGAAATGAGGTTTCATACCTTCATCAAGTTAAAAAAGTCAATGCACATCCTGGAAGCAGGGATCAAACACCTCATAAACTCAGCCAGACATGCCAATGTCAGTGTTAAACCAAGGATCCAATTCTCCTGCTCTTCTTGTGGCTTTGTAACCCTTGTATGTTAAAATCCACCACCATAATGCCATGTTTCTTCAGCAAGAAAATTCAGGAAACCAGACCCCAGGTTTATCAAAGTGTCTGTCTTGTCCTGCTGATCTAGGAAAAGCACTAGGCATTTAATCACTACTCCAATCCATCAACTGAGTCGAATGTCTGAACCGGATGAATTTGAATGCTAGCCCCAAAAATTTTTCACAGGCACCTCTTTTTCTCTGCCACTTTCATGTGAATTATATGAGATAACAGAAAGCTAAATTTTCATGGAGCAGGTAGCCAAAAAAGGTGAGCTGATATTTTTCCTTTCAGACATGCAGATGATTCAGAGGGAAGATGATAGTATAATACAAATTCAGATTAAAAATAATATTGCATGTAAGCGAATATAGGAGCAGCTTAATAATGAAAGATTGTCATCTCTGAGTAGGTATATACCTAAGTATGGCATACACTAAGGTAAGGAGAAGCCATGATTTTAGTGCAGAGAGGATGAGAAATCTTTCTTTCATATTGATTCCTTCTGAAGTACAATTCCTCTAACATTTCCCTCCATTTATCACACTCTGAGGTGGCTTTTTCTGCAGGACTTGCAATGTGTGGTCCCCTAAATGGCCTGTTGATTAACTCTGGGCAAAAAATTAATGACATTCCTTTAGTACACAAGTGCCCATTAGAACTGGAAGTCAGCACTAAAAGCCAGGAGATAATCTAGAGTAACTAATGGCGTGTCTATTATAGACTGCAGTGTAGCAGCAGATATTAATTTTTTTTTTAGCTACAATGAAAGTTGTTTGGAATCTCCGTTCTTTTCCAGTAACAAGTACTAGCAGTTTAAATCAAATTTACAGTCTCTTGAATTAATTTTTACTCTTTGTAGAATGAAAACTAGAAAGTTAGTATAGTATTCAGCACAAATTATTCTTGTGAGATTTTGAAAGCTTCGTGGCAAAAGCCTGATTTCACTTATTGGAATATAATTAGTTTGTTTGTTGACAAGGAACAAAAATAATGTACAGGTTATGTTTCCACTGCTTCCAATATGGTATGTTATTGCTACATGCATAGAAAATCTGCTGAGATCTCACATCATATGTACAGGTAGAACAAGCTGACACAGTGCAAAAATGAAAATGAATCTCTCCTGTTGCCTACAGAAGGGCATCACAAAATAATAGTGGGGTAAAGAACTCTCAGTCCACAAAACAGAGTAAATAAAATTGCTTTAAGAGGACAGAAGTAATAAAATACAGTAAGGGTAGAACTGATATCAATAATCCTGTTTGGAAACACTCTGTATATAGAGACAGAGCCCTGCACTTAGACTTACTCCTTAACAGTGAAAAACTGGAGACTTCCTTGTAAACAATTGATTTTCTGTGGGATATTCAGTTTAGATTAAGGACACATCCTATTGAGAAAAGCTTTCTTCATAATAAAAAAGCTAAAAACTTCCTTTGCTATTTGTACGGACTATACTAAAAGAAAAAGAGTCAACACTAACAACAAAAATGACAATCTAGCAAAAGCTGTGACACCAAACGTGTGATAAGTACCTCATGAAGGTTCCCAATACTATCCCCACTGAATGACAGAGTGATATTTTCTAAAACTCTTAGATTCAAAAAGCACCAGATCAGATTTTCAGAAATATTTCATGAAAGGCTGATAATAAGCACTCATCATTCCAGCAAGTAATCAAAATCCAAATGGTGGGAACCTAGATCCAATAGAAGAGACTTCTAAAAAGGAATTGATAGCTTGAATTGTAGTTTTGCCGTTTCTTTTCAGAGTGTTCCGCAGTATTCTCACACCTATGCACTCCTGTCTACATGGTGTCTTTGATCCCACCACAGTCTACTGTGCAAAGGTTCAAACTTCATTGTATCTGTTTCTTAGTTATAAAAGTTATCTCCAACTTGGCTGATTGGAGCCTTAGCAGGCACATAGAATGTGGTGGCTTTGATGACTGATGGTGATTAAAGAGAGCACTTGAATCTCTGGGTGCCAGAGGTACAGTGGTTGTCTGAAGAACAGGCAGAGGGGCCTAGAGCACTGCTCTGATGTGATACCAGCTCCTAAAACCCTGCCAGTGCCACAGCTGCTCAGGATTTTAGGTGGATAGTTTTCCTGCTCTTATGTGACTTTTCATTAGTCTTGAAAAATATCATGGAGGTTTGCTCTTTGTGTGACTATCACAGTTTGGGAGACAATAGGAACTGGACTTAACTGCATCTTCAGGCTTACTGTACTTGGAAAAGAACATGATTATGTATGAAAGGAGAAACACATAATCCAAGCAGAAATGCCAAAAAGGAGCACGAGAAATGCTCCTGTTAACTCCGTGTATTCCTGCTTTGTTGTAAATTATGTCCTGAACAGCTTGATTGGAATCAAACTAAGATAAAATTTTATGGTGAAATTAAAGAATGTTAAAACTTACCTATTTTTTTCAGATATCTTAAACTTCTAAAGATAAAAGAAAATAAAATCTTCCTTGTAGGTCTGTACTTGAGAAAACTGTGATCTATAAAGTTAATAATACTTCCCCAGAACATAAAATCATTCATATCAAAGAACATAACAGTCTGAAGACTTCTAGACTGAAGTCTACTTTGAAATTCAAGCCTTGCCTTTCCAGTTAAACTGTTTAAAAAATGAAACATTCCATGAAAATATTTTTTTCATGGTTCCTTTGTTTTTATATTTTTCCCATCTGGTAGAGGCTCTAATTATGACTTTGTTGCCTGAATTTTGGTGAGAATTCTGGGCTTCATGTAATTCAATATGATTTTAGGAGATTTTAAAGTTTTCTTATTGTTATTTCATTGCATGATACCTGGGTGTACAAAAGAACTTTTCAACATTTCATTCTGCTACAAATTGCAAAGTAATAAATTACTGTTTCTGTCTAGCAATTCTATCAGTTCAAGGTATCATGAAGCTCAGCAATCATTTCACTAGGCCCTGTAAACTCTTTTCTGGACAGGACAAAGAATTGAGCATTAAGCACTGAGTGCCATCTAGTGCACACATTGTAGTGCATGGACAAAAGCAGCCTGAGAAAGTAACAAATCTTATGATTACAGTTTAAAGCCAAAAAAAAATGTGTAGGGAAAAGGTTGCTATCTCTGAAATATGAATAATTAAATACAGTGTGTGGTTTAAAAAAAAACAACATATTTCAGGCTAGAGAGAGAAATGTATGGACACAAAACTATTGGAAGGTCATGTATATTATTGTGTCTGTAGACTGAGCTCTTTAAACACACCAGGAATTTCTTGCATCCTTTTATTCTCCACATGATTTCCCAGCGTACCACCTTCTCATCCCACATTATGTCTTAGAACAGTTAAGCCATTTACAGCTTGTAATTTGCTAAATTACTTCTGTTCTTTCCTTCGGGGGAAAAAAAAGTTAATCTTAACAGAGATGTTTGGCAGGGTTAAAAGCTATGATATTGCTCCAGCTCTTTGATCTATAGGCAATTATAATCCCATTAGGTGACAAATTGACTTATGAATTGCCATAGCTTTGTTGGTCCCACATTTCATTCTCCAGTTTTCCAGTTTTCACCAAAATCAATAAGAACCTTTCCACTGACATCTGGCCCTATTTTCTGTAAGTATGATTGCACTGTAAAACACACTTGGTAAACAGACCTCCTTCAGAAAAATGTCACTAGTGTGAATTAAGTCCTTATTTCACTTTGGGTCGTACAGCCTGAAGAATTCAAACATATAAAGTGTTTAACCCTTTATTGAAACTTCTAAAGTGATAAATATCTCTGTAAATTGATGATTTGAAATGGCAAAAGTGGAACTGAACAGTCTAATCCAATAATATAATATCTCTTATGTGTTTTTTCAATGTAATCGGGATCTTTACAGTACCCTCATTTGCCTACATTAGTCCTGGTTTGGTTTACTAGATTCAGTATGCATGATTTCATGTTACAGATTTTAAAATCTTATCTGTGGAGCTGGTCAATGACCAGCTGGAGACACCAGTAGATGTATTTCCATACTTAGTATCACTTCATGTAACTTTTAGTTCAATTTTCTTCAGAAACTTGCTAAGGTCTGTATTTCTAGATGTCTCAAAAGCCTGGACTGGAATGAATGTTATTAGAAATTCCCTAACATGTTTTTAATGAAAAAATATTTTGGGTTTTATTGTGTTAAAAGAAGAAAGTTATAGGTCAAAGGAAAACTTACATAAAGTGACTGAGAAGGTCTCCAAATGTATTAACAAAATATAAACTTGTTCTTTAGAGGAAAAATAACAGCTTGAAGGATAAATGGCTCATGAAGAGCTCGGTAAGTGCTGTATACTGCATGCAGCTGTATGAGTACAGAGGTAGAGAGACAGAAAGAAGAGACAAAAAGTAGGGACAACCTGTTGCTGTCTGTGGAGAACCTAATTATCCATGAAAGTGTTGCTGTTTGTACACCTATACCGAAAGGGATAGAAAGGAGTATTGTGGCGGTGGTGCGTGTTGATAATAAAGGCCTCAAGGCCCCAGAATGCACCACCGACAAAGAGGGGTTCTGGTGGAGAGCTCCTAAGACCGAAGGAACTCCCCCTGAGATGGAGACAACAGTGGTTTAATCCAAGTTTTGTTAAACCTGCCCCCCTGTTCTGTCATTGGTTCCCCTGTTGCCATTCAATTTCTGTACCTTCCCCCTGTTCTGGCAAGTTCTCTGTTACTAAGTCGATGATTTGTTCTCTCCCCTTGATTCCTCCCTCTCTCCTCCCCCATTTCCCTATGATTGGACCTGTAACCCTGGACCCTCCCTAACTCCTCCCCTGGACCCTTGTTTGATTGGTTGACTGTTTCCCTTATAACCCCTTGTCAGAGGGTGCTCTGGGCTTTCTCTGTGCATAATAAAAGCGCAGAAAGCTTATACGGAGAGTCCCTCTCTTTTCCTTCGGTTTTTCCCCTGGATCTTTCCATTCACTCCCTAACGCCATACCCAGCTTCCCACCGGTGGGGCCGTACTCAAGCCCTCCTGGTGTCACCACCCCCCTACCAAGGGCGGTCCGGGACACTGGGGTCACGGCGGCTTGTGGCAGCTTGCTATCCGGGAAGGCGCTGAAAGAAGCCGGGAGCGACAGAGTATCTTGGGGTGCATCAAGCCCAGCATCACCGGATGGTCAAGGGAGGGGATCATCCCACTTTGCTCTGCACTGGTGCCATACAAAGTGCAGCTGAGGTCACTTGGTTTGTTCAACCTGGATAAGAGGAGGCTGAGGGGAGACCTCATCACAGTCTACAGCTTCTTCATGAGGAGAAGCAGAGAGACAGACACTGATCTGAACTCTTCTCTTTGGTGACACACAGGACCCAAGGGAATGGACTGAAGTTGTGTCAGGGCAGGTTTAGGTTGGTTATTAGGAAAAGGTTCTTCACCCAAAGGTTGTTTGGGCACTGGAATGGTATCCCCAGGATGGTTGTCACAGCACCAAGCCTGACCGACTCAGGAAGTACTTGGACAACACTCTCAGGCAAAAGGTGCGATTGTTGGGGCTGTCCTGTGCAGGGCCAGGAGCTGGACTTCGATGGTCCTAGGGAGTGCTTTCCAACTCAGGATATTCTATGATTCAATGAACAATTGCATCCAAGTTTGTTGACTCTGGGCTGTAGTATGAATCACCTTACTGTGGAGGGAAGCCAGAGGAGAAAACACAAACAACCCCCACACCCTCACAAATCCGCTTGAAATTCTGAATATGCTTAACCTAGTTATGCAGGAAAGGACAACAGATTAGAGATAAGTGCTGAGCTGCAGTAGCAAAATGTGATAAATGGCAAATAGAGGAAAACTTTTCTCTACCAGAGTAGGAGAACCTGCTCAGATACACAACAGCTCTGCCCAGGTGCAACATCCTTACCTAGGGAAGGGGGGCTGGAGGAATCCTGTTCTCGCTTCTGCTTCTGCTGCCATTCCTGCAGGGGCCGTCCTTTGTATCTTATTGTTAACCCCTTTGTGGTTTCATAGTTTATGGAGTATTTTACATGTAATTAGTATACCATCCATGTTGTCTCTGCTGTGCCCAAGTCAGGTTCTGCCCAGCTCTTGGGACTGCATTGCTTTAGAGAGCAATATACAGGAGTTGAGATTTCTGCCATTCCTCAGGAACAAGTGCTTTTACCCTATACTTGTACTGTCAGTTGCTCTGCTATTAACCTAGTCCTGGGATCATGGGATAGACGAGGTGAAGGACCGAAAGCTAATAAACATCTATTGTTATACAACAACAGAACTCTTTGTGTCCATTGAAAGTATCTTTCTTTTGTCCTTGAGATAAAAAAACCTCCAAATTTAGAGATTCTCATCCTTGAAAGAGATACAAGAATGAACTAAGAAACACAAGTGTCAGAAATCAAAAAACCACTTTAGATTAATATTATACCCTAGACATTTTAATAGCAGGCAATTTGTTCCATATTTGTGTGTTTGAGGAACAACTTACTAGAAGTCCTGTAATGCTAGAAACAGGCTTAGCAGCCAAATCAAAATCAGCATATAACGAGTGTGGAGTGGAAAAAATTTACCTTAGAGACATCTAAATACCAGATGTGAATGAGTCATGAACTCTTCTAATCTCAGGACTGAATCACGACTCAGTAAATACCATGTGCTTTCTTCACACAAACAAAACAGTAAGAATCCTTCAGCTTATGAGCCAAAGCAGAACAATTTATAAACTCCTTTGATGAAACCTTCGTTTCCATAGAGAGGTGAAGTAATTCATCAAGACAGCATTGCTGACATTACCAAGCAAAAGCATTTTTTTAATGTGAATAATACGTCTCATCAGAGTACTTGGTGAGCTGAAAAAAATTAGGCAAACTCTTGAGTGTCAAAGCTCTTCTTCAGGCTTAAGATAGGCTTGGTACCCTTTAAAGCTGAGCAAAAACTGAAAATATTTTTTCTGGTAGGCAGATATTGGTAAGGTCATCTCTGAGAGAAAAGCTGTTTGATTATTGTGGAGCTTATTGTATATTCTCAGAGGAAAAGGGCCAGGGAGCAGGGAAGGAGAGATCAAGAAATAAATATGATAAAGTAGTTATCTTCTGGAGGAAAGAGACATGATTTCTGTAACAGTTCAGTAGAGGAGAAGAAAATAACATCATGCCCTAAAAGCAATACCAGTACTGAGTTTGCTTTTTGGGTATCCAGTAAAATTATGAATCTTAGCTCCCAAGATTACTGAAAAAAACATGATTTGTCTGTTTACTCATAAGAGAAAGTCTTAGAGATCAGAATAAAGTAATTCAACTTTTTTAGAAATATTAATCTTTTTTATATAGCCTCTTCCAAATGTTTTTGAGTGCTCATCCAAATACAAAAGGAACTGTGATGTCATAGATACTCTCCAGTACACACAAGACTGCATAGGCTCACAGTGATAGACACTGAGAGAACAGAAATGCTGTATCATGGAAAGAGAAATCCTATTCAAACTTTCACTACCAGACTTGAACATTTGAAATAATACATGAAGAATGGTGAGCAACACAGTTTTGCCTCTGTCAGTCTGCAAAGTTTAGAAAGGAGCTGGTCCTTCACTACAGTTGTGGGAGGTGAGAGAGCTGCAATGCCTGGAACAAAGGAGAGAAATCCAGATTCTTACTCACACTCACACAGCTTCAGAAATGTCATCCCATGATTCATTCAGATGCAGACAGTATTAAATTCAAAATCTTGTTTAGTGGCAGAGGAAGCACAAATTAAATTTATATAAAGCCAGGAATTTTTTGCTTGGGTAATCAAAATCTTAAAAGTTTAATTATTATTATCATAGACTCATAGAATGGTTTGAGTTGGAAGGGGCCCTAAAGATCAACAAGTTACAACACCCCTACCGTGGACAGTGACATCTTCTGCTAGACCAGATTTCTCAAAGCCCAATCCAACCTGATCTTGAACACTTTCAGGGATGGGGCATCCACATCTTCTCTGGTCAACATGTCCCATTGCCTCACCACTTGCTGAGAAAATAATTTTTTCCTAACATCTAATCTAAATCTCTACCCTTTTAGTTTAAAACTTCCCCCCCTTGTCCTATCACTAGCTACCCATGTAAAAAGTCACTCTCCCTCTTTTTTGAAGTCCACTTTCAGTACTGGAGCCTTCTCTTCTCCAGATTGAACAATGCCAACTCTCTGAGCCTGTCTTCATAGGAAGTGCTCCAGCCCTCTAATCATCTTTGTGGCTTCCTTTGGATTCACACCAACAGGTCCATATGTTTCTTGTGCTGAGAGCCCCAGAGCTGAATGCTGTAGTCCATGTGGGTTCTCAAGAGGTCAGTGTAGAGGAGCAGAATCACTTTGCTCAACCCACTGGCCACACTGGTTGTGATGCAGCCCAGGATAAGGTTGGCTTTCTGGACTGCAAGTGCACATTGCTGCATCATGTCCAGCTTTTCATATACAAGAATCCCTAAATCGTTCTCCAAAGGGCTTCTCTCAGAGTTCTTCTCCCAGTCTGGACTTAAGCCTGAGATTGCCCCAACCCAGGTACTGCACCTTGCACTTGGACTTGTTGAACTTCATTAGGTGCTCATGGGTCAACTTCTCAAGTTTCTTGAGGTTCTCTTGGATGGCATCTCTTCCTTCTTTTGTGTCAACTGCACTGCTCAGCTTCACGTCACCTGCACACCTGCTGAAGGTTCACTTGATATGACTATGTCATTGATAAAGATATTACAGAGCACTAGTCCCAAGACAGAGCCCTCAGGGACACCACTCATCACTGGCCTCCACCTAGATATGGAGCCATTGACCAAAATTCTCTGACTGCATCCATTCAGCCAATTCCTTATCCACTTACTAGTCTGCCCTACAAATCCATGTGTCTCCAATTTGGAGATACGGATGTGTGCAGGACCACGTCAAAAGCTTTATAGAAGTCTAAACAGATGACATTTGCTGGTCATTCCTTTAAACTGTGGCAGCAACTCTTTTATAGCCCAGATGTAATTGTAAAGACAAAGAGGAATACAGTTAGAACACAGAACAAAGTCTCAGCAGTAGTAATAAACCAGTTAAAATTGCTATACATGCACTTAGTTTCTACCCCTTTGCAGGTGTGATGCTCATCCTTACCCTGCTCCTCTGGCTCCTGAGGCTGGCAGCTCTCTTTTGAGAGTGGTAGGCAGTGAGTTGCCAGCATCTGCACTCCTTTGTCATGGCAATGGTTTCTTCTCCCTCATGCTCGGATCTCCATAAGGCATGTTGGGAGCCTTGTGGCAGACTTTGAGTTGGAGGAGACAGTGACCTGGAGCAGGCCATGTGTGACACCGCCACCTGCTTGGCCTTGCCTTTATCTGACAGTACAGCAAGGAATTTCTCCTAAGAACATCCATTAGGAACAGAGTTGTTTTCTCAGAAGGAAATTACATAACATCTTCGATGATCACAAGGGAAAGCATCTCTCCATGGACGGCATTTGTTTCACTTTGTGCAGCACACTCTGGGAAAATCCATGCGGGCTCCATCTGAATCTGTACAAATACAGGCTGCTCAGCATCTGAAACCCGAAAGGATTTGCTCCCAGTCTGTAGACTTCTCTTTACTCTGCCTTATGAAAGCAGTCAGCTTACTAAGCCACTTGTTGTCAGGCCTTACTGAAGCCATCACATGACCGCCAGGTGCAGAACATGGAGCCATTTTTAAATGTTTACTAACATCCATTTACACTTTTCTCTTTTCACTGCTCTGCGCCTCCACACTACACCTGAATTTACTGTTTGCTGTGGTCTTTGTGCATGTTAAATACAAAATACTAGATTTTTCTCTTCTCCTTGTTACCCTTAAGACCATCTCTGTGCAGCTCCAAGCTCACCACTGGCAAATTAAAACAAAGTTGTAAGTAAAGGCAAACCTAACACCTTGTAAACTCAGTAAAAAGTGTTAATAAGCTTTAATACTGCCTTCAAGTATTTCAAGCAATTTTTCATTGAAAATATATACAATTGCTACCATTTTATTGACAAAAAATTTGTTGAACAGTAAGGTTTGTAATGCATAAATATGGTTCTTGTCAGTTGTGAAAATATAATCATAATTATCACTTCTAAGCTGACAGGAAAATTTTTATATCTAAAAGAAGTCTGTGGCTAGATATCTTCAAGATATTTGGAATTTGTTACCTCAAATCTGTCAATACATTAGATTTCTGACTTGGGTCACCGACTAAAATTCTGAAAGAAGAAACCCTAGTAGAAGTAGAAAATGACATAAAATGCAAAATAAATTTAGCAAAGATGGATAAATAACTTTAGACTGATGCCACTAGGAGATTATGGGCTACAGTGGACAGTAGATCCTACTCATGGGCTGCATGACAGAAGGAAATATAAAACCTGGAATATGCTGTGTGTAAGGCTTCATTTGAGTCAGCCATTAGAGTTTTGGTAGGGAAAGGAGGTTCTTGGTTAGTCTTTGAGTTTAGAATAGTAGGGATAGACCATGCTGTACCCAGTTTGGTTTATATTAATCATCAAACATACACTGGACAGCCTGGAATTTGTCTTAAAAGGACACCTCTGGCACCTGCTGAAAAAGCAGCCAGACTCTGTAAACAATCTGGCTTCAAGTGGCACCCACATGGACACTCGGGAATGCATCCTTGCAGTGCCCCAGCTTCTCAGGCTCTTCCCATGCCTGAGCTTAAACAGATCTGTTTCATATTGAGCTGTTCAGCAAAGCACGTTGATCTAGTAAGATCCTTTCATGATCAAATTATCCTAGAAAACTTTCAGTTCTAAACAACAAACCAAAAATTGAAATTGAAAAAGTTCAGATGGTTCCGTGGAAAATATTTACAATTCTGCAAAGTTATGGCACTAACAGAACTGATGCCAGCTAAATGTGTCTGTTTTTTTCAAGTTCTATAAAATACAGGTAAGCAGGTTGTTTGGGTTTATTTTAGGTTAAAATATTCCCAAATGAACAATAAAATGAAAGGCACAAAGAAATGTACAGAGCATGTTCAATTCAGGCAGGCTGTTCTGATTTGATGCAAAATGCTGGCTTTAAGCATAGCTAGATTTACAGGAGAGGAAGTTCTGGAATGATCCTAAGACTCTGAAATCAGTTTTATTTTCTCTTGGTGTTTTCAAATTCATCCTGCAATCAAACATGCTTCTTAATGTATCAATGCAAAATACCTGTCTGTCCTTTCACTTGCAGTTCATAACTGCTATCAGTATTTAGATTGTCTCTCTATTTGTAGTTTCAATATATTCATTAATTTAAAAAAATTTAAAACCTCCATATTCACTGAAATAAACTAAGGTAAAGAACAAACCAAGCCAAGGAAACCAAACTCTGGATTATATACGGGACCTAATTATTCATGTGAATAGTTTCCTATACAGAAAATAAAGAAGCAAGCAAGCAAACTCCCCAAACCAGGGAAATTTACGAAACATTCGAAACTGAAATCATCTTGGGGCTCAATACTACATGGATGGATTTTAAAATTCTGTATAGCCGTGTTAAAAATCTGTATTTCTTCTTTCCTGTTGAAAACACATACCCACGTTTTCTGGAGTTATGTCACCATCTCCTGGCAAAAAGGAGTGCTTGCAAGTAACTGCTATAAATTCAATCAAAAAGGATAGCTCTGTATTTCCCCCGAAGTTCCCATCTCCAGGTCATTTCACTTACCAGAACTCCCAGTTGCCTGTGCTATATAAAAGAAGGCTGGAGGAGCAGAACTATACTATTTTCACCTTTTTAATAAAAGAAAATTTAACCAGAAACAGAAATATTAAAGAATTTGTGAAGAGTTTCAGAGCAGTTGCACTTTGGTTCGTATGCAGAGCAACGCATCCTCTTACTTGCAGTGTGCGCAGTGTTATGGTGGAATCCCTCAGTGAAAACAGACAGACTTTTCCCTTTTGCTTCTATAGTCAAGCCTTCTCTTCTTCCTTCATGACAGTGTGGAAGAGTCAAATCCACACCTGACAGCCAATGAGGAGGTACAAAAAAATCAATAATGGGGTTAGAAGGTGTGTGTTAGCAGGATGCCATAAAGATTTCTGCAGTCCTTACTGTTCTGCTTCATGCTTCAGTCCCCACAGAGCTGTCAATGCACACAAGGCACAACCTGCTAAGGTCCCTTCTGGCAGAAATTTTCTTTTGATCCTGTGGATTGTTCGACAGCATGATTCTACCAACTTTTATTAAAACCATTTCTGAAATAATTTAATTGCTTATAGATCTGAGAAAAAATGTTACAGGTGTACATAAACACAAAGAAACTGCTGAGTTCCTGGTCGTGGGTTAATGATTTTTTGGACACAGAGGTTGCTGGCAATGTTTTGCACACCTCCACAGACACCAGTAGTCTGTTATCATGTCATGGTGATACTTGAATACAAAGATATTGAAGGATTGTCTGAGGACTTCTTTGTGAGAACAGGATGCTCTTTTATCTGGGGCTTGCCAAAAGAGAGTAAATGGCTCGTGTGTGCATTAAAACACAGAGCACGGTCAAGAATCTTCATGAAAACTATTAAAAATGCTTTTTCATTTGACTTCACTATGAGAGCATTAGCAAGCAGTTAATGTTGTAATGGTAATTTTTAAATTACCATTATTTTCTAAATCCTTGTTCAATCCCTCCAAAAATGACCCTTTGCATGCAAATAATTCATGAAAAAATTTTAAAGTACGAGTTGCAATTCAGCAGGAGTCCTGGTTAGTTTTTTTAGTTATTTTTGGCTGCACAGCCTAGGATTTCAAAAGGAGAGCCCTGCACACTCCACAGGTCTGGAATTTTGTAACATCACTGCTGAAAATCTTGGGCTGTCCATAACACGTCAAGCTTGTATAATGAACATTATGTACTAGCAAAGGACGTCAAGAATACACTAAAGAAACTTGTGTATTGATTACATGTTATTTATGTTAAGTCCTTGCCTCAAAATTCTTGGTCTCACGAATTTCTGGCTTATTTTAAAGACAAAGATCTTAACGAAAAGATTTTTAGAGGATTAGATACACTCCCAGCCTTTGCTATTTTCTAAACAGAAGACTTCCTCAGCACTGAGGTGGCTAAGAGAACATTTGTAAAGATATGTTTCTACATAACATTTTGTGTTATGAAAAAATGAAATTTTATACTTCTGTTCATTTTTTTTCCTTACAGTTAAGGTCCAGACTCATTTGAAAGGGTGGCTTCTCCCTCTGAAGTCTACTGAAGGTTACAAACCTTATTTGCTCTGGTCTGAATGCTTGGTGGGGAAACCCGAGCGCCGTGCTGCTGGCACTACTGCCATCTGCTGCTGACTTTAAAATCCACAGCCTTTAAAAGTCAGGAGGAAAAGTCCTATATACAACTTAGGGTTAGGACTTCTGAATTTCACAAATCATAGTAAAAGATACAAGAACAGCAGCTTAAACCTTTATTTTAAATAACATATACAAATTATTTAACTGGGTTATTCTAGGTAGTCACATTGCTGTTATTAATATTTAAAATGCGTGGAAATTAATAGAAGTGTCTGCACAAAGAAATTTACCATAAAATGGTTATTAATGTTTAATTTATGATTTTAGAGAACCTTCCTTTTTCTCCTAAATTTACCTTTATATTAATATATTTAAAAGGTAGTCTTATTGTCCTCATCATCAACTGATGTTTTCTAAATAAAAATGATAGCATGTATTTATGGGGAATGCTCCAGATTTATGTAGCCCCTGGGTTTTCTTCTTCAGAGAGTTTGCTCACTTGTTTATTCCTATGCTCATATCTCTGGGCTCTTTCCTAGTCAGCATTCTTTATATTCTTTTGAAGTTTGAATCAATGTTTTCAAAGACTGGTTGAACTCTATTTGATACTGGAAATGGATCACAGACCAAATACTATGATTAAAAAGTAATATTAAAACTCAGAACACCAGGGAACCTCAGAAATAATAAATATCAATTTTTTTCCAAGTAAAAATAGCTATCTAATATTGTTATCACTACTGTTCTGGTTAACACAGAACTATAGCATCAACTTCTACACAAAACCTCAACTTTCCATATGCTTGCTTACTTTTACTGTCATTTGTAAAGATGTGAAGATTCTTCAAAAATCTTAAAAAAATTTTACAGTAAAGGTTAACATTCAATTCTGACAAACCAAATTTGTAATGTTCAAGTTTTAAGACAGATTACTTGCACAGCTGCTCTGGATTTTGAGCAATGCTCTGAATTCCACAGGCCCTGCTGACATGTGAGGTTTGAAACAGGTGCAGTTGCTTCATGGCTGGTGCTGGTGGTTGTGGGGAGCTG
The DNA here is from genome assembly GCA_013400735.1 of Pomatostomus ruficeps. Classification (NCBI taxonomy): domain Eukaryota; kingdom Metazoa; phylum Chordata; class Aves; order Passeriformes; family Timaliidae; genus Pomatostomus; species Pomatostomus ruficeps. The sequence goes on from VYZT01012424.1 coordinate 16,597, forward strand.
CCATATGGGCACTGTCCATTGGCTCAAGTCAGACAGGGCACTTCAGCCACTCTTCTTGGCTTCTGTCTTCATCATGCAACGTGGAGGCCTGGTGAACAGGCTCTGCATATTACAGATTCTGCGAAGGGTGGGTTGTGGAGGTCAGTGGGCCTATGCCACCAGTACAAAGAGGGCTACTCTCTTTGTTACAGAGAGTAAAAGGCCTTCCCCCTGGGTGCCATGCTTTGACCATCCAAATGTACCTGGGTTCTCCTATCCCAGTTGGTCTCCCTGCCCCTTTGCTACCTGATATACCTTAGCCTTTGCTACCTGAGAATGCTTTCCTTAGCCACTCCCATAAAGCTCCCTCACTGGTTCTTGNCATTGACAGTCTGGTCTTTCGAAACCGTAATTTAGTTAATGCTTCTTTGGGGGTTTTTGCAGGCTGCTTGGGTGCTGCAAAGTCTGCCCTTATCCAGCGCTTTGGTCAGATAAGCTTCCTTGGCTGCCGCTGTCGGCAGCTTTACGTTATCTGGCTTATCTCTCTACCT
>VYZT01012426.1:0-10571 GCA_013400735.1 Pomatostomus ruficeps
TGGGGTGAGGTCTGTGAATTTCATTAATAAAGGTTCACTGAAATTTCTTCACTCAGTAATAGTGAAGACTCCAACAGCCCTGTAAAATCAGCTGCCATCCAGGCATCTTGATGAATTCTCCAGTGTCTGTTAAGGGCCCCGTTTTTTAATTTCTTTGGATGTTAGTTTTCATTACATGTTGGCTATGTGTTTAGTTTTTCTTCATGTCTAACTGATGATGCAGGTCTGCTTTTAGTCAGAGGAGGCAAGCAGTGAAGTCAGGAGGACAAGAAAATAAATGCAGCAGTCTGAGAAATGCATGGTACTTCATGAGTATTTTCTGTGAAACAAGTTGTTTCCAGTGAGGTTGAGAGTCTGTGTGTGTGATCTTTCTGGGAATAATCCAGAAATGTCCTGGTCATACCACTCCATGCCCTGAACCCTTGCTCCCCTCGGATCTCTCAGCGTGCAGATGTGTGAAGCACACTTAGGCACTGCTGCTTTTGTGTGTTACAGTGCTCAGTTTCTTAACTGAGCAAACTTCTCAAGTGCTGCGTTCTTTTCAAAAGCTCTGAAGAAATTTAAGAAACCCTTTTTTTTCTCCTTTTGGCTCTTGGAGAATATACAGAAAGTATACACCTGCATGTCCCACTGCGGGGTGAACGGGGATGAATGAACCGGGGATGTTTCACTGGTCACTGTGGAAAGCTGAATGTTCACGACCATGGTGTGACAAATGGCTAACTCTGTCACCTTGTCAGCTCCAAAGGCTATTTGGGAGCAATGAATTGAAAGTTACTTTTTCATGAAATTATGTCTGTCAAAAGCAGAGACACTTGCTCTCCTTGTTTCCTCTTAAGACTCACTGTCTAAGAAAACACTTGCAGTAGTAGCTGTACTTCGTGTTCATTCCCCCTTGTGTATCTCTGCCAGGATGTAACTTTGATAGCTCTTGTAATGTGATCAGAACAGAGGGAAAAACTGGACTGGGAATTAGGACAGGCAAGAAAGGAATTCGACAGCAAGCTTGTCTTGTGTTTTGCTGTGTCTGAGTTGAGTCAAATTGCCATTTCCCTAATCTCAGATGTTGTGGTCCCTTGGAGGTGCAGACCTCATGCTTCCGTCAGCACAGGATACTGCAGGGACTGGAGTACAGGGGAAGAGGATCAGACATGGGCATTTCTCAAACGCAAAACATTTAACTGCTTGTAACAAGCTGAAAAGCAGAAATCTGAAATGACATCAAAGTCTTGCACACAGTGCCTGCGCTGTGGAAGGGCAAGACTTCTGAGTGCTTAATCACTTCTTTATCCCGGGGCTTTCAAAAGTTTGTCACTTCAATTGAATTAAATTACAAATAAATAAACAAAAGTCCTGCCCACGCATCTTTGTTTTAGGCCAAAGCAATAGTGGAGACCAGAAGAAAGTGTGAAGAAGCCAGCTTGGGAGGGTATTTCTTAACGAAATGATGCAGAACAGGTTTTTCCCTCTGGAATTTTGATTGCAGCTGTAGTGAGGGGCCCAGAACACTTATCAAAGGCTTTTCATGGTCACAGAAAGTATGGCCCAAGTCTGATCCTTATATACCTAAGCCAGAAGCAGATGACAGTAAAGTCAGAAAAAAATACCAACCTGGAAGAAGGAAGAAACACCACAAGACCAGACACAGACATTCCAGATTTTCTTTGTGTCACAAGCAAATGAAAGACTGGCTCACATGTTTGCTTTTTTGATAATTTTTTTTTTTTGCTTCTGTTTTGGAAAAAATATACCAAAAAAAAAGCCAAGAAGAACCAACATGGAAATGTGAGGTAAACATTCCAGTAAAAGTACAGAGGCTCCATTCTTTAAAGGAGACACACAGCAGTTATCAACATGCTAGAAGAATGAGATGCAGGAAAATCCTAGAAACAGTGAAAAATCATTTAATGAAGCTTTTGCCCCAGTTCTAGCCATTGTAAATGGGCTCTTTCTTTTGTTGTTCTTCCCAACCCATACTTAATTGTCTTTACAATGCTTAGACAAAGTTGTTAAATTGTAAAACAGCAGTTTTGATATAAATTCTCTATGGCAGAATTTACAAAAAGATACAGACTGCTACTACAGATGAAGCTTTTCTTCTTCTTTCTCTCTTTTCTTTCTTTTTTCTTTCTTTCTTTCTTTCTTTCTTTCTTTCTTTCTTTCTTTCTTTCTTTCTTTCTTTCTTTCTTTCTTTCTTTCTTTCTTTCTTTCTTTCTTTCTTTCTTTCTTTCTTTCTTTCTTTCTTTCTTTCTTTCTTTCTTTCTTTCTTTCTCTTTCTCTCTCTCTCTCTCTTTCTCTCTCTCTTTCCTTCTCTCTTTCTGTTTGTCTTTGTCTTTTTTTTGACTTGTCAAAGCCCCTCAGGAAAAAATACATTATGGGCAGCAAAACTGGCTTCTTGGCTATGCCAATCTGAGTGCCAAGGAATGCCACCCCAGTGAAGGAGTGGTGCCACTTTCCCTTTGCACCAGTGTTACTAGTTACCCCACAAATCTATGATGAAGTGATGGAACACTTAAAGCGCAGCCTCAGCCCCACAGTGGTGGCTATATATCCCCATAGTCAATTCCTGAAGCCAGGTTTCACTGGGAGCTTTAGCTGGGCCTCGGGGAGGAATGAGGATCTAGGGAGATGATATAGTCAGCTCACATGCTATCAGCTACTACTATAAATTTTGACGTCCAGTCTGTCTATACTGCAGACCAAGGATGTTGTTTTAGTTATTCTTCAGTAACTGGCACAATCACCCACACCAGAACTATCAAGCTTTGATTCAGTGAGGTGCTTAAGGACATGCTTCTAGTCTGGAAACTGGGTGGTAACTGAAGCCCATTAATTCTTAGGGAATACTTAAGTAGCTCACTGAATCAAAGATGGATTTTTGTTTCTTTTTGATAGTATCATTCAGGTTAGATTCCTGATCATCGTTATTTTAATATGAATTTAATATATGCAATTACTTCAGATCCATGCTGAGTTTACTCAGATGAGAATCTGACCCAGCACTTCTTACGGTAAGAAAAGGTAAAAGTGAATTTTTTTTCCCCCCAAGATATATAAATTCAAAACTGAGAAGAAAAAAAATTGTGTACAAATATCACATAACAACATCAACAATTCCATAGATGTAGTTCCTCAGTGCACACTTTAAACAAGAAAAGGGTTTTTTTTGTTCTTTTTCTGTTTTGCTTTTAAAGTCTGGCATAATAATATTAAAGCTGACAAAAAATCAGGGCAAGCTACATCACTTCCTCATACAAAAAAAGTACAAAACATTAGCCTCTAACTAGACATAACATAATACTGGTCATCACAGTTAGACATTTAGTAACTGTGTGTCTTGGAGTATTTTACTGGAGGGTTGTAAAAAATAGATTCGGCTGCCGATCTCCTGTCTCAGGTTACTTCAGTCATAGAGGCAGAGTGATTCTGCAAAGAGGAAAAGGCAAACACGTCAATGTTTGTATACAGCACTCTGGCACCGACATACCCTAGTGTGTAAAAGCAATGGGAAGAACCCCCGCCCATAAAACCTGCATTGTACATGTATAGTCATTAATTATAATTTAAGAAAATTACCTTGTTGATTTCTAGTGGACATCAACAGTTAAAGTCTAGCCCCTACCTGCACTTCACAGTCCAGTGGCTGTAAACAACTGACTGGACAAAATTTTTCTCATAGCCCATGAAAATTTCACCTGCTCAGCCCTTCTGTCACACACAACACAATGTGGGTATATAAGTAGCACTTCATTTCTGGACTATAAACCCATTGAGAGAACATCTAATGCACACAGTTCTGCAGATTTAGTGGAAAGTCTTCCAGTAAATCTCTGCTTAATCAAAATTCTGCTTAATCAATTAAGCCAAGTATTTCTGGACATTAGAAACAGTGTTTTTCCCATTTTTTTTTTAATTCCTCTTTTCAGTTTATTTCACAAAGAGTTTAACAAAAGTCGATATTGATCTTCCCACACATAATTTGTAGAGGAATGACAGGCCATCTAATTAAGGAAGTACAATTTAAAGAACAAGTAAGTTACACCAGCGTATTTCAGATAACTCATAAACTATGGTTTCTCCTTATTCCCAGAATTTCTTGGCAGGCTACATTTACCTGTCTGTTTTGAAAGGACTGGGTATGATGCAGTTATGCCAACACAAGCCATTTGAAGTTAGTAGTTTTAACAGAAATACAATCAATATTGATGTTCCCACTAGCTATTTTTTTCCAGGTTTGAAAGAATGCTATTAATTTCTCTAATGATTTCTTCTTATTACAGAAGATACAGAACAGTAATAAGGATAAAAAACCTTTGTAATATTTTTCAGGACAGAATAGTTTATCCACAGGAAAGAGTAAATCACACATCCCAAAAGTTTTCTGGACTGTAATTAGGCAGAATTATTTTTACTTTTCTCTCAGTTTTCTATTCTTCTAAGCAAAAGTTTGTGAGGCATGTGAAATCCTACTTCTTTACCTGTGGATGTGTATGGGGGCAGAAAATCTACAGTATTTGGTAGTTTCAGGGATAAATGCCTTAAAACAAACTCTGCCCTGATGCAGATTCACTCTGTTCAATGGACTTGAAGTCAGGCATGTGTAGTCAGATACAATACTACTTTTTACTTTGCTGCAACAGAAAATATGCTTGGTGATGGTCTGGGCAAGAGGATTTACAGTACCTGTGCACTCAGTGTCTCTAGAGGACTTTCCACTCTTGGAAAAGCCATTAGTGGCATTCCTCGTGGGTCTTCAGGCTTCGGTTTAGAAGGAGCTGCATGACTGCCCTTGAAGTTATGGACAACACATATCCCCTGTGCAATGCAGAAGAAACCCAGAGTCAGTGTGTTCTGTCCCCAGGAAGAACCTGGAGGGGGAATTACCACGGGGGTCACAACTGCCAGTTTTTGCAAAGAATTTAACCTGGTTTTGGGTTCAAGGCATCATCTGTCTCAGCTTTGGGCTGCAGCATGTTTACTGACACGTCTGGGTGTGTTGGGCTGACTTGGTGATGAACCATTCTCAGCCTTTTTACATTTTACATGGACACAGCAGAGACACCCATGTGTGCTTTGTCATCCCAGAACCACAGACTACCCGAATGATGCCCTTTACTGGCCAAATACACCTCCAAATGCCCCCTTCAGCCTCTGTCACTTCCAAACAGTGAACACAGCTCTGTGGATGGCTGAATCTCCTTCAAATCTGGATGACGCTACTTAGCACCATTCCTGCATGCTTCCAGCACCACTGTTGTGGTGTTCAGCCCCTCCTCATGCATGACCAGACTCACGGCACCCACATGGTGATGCCGGTAAGAGCAACTACGCATGGCAGTGTGTGGCTTGAGGACATGGAAAAGAAAAGGTACACAGGAGCTGACATGTTTGCTGGTGGAGTGATTCCTGCAGCCAGCTCCTTGCTGGCTGTTCCCCTTCACTGCCACAGACGCGAGCAAGAAGCAGGCTGCAGCCTGGGTGGGTCCTGTGCCAGCAGGCTCTGTACCAGGGATCTGACCTCTTCCACCACTCTGAAATTCAGCTTGTGACACTTGCAGGGTGCCAGAATGTCTGCAAGGCCAAAATGCAGCTGGGGACAGGCTGTCGCTGCCCCCATGAGGTACTGGGAGCACTGACATTGTCCTGGACTGATAGGTGGGGAAACTGCCTCTTAAATTGCATAGGGTTCCTTCCCAGCAGGAACCAGACAAATTATTCACATTAAACTCAAGGAGATTCAGGTCAGAGGCTGCAGACGTCTTTTTATCTGAAATGAACACAGGAATAAATGACACTTGAAGGTTTGTTGTTGCTTTTTTAAGTACAGAACAGAAAAAAAAAATCAGTGACAGGACAATTGAGATTTAAGGGATCTTTGAAACCTAATCCCTTCTGATTACAGGGATAAAGTGTCTGTTGCTATGCAGTGGACAGTTTCAAAACATATTTTGATTAAATGGAACAAGGCACATTCCTTGGTAATAGTGAGAATGACATGGACTGCTTGCTGTGTGAGTAAGTCCTCAGCAAGAGACCTCTCACCAAACAAAACATTTAAACCACACAGCCCACAGGAGAGCCAGTTACCCTCAGAGTCTGGAGAGATGCTCTTCCTAGATTCTGCAGGAAGGCTTTTGATATATTTTAATATGTTTGCTTGTCCTATGAGGGGGTGAATTATTTCAGCTTGACTCTAAAAGCTGCAAAGGGAGGTAGTTTTGTCTCCAAGAGTGTTTTTTCCTAACCTTCCTTTCTATTGCGCTTCTTTCATGGTCCAAAACAAAATGGAGAAGCAGGATCACAGCTCAGAGCCCTAGAAAACACCCCATACCTCACATTTTTGCCAGATACAAGGGTTTTGTGACATAGGTGTGCCAGAGAAGGAGTCTCAAGCACACCCCTCCTTTTGATATTGAAATCTATGCCACCTTTTGCAGCATTTTCCAGAACAGATCAAGTAAGAACATTTAGAGTAATTAAAATAATTGATATATATAAAATGTACAAATGCTACCATATTAGACTTATCAATTAGTATGAACCTGATTCCATATTAGAATTTTCTCTGATAATACATTTAATTAGATGGGACTAGAATTAAGTCTTGCAGGCTACTAGTGAATATCAGTTTTTTCGAGTTTTTTTTTTAAACGATGGTATTTTTAAAAGGAACACAGAAGGACTGATGGACTTACCAGAAACAAGGCTACAGCACTCCCCAGGATGAAGCCTGCGATCACGTCCGAACAGTGGTTTCGATACTCGGACACTCGATTTAGGCCGGTGAGGAAGGCAGCACACAGGGTACCCAGACACAGCACGGGCTTGGCTAGCCTGCTACTCTTTGTTTTAATTGTGCTTGTGATGTACATCTGGAAGAAAGTACAAACCAAAAATAAAAAGGGGCTCTGCCAGGAATGCATCCTTCGCACCAGGACAAATCAGCAAGGATGTGACAACCCCCTTGATTCATTAAAAAAAAGGCATTGGGAAATGAAGGAAGATATTTCAGGTAATTTGGAGAACACTTTTAGGAGAACAAAACCAACACTGTTAAGTGATGTGAAATATCCCCTTGCATTTACATAGTGGACCTTTTCAGAGGAGGTATGCACAGGCTCAGCTTTACTGATTTTGTGCAAGTATTGGCTCGTATGGTGGCAACTGCACTCTGAATGCACTATTAAATATTTGCAAACGGAGTCAGGAATTCATGCTCATACTCCTGCAGAAACTGTCATGTGCAGAAGATGGAGTGCTTAGAATCTGTATGAACTAACTGCCCCAGTTTCCTAAATGGTATTATGTTTAAGGGACAGAGAACATTGAGAGAAACCGTTCCAGCCATTTTCCCTGCAAGATGAAACGAAATGCAGCATGAGAGAGATTTCTTTCACAACAAAGTTGATTTTGAGAATGTAATTCTGGAGCATGAAGTTTCACTGTTCTCCATATATTTTTTAACCAACCCCACATGTTTCTGGCAGTTTGTTGGGGTTTTTTTAAATACATTCTGACAGAGAGTAAAAGCATGGGGCTGCATAGTTAGCAGCCAGTCATTAGTTTCAGAGCCACAAAATAACAAAGATCAAGCAAACTGAGCCTGATGGCAAAGTAGTTCATTAAAATCCTTTTCAGCCAACATGTAAGCCTGCATGATTTCCAGAGCTTTGGTGATTTGGGATGTTCCTGCTTCCTTTTTTTTCCACACCTGAACCTGACTGCACCAGATGCCTCATGACAGCTAACACCTAGTGAGCACTAGGCGGCAACCTTCCCCCAGTCTTGGCTGGCAGATTGAGCTGCACCTATCACCAAAACTCATGGGAAGGTTCTTTGGAAACAATAAGAAAAAATTAAAGTCGTTGCCACTCCGTGAATAATTACTACCCACCCTTTCACCCTATGCACTCCTAGTCAATTCACTCGAGCAATAGGGAGCCAGATTGCTTTCCTGTTCCCCACTGGAGCACTACTGCTGTTTGCAGTGTCCAAAGGAAAATCCATCACCTCTTTAAAGTAAGAATGCAGTCCTGCTGCGACAGCTGTGAACCCCAGCTGCAGGGAACAACCCACACAGGCTTGTTTCCTTACAGGTATGAGCTGAAACTGCATCTTTGGGTTACCCACAGGAAAGGGTTCTCTTTGTCACAGATGGGAAGTATCTGTAATTGCAGTTTCACACATCTCCGCAAGAAAATGTAAACTTGTAGTAAAAAGAACATTTTTAGCAATGAGGGTAATCAACCATGCGAACAGATTGCTGAGGGAAATCTGTTAAACCCTCACGAGGAGGGTTTTAAACAAGACAAACTGTTTTCCCAGAAGGTGGGCACCAGTTCACCCCTAAGTCACACACTAAGTTCAGCAGTAACTGGGAGAGCTTCTCCATTCTGATCAGATTTCCCAATCACTGCAGCTTGATCTTTATTGTCCAGGCCCAAAAGCCAAGATCTTTTTTAGGATTCTCACAGTGTTTTCCCACATTTAGAGCATAGTTTCAGAGCTTTGTGCAAGAGACCAAAATCTCAGTCTAAGCCACTTACATTTGGTTTCCTATATATAGCGTTTTTGAAAATTTCTCACAATGTCAAAACCAGAGAGAAGGAGAAAAGAAGTGAATATAAAAATATGTGTAGAATATATTAAAAAATAAACTACACATGATTTAACTATATAATTTATCTCTTCAGCTTCTTTGCTATGATCTTATCAGTACACTAAAGCAGTGGATTTAGCAATATGCAATGTGTGATAGCAGCATTTATCCCATGTGATTCCTCTCCCTTCTTTTTCAGAGAGAAAAAATCATAGACAAGGAGGCTTTTTTTGTCTGCAAGTTTAAAATAGACATATACATTTTTATATACATATATATATGCAAATATATGCACATATTTAGAACACATATCTATATGAGAAAGGCAGAGTGGAAGCAATCTGTCTTGTCCTTTCAGCAGAAAGTGAGGACATTTGTGATAGTTAATTTTCCTTAGAAAGTTCAAAATTTCATACCAATATTGCGAAAGTCTGTGTCCCAGAAGTTTTGCAGACAATCTTTTCTTTTACCATAGAGATTCCTACAGTAAAAGAGAAGCAGAGCCTTTGACAATGATGCTCAGTGCAGCTGCTCAAGCTGCCAAGGCCTTGAATTGATCAGGGTTTCAGAAGGTATTTCCAGTAATTGTCTCTGCTATTCAGCATTTCCAAATGTTGAAGGATTCATGTCCAGGTGCAGAGACCCAGAGAAGCTGACTTTAATCAAGGGGTGGATTGTGGTGGTGCATCTCTCCCCCTCCCCTGGCTGCACTATGAGTGAGAAATGCTCATTAAGCCTCGGCCTCGACAAACTGCACCTGGACTAAGCCCCTCTTGAGCGTATCAGAAACACTGTCTGTTCCCAAGATATAACAGGTGTCTAACAAGCACCTGTTTTTGACAAACAGCTTTGGAAACGTACTTTTCTTGCCTGAATAACAACCCAAAAGGTTGTTATTATATTTTTCTTACTGAACCTTCAAAGAAAGTTACTGACTGAAATTGTGGCTGCAACGGAAAATTACCATAACTAAAACCCACTCTCTTGGGGCCCTCTAAACATAGGTCCAAAGAGAGATCTTTTTGAGCTCTCTGCTCCCAGAAGATAAGGGGGTAATGTGTGCCTCAAACACTGATAACTGGATGGCCATGGAGCCAGCCAAGGACTGTTGTTATTAACACAGCCATGAGAAAGATCAAGTTTTGGCTGGAGAAGGGGGGCCAGAGATAGGGCATTTTTCTGTGACAAACAACCGCAACACAGCACAGGAAATGGGCATGGACTATAGGGTGGGATTAAGACTACTCAAGACCCCTGAAACCCTCCACCCTGTTTCCAGAAAGACCCGAAAGAATGGACTGCACATGATAAATAATTTACATAGAAAATGAGAAACTCATCTTTGGGGTGGGGAAACCTGCCCATAAAAAGGTATCCTCCCAAGCCCAGGCACTGCTCCCAGGACCCTGGATATCTCATGAGCTTGGCCAGTGCAGGTGGATGAATGCTGAAACCAGGACTGACATCCCGTCAGCTGGATCCATGCTGGAACCAGGAATGGTGATCTCTTTTTCTAGCCGTTCCTTTTTCCTTGGAAAAGGAACTTAAATTCATGTGTTTCTAAGTGCACAGCAGCACTATGTACAGTGACTGCCATCTCTTTCTGTGATCATTCTGGGAGACCAATAAAACTTCTTTAGATGACATTCTTATTTTTTATAAATATGGAAGCCAGGGCTGCCAGCCCTTTCCTCTTTCCCTTACTTCAGGCATACAAGATTCACTTCCACCTGCAGAGATCACAGGGTTCTTTGCAGCATCTTTAGCAGGTGACAAAGAAAAGTCTAGTTGAGTAAATATAAATCCCAGATTATAAAAAACAAAAACCAAGTGCCCAAAACCCACAAAGTCAAACCAGTCACAGTGGGAGTGTTTTCAGTAGCAGAGTAATGAACAAGTGAGTACAGAGACTGCACAGGATACTTGAGGTTCAGTGAAGGGAGGAGACTCCCAGATCTCAACAGACATTTAT
>VYZT01012428.1:1386-17329 GCA_013400735.1 Pomatostomus ruficeps
ACTGTAATACAATAATTTTTTTGAAGTTATTAACTTCTAGAAGATTTTACAGATTCTAAAATATAATGCTATAAGAGAAAATTAAATTTGATATTTGATGCTTTGGATAATGGTCACATGTTAAAATACTTATTTCAAGATTTAATTATAATTTATCTTTTCTTTTTATATTTACACAATTTTAAAATACTAAGATTTTTTGAAAGATGAGAAAACTCCAGTTTCAACATTTGTCATTATAGGGTCCATAAAAATGCATACCAAGTTATTTGAATTTTGCATTGTGCAAATATGGCAGTTTAATAGTGACTGTAAAATATTAGAATATATGTTTTATTTTTTGCACTTTATAACATCCAAAGGAGATGTTTTAGAATAAAGTGCACTCAGATTTCTCTTCCTACAAGGTGCTGAGCACTGTTTTACTGGGCTGAATGACCTGAAATCCACCATATTTGGTGGCTGTGGTCATTGTGAAGGAGAATTCTGTACTTTGCAGGAGTGAATCCCTGTATATTACCCACTATTTTCATTCCTTACTTTAAAATGCAAAGCTCTTTCTATCTTGCTTTTACATTGTATATAACAAATACTAGACCTGGGCACCTTGTGTAGTGTAGATGTTAACAACTTATGCACTGGGAATACTAAAGGGAAATTATATTGAACACTGTGCTTCACAACTTGTTCACTGTGGTGTTCTACAGTGAAGTATTTCCTACTGTGATAGTATAGTATGTACATAACTGTTTGGAATCATAAATGTGACTTACAGAAACATCAGCATAAACTTTTAAATCAGTATATTTTATAAATTTGTGGGGAGCTCTTTTATAGCTTGTATTCTCAATGACTAGGGGTAACTTAAGTGCTAAAGGTGACTCCAGTTTTGCAAATACTTACATGTGTAAGTTTCCACTGAAGTCAGAGAGGCTCCTTGTCATATGCCTAAATTTGTGTGATGGAAGACTAATTGACTAGAGGATTTTGTTAACAGCTGCCTCTATCCTAAAGTTACCTTAATCCAAACCCTATGCAAAAAAAAGAAAAGGATATAGAAATTGTTTATATTGGTGGTTTTATTTATAGAATTATATCAGATACCAGTATTGACAAATACAATACATCCATGTTTACAGGGATTGTGTGTATCAAAACAAGGCTTTGAAGCCCAACATGTTTGTTCTGTGTTTCTTTAATATTAGTAATGGCATTCTGAGGTTTTGGAATTGCTCATGTGAAATAGTTTACTACTTTCTTGATGTGAATGTCAACAGTAATTGCAGCATTAATTTCAGGTTGATGTGAATATTGAGATTTGCACTGTTTATGTAGAAGTAGTATATTTAAAGATCAGTCTATGTGCTAATAACACAACCAGTTTTAAGTGGCCGATGTTAAAGTATTGAAAAATATTTGTCAATGTAATATATTCAGGTTTGCTTTCTGAATGCTCTCTTTGGAAGTAATCTCAATAGTGAACATGGCTCATTTGTAAAACAATACTTTTCCTCTCCCCAATAAACTTGCTGTAAATACAACAAACAATCCACCATTAATACTAGTTATACAGACAGTATAAGTGAATTGGGAGATTGGAGAACAGGTTGCTTGTAAAGTTTGCACTTTGAGGAGTTCTTGGAATTTGTTTTCTTCAGGGTGAGGACAACAAAAAGCAATTTTGGTCTGATTTCTTTTAATTGTAAGAAACTTTTGGATACCAGGTGGATTTGGAATATTGTGGCCTAGCTAAAAGAACTTAAGTGTTAGGAACACAGAACAGTTGTTTCCCTGTTGGGAAATTTAAACTGTTTCTTGACAAACTGATGAAACAACAAGAATGTTTGCACAAGATACTAAATGCTAGAGATAATGGCTGTATTGTCAATCTTTTTTTCTACACAGGTTTTGAGAGACTGTTGTGAGACTAAAATTATTAGACTACATCACTTGTATCAAAGATAACTTTTATAGCTGAATATTTCTGTGTCCTCTTTGTGCTCTCACAGTAGTTGTTTAATAAAAATTTAAACCCAGGGTATTTCTTTTGAGCAGGGCTAAGTACATTTAGGTGTCACCTTGTATTTGGTTTGAACCAGGTACCCAGGGTAGCTAAAATGTTTATGACCTCTGACTGCTGTCTCCAGGTAACGGAGCTCTTGAGGAAGTGTATTTGACACTAAGCTGCCTGAATTTGTAGATTAGCATCTTTACATAAACAACTGCTGATGTACATACACATTGATACACTGAAACTTGAGTTGCAAACTAGGCAGCTCAGGAGTAAGTTTACTTCTTGTTCTGATGTCCCTGCAGGACAGTAGTTACTCTTGACAGAACACTGTTTTAATCTGTTGCCCAGTCTGGAACTCAAGGTCATATAAAGACCATGGGGCAAGTTTTTCGTACTCAGATCATGGTTTCAAATTTGTAGTGTACAAGTTAATCTTCATTAGTACTATAAATACTTTACATTGCCTTGGTGAAGAGATGTTACACTGTAAATTATGCGTATACTCAGATTAAGTTTTCTTCACACTGCTGCTATACCTCAATCAGCTTTAATGTCTAATAATGATATCTGCCTGCTGTCAGAAATACAGTGCTGTCAGCGATGTAGGCAGATTTGTGTGAAAAATCAAATTTCTTATCAGTAAAGATTTAAATTAGTGTAGGTTTTAATCTAATCTTCAAAGTAGTCAATATCTGGTATTGCCATTTCCAGGTAATACTTTTAGAAACACAAATGTTAGTATTAGCAGGTAATTCTGCTAAAGGATTTAGAGAAGTACAAAGAAAATAGCATGACTTACGGTTCTTCTGGCTTAGTCAAATTTCTCTAAGGAAAAGAATCAGTGCATGTATTGTTTACTGCTATGAAAACAACCCTATTAAATACTTCATTAAACAGTTGGGGGGAGGGGTAACATGTATTGCATCTCAGAATGGACTGAGGCTTCAGATTGGTTCTGCTGATGGACGTGTTTTTCAGCCCTTTTCCCTGGCGACTTTCCTGAACAAGGTAACGATTCCTACTCAGCTGTATCCCTTCTCTCTCATCTGAGAACAGAATAATTCTCAGCAGAAAATGGGTTCATTGGTTGTAATGAAATGTTGGACAAGCATCATATATTTTTTGTCTGTGCATATGTTCTCCGCATGCATGTAGATACATGCTGTATTGCATGTCTAGATCTCAGTTTAAAGTAATATACCTTGATAAAGAGAACTTGTATTTTAAAAATGGGTTCTGGATTCACTCAGGTTTGGAGGACCAGGACTGCTGCAGAAGAGGAAGAAGGTTATAGGAAGTCGGAGGTGAGAGGCTTCTGGGAAGATATTTTCAGGGGTAATTTCTTCCCTGGCTATCTCCATGTGCATGTATTATTCACTGACAATGAATTGCAAGCTTTCCTGCCAATTGGCCAACATGAACACATTTCTTACCTCTGCAGGTCTCTGAGTATGTGTGTGTGTAGCTTTATAACATTTACTTGATAGTCTTTATTCTTTCCTCCCATAAGTGACAGTCTTTTCCAAAATCCAGTTTTTACGTGGCAAAATATGACATTGCCTTCCTTCAGTTGAGATAGTTGAATATTCTGGATTTAGAGAACAGAATATAACCTGGCTGTTTCAGCTGTGAGGAGATAAAAGTACTTGGATCTTTGTCAGTGAGAAACACTTCTCAGTTTGGTCCTTTGACCCACAAGGCACTGGATTCGCTAAAAGTAGAGGAACTGCAGAGCTGTTCACTAACTCTCACGTGCCATCATGCATTTTTATATATTGCATATTAAATAGACTCTGAATGTTCAGAACACATGTGTAGAAAAGAAAACTCAGCCTGATTCCTGTAGTATGCACTAGAAAATAAAGTGATGCTTTCAATTACATAGACCAGCTGAAACAGTCTCGTATGTTGCACCCAGAAACGACAAAATGGGGAAATGCAAGAGACCTACAATAATGTAAATTTCAAGAAAACACTTATTTTGACAACCTTCGAGTTCAGTGTGATAGAAGACAGCAACTGGCTGGGAAACAATTATAAGTGTTTAGGTAGAGATGTTATGGGCTGATCTGACTAATAATTCAGGTAGAAAGGAATCCATATTCACATGTAAAATTGCTTTCAAAAATTGGCAACCAATCTGACTGTATTTACAAGATTCATGCAGAAGTCTACTAACTTCCTTTGAAATGCCAATAATAAAGGAAAGAAAAACAGAACTCTGCTTTAATTGCTTCACAGGAACTGCCAAAAAACCTAACAGATGAAACTGCAAACTGATTGCAAACTTGTTACAGCGTTCATAATACAAAGATATTTGCCAACAAATCCAGCATCAAATCTTAAAATTGGTGTCTCGTTTACGTTAATCTGATTTTCCTTGGTTGTTTTTTTATTTTGTTAAATATGTAGTTGTCTTAGTATGATTGTGACCAAGGGTGTATTTTTTTTTTTTAAGTAGGAGAAAAATTTAAGGATTTAGGATTAGGCCTTGCAAATAACCAAAAGAAATCTGTTTGGAAGGGTAACCATTTCAAAATATGCATATATATTACTGATATTTGCTGATAAAATGATACCTAGCCAAGTACATTTTATCTCAGTTACGGGTGCGATTTTGTGTGACATTCAACTATGCTAAAAAAGCTTTCAAGTGTAAAGTCTTTGGAGTTTAGCAAAGTGAGAAGAAAGGGGGAAATTGTATTTAAAGATGATGGTGCAAAGAGGGAACAATTCTCAAAATTTGTCTCTGAGTTACTGGAGGAGATGTTATGGAGGTGTCATTGTACTGTCTGAAGAAGCTTACTCATTAGTAACGGTACATACACTTTTTTCCCCTTTAAAATCAATATACAGTGTGGAAGAGAAACTAAATTCACAAAAGCAGCAAATATGTCAAAGCTTTTCTCAGGTGTCTCCTTAATGAGTTCTCATCCTTTAAACAGATAGCTCCGCTGTACGTAACAGTCACTCTTGCTGAAGCTGTGCCTGCCTGAGGGAACAGGATCCCACTCTCTAGTGATTTGTTCATTGTAGAGGGACGGTACAAATTAGAGCTCAAGGTGCTGTGTCCCTGCTGCTTTTAAGTTCAACTGTTAACACAGTTCTGCTTAGTATGTATCACCACGTCGGTCCAATTGGTATGCAGCTGTGGCAGGTCACTTAGTTGAATTTTAAAGCTGTCAAATTAAAAGGAAGACTGGAGTTCTACTTCAGGACCAAAATGAAAACAGGCCTTGAATCTCAACATACATCTGGATTCCAAAATGAAGAAAAGTTTGGCATTGGCTTTCAATCTTGAGTCTTAGGATGCTCCTGCAGCAAATATGGATGCTTACAAATATTTTTACAGTACTGATCTCTTTCACCTGTAGAGAAGGGAACCTGCAAAGTTGTTTCTTGCCAGATAAAAACTTTTGCTGTAGTCCCTGTAGAAGAAATCATCCCTAATTTCTACCTTTACCTTTGAAGCTGTAAAGGCAAAAAATGAATTAGTGACAGATTCTGACAGCTGGTTATAAAGGAGCAGGCTGTGTTAATTTGCAGCGAGAGGAACAGGGCGTTCTATTTCTTGTGTCAGTGTGGGCAGAGAGTGGGGAGAGGGAAAGAAATGGGAAGAAGGGAATGCTGAGTGCTTTTCCTTACTATAATTTACAGGACATTCTGGTTGCACAACATTTCTTTTGAAGGAACAATGATCTCCACATTTAATTTAAAGTCTTTTTGAATAAAAACCCCCATACAGATTAACCTGACAACTTTTCTTCTTGGAAATGGTGCCATTTTCAAATGGCAAATGCAGCATCATGGATATTGATTTTCTTATTTCCTTAATGCCAGTTACCAATAGATTACAGTGAAATTTTCTTTCTGACAAATACGCACCTCTAAAATTCTTTGTCACGCCAACGAAGCGCAAAATCTTGTGATAGACATTTACGTAAAAGCAAGAGAAGTAATTGAATTGGTTTGTTTTGCCCAATATTCAGAAAATTAATGAGAATTGTTGGAGTGAGTCCAGAGGATAATTCTGAATTTGATGGAAAAAGTACTAGAAGAAAGGATCGTTTTGTGAATACAGTGGTGGAAAAAAGACAGGAAAGCTGTGGTTTAGAAGACTGCTCAGGACTTGTGGAGGATCAGTGGAACCAGATGTCAGGTGAATGTTCCTGTCTCTAGAGATGTTAAAGCCTAACCATGCTTCCTTGAAGGATGGTAAGCCCAGCCTGTTGACCAGTCCTGTCAGAGCCACAGGTTTTAGGAGAATCTGTTGTTGGGCTTCTGTCTTGGAGGTAGTTCTCCTTATTTGCAAGTCTTGCTAACCACCGGGGTATGATCAGCATTTGGCAAATCAAACTCTCCAGCTGTGTTGGAATTGTAACTGTAATGATGGTTTTGATCTTCAGCAGCCTGTTTTCTTCCTCAGGCTATGGTGTTCAAAATAGGAAGAGGATTCTTTTGCTGTTGTTGTTGCCCTAAATTGTGTGGTTAACCACTGTGGTGGCTTCCAAGTTAATGCAAAGCAATCTGGAGAAGTACATTGTCGTTTTTAACAAGTCAGCCTCAGATTCCCTTAGGAGAAGCTCCTGCCAGAACTGTGCACAGTGCAGAGCAGTAGTATGGGCTTTCCCTGTGGTAGCCGGTGGCCTGCATGTCCATTGTTCTTCTGACTCCTGAAGTTATGTGTGCTGGGAACTCTTCTCACAGAAAAATGTAAAAAAAGTAAACCAAACATCTGAATGCTAGGCAGATGATACTTTGGTGAAGGCAGTTTTATTGGTAATAACCAGGGAGTTTATTGGCTGTTGCATTAAGCACAAATTTTCTGGCAGAAGGGACGAGTATCTGAACAAGTCTCTAAGACAAACTGGTAGTATTTGAGCTATTACTGATCTCCAGCACTGTCTGGAGCTTGAGTTTGGAGGAAAATTTGTGAATGTGCCTATATATGGTAAAGTCCTATGGTATAATGCTATCAGCATACCTAAAGAATCCTACATTTTTCTAGTATACATTGGGATTAAGTAGGTTATGCAGGTTTTGTTTGGGTTTTTTGGGGGTGTGTGTATGGTGTCTGTTTTTAATTACTATTACTTCTTTTTACTCCCCATATTGTTTACTTAATTCTGTTACTTTTCTGGCTATTCTATTTATGTTAACCCACTTTATCTCTTTGATTTCTGTAGTCTTTCTGCTTGTCCTGAAAGGTAATACATAGGTATTTCTGCCCAAAAAGAGTTGTAGAGTCAAATGACCAATATACAGAGGAAATAGAAGTATGAAGAAAGGCTAAGCAATAAACACTTTCCTTTATCAGTGTGGAAATACCCAGCTTAAATTGCACTTACCCTTCAGATGACATAACTGACAAACAGAATGAATGGTGTTAGAAGTACAGAAGAATAGTTTTAAAAATAACTAAATAATTTAAAATTTTGGGCAGGGGGAGTGAGTGCAAACCAAAAGGTAAAAGCTCAAGTAGCACCTTCAAACTGGATCTAAATATACTCTGAACAAGGTGCCAGCTCTGGCTGGCTGACGTATCTTTTACACTTTGAAGTAGAGTTAGGTCAGCAGCAGGTAGGAGAAATCAGCTTTATCCTGCAGATGTAGAACTTCAGATTTTCAGGAACCTGTACGTGGATCCAGCAGGAGCAGTAAGAGGCTGAAAACTGGCAGTTAGTCCCCAGGTTTGTTTGGGAATCATCTTTGTGAAGTGAAGATAGATAAAGTCCACAGAAGGATAGCTCACATCCATTCCCAACCAGCTGTAGTCACAGTAACATTGTTTTCTACTTGAGCTTTTATCAAGCAGCGAAAAAATGCACATATGCTGTTCTTACCTTCTCTGTGCTGATAGAATGACCTCCAGGGCAGTGAAGTGGACTGGAAATGATGTTCTGTGGTTTCAGGCAAATGCTAGACCTTTTGGAGACGTCTTTGATCATGTTACTGTATTTTAAATGAACTGTGTTTCAGTCATAATCTCTGGAAATACCACGTTGAGCTTTTCACAGAAAGGAGCTATGCCATATCAGAGTATATGAAGAGGAAAATTGATTTTTAGAGAATCTTAGAAGCTGCAAGCAGAGTTTGTCTTTTGACCAACAAGAGCAAGTGTTAGGCAATAGAGCTCTAAATGATTGACTTAGGCCAGATAAGATAAGTTGTAGTGCGTAAAGCCAACTGAATATTGTAAGAAGGTCAGAAATGTGATGCTGAGTCAAACCAGTGGGACCAGAATTGCACGCAGCACTTCAGTGCAGATTACAGCGTGGGTTACACTGTGGCAGAGTGATGTTGGCTGTTTGTTCTCAGCAGTCTTTTTGGTGATGCCTGGTGTTTTGTAGGTTGCCACTGCACAGTGCAGGGAATTGTCTGTGATTTCCTGACATCCTGTATCGAATGTAAATCAGTTGTCTCTAGACAAATAACTTGTGTTTGACCAGTTCATATTACCTGAAAAGCATCCGGTCTTGTTTTGGAGACATCAAGGCTTGAAGAATCTGCTGCCTCTTTGATATTTAACCAAATAGTTAATGATCGTGATAACTTTAAAAGAGTTTAATTTTCTTATATAAATTTATTTGGTGCAGGCCTCAACTTTTCTTTTTTTTTTTTTAATTTTCTCTGTTACTCTGTTTTTAAATACTGTTTTCTTTACATGACAATTAATTTCCAAAACATAAGGCAAATATTTTTTTGTTCTGCCAGTTGTTATGGCAGAAACTGGTGACTTGTCAGGTCTCTGAACTCATACTTGCTGTGCAGAAATAGTAGCTCACATTATTGTTACTGGGTCCACTTCCTAGTGTTTCTGACCAGTGAGAGTATGGATCTCTTGGAATTTTCCCCAGTTGATCCTAGAAAGTCTCTTTCTCCCCTCTCTGCTAAGGACCTTGCTTTTGGAACATAATAATGTAGCCTTGTATGAAAATTTTCTCTTAGGGTCACATCAGGCTGAGCATACTGTGTTCCCCCACTGTCTTCCACCTTCCTTTGGCACATAGGCACGAGCCCAGTGTCCTCAGGATGCCCCTGGTGTTCCATGACCTGTTCAAAGGCACATGATGAGACCCAAGGGAGCTACTCTTCGTTTAAGACTATTTTGTACTAATTTTGGATCTGCTGATTTTTTGAAGACTTCTCTCCAGTTATTAACATAATTGAAAAATCTCATTTAAATGCATGATTTTTCATTCTTTCCAAACACAGAACCAAAATAGCTGCTGAGCACTCCTTTGTCACCAACGTTTTTCTTGCCTCTGGATAGTAATGAACTGATGTTGCTAAAATTCTTTCAATTGTCCTCGGCAACTTTCCTAGCCTTTTGTCACAGGACTCACAACATACAGTGTTTTCTGTCAGTGTTTCAGGCTACCTACAGGTTTAGAAACTTTCCGGAGTTATATGTAGCTTTCGACTCCCTCTGGTGGTCCGGCAATGGAGCTGGCATAGTTTAACTGCTCATACTGACAGCAACAAGCAACACGTTTGAATGCAGTATGACATTGTATTTTATTTTTACCCTTAAGAAATAGGCATAAATGGTACATGGCTGGTGTTCTGTTCTGCAAAAGCAGAGGCGTAATAAAGTGAAAAACTGTTGCATCTTTCTAAAACCATAAAATTACTATTTTTAAAAAACCCGGAATACTATTCTGGATCCTGTTTTCATAAATAAGTCAAAATAATAGGAAAACGTGTTTGCCTCTGAGGTTCAGTTTTTCTAGGAGGAAGATTTTCTTTTTTGAGTGTAAGCTACACTCTGGATCACAGCTAGAATTTAGCTGAACTGTGTCTGACAGTTTTGTTACTGTGCAAAGACAGTGTGGGGACCCTCTTCACCTGCTTCCCTACGAGCAGTGTTGGACACCAGTTTGAAATGCAGCAGGAAAGAGGCATACCATGAGAGTAGCACAATGAAAGACACACAATTAGACCCTACCCTGGCTTTTTCCTGAACTTAAAAGTAGCCAAAGCGCTTATCTGAAATCCTCAGATCTTTGAACAAGGCTGAAATGTTTCACGCTGACACAATAAACATGAGAAACAGCAAACTGTGGCATTTTGCTTCCTATTTCTTACTACATGTTAGTATAGATAGCAAATTTACTGGCACCATACCATTGTAAAAATACAGTTGTGGAGCAAGTAGCAATTCAGATATAAATACATACATTCAGCCTCCAAAAACCAGTGGAGTGTATTTCTTTAATTCTGGGAAGTGACATTTTTTTGGTGTGTGTAAATATATGCATTTGTGGTGTAGAGGATATTTCCAGGCACAGTATGGCAGGTTTAAAATGTAGTATGAAACACTGAGCAGAAAGATTATGATTTTAATATATATTGCCAGTTGAGTGATACTCTGTTGCCTTTTCACTGTTGGTGCTGGCTCCCATTTCACATGAATGGGCTTGGAAAGGGTCTCTTTTGGAGTCTGACTTTTTATTATTTAATTAGTAATTAAACTTCGGATTCAGACAGTCAATATCAATGACTGCTAGCCCCGGTAAGAATTAACATCAAGGGATTTAATAAAATCGTGAAAAAATCTGTTTGCCTGATTGTACAGGTGTACATTCCATTTTAAATATTAATTGCCCATTATCTCACAAGTGCAGTATGAACTGAATCACTTTGAAGGCAACAAACTACAAAATCAAAAGTCCATTGTGAAGAAAGCTCTTCAGGTTCCTAGGTTTTCTTGAATTGTTGTGTGTATGATTTTAACTTTCAAACAGGCATAAGGGCTTAATGGTTTACAAAAGAATGTACATTTGCAGATGTAACTATTTTATTTCTAAGAAAATAAACTCATCTGCATACGAAAGCATGGAATGTTGAAATAATTTGATAAAGTTTATTTCACTTCCTATATGACTATCTTTCTGTGAGGCAGAGATGGCAGATTTTATAATGGGCATGTTGTCAGGGCATGTTAGTGGATACTGTTCAATCTCACTTCCCTTCAAACACCATTTGTATACTCTCAAAAAGGAGACAAATGGCATTGTGAAATTATTTTCTTAAACAGTTTTCATATGGTCTGTTCTAAATTTCATAGAGATTACTGACTTCAGTAGGAATGGAGAACTGTGTAGTTACCTCCTTTCACTAACAATATTGTAGTAACTGAAAAAAAAAAAAAAAGCCTTAGGTTCCAGTAAAATTTTGGTTCTGTAATGGTTATGAGCTGTGCTTTTCATTGTAGAGAAATTAATTATCACACTAATGAGTTTTGGCCTGAGAATTCTTGCACTTCACATTTGAGAACATAGCAGACGGTAGTAGGAGTTGATTATGATTGCCTTAAAATACAAACAGTATTTGAATTGCATCTCTGATCATTTGCAGAGGGAATATGTTTAACATTACAATATTGATTTGAATTGAAAGATAAAAGGTTGGTAAAATTACCATTTGTGCTGAGGAAAAGCTTTTTAATATTTACTTTTTATTTTATTTTACTATAAAATGGATATAAAATAAGGACTTCTATGCTGTGTTCTGTAACATCATATTTCCCTCAAAATTGTTTTCTTTCTCTGATGTATGCTACAGGCAGGAAAATAATTTTAATAATCAAAGTTTCAGATTCAGACAAACTATTCAGTTTCAGACAAACTATTTGGAAAAAACCCGATATACCACTGGTCAGTGTGCCAAACTAAGACCAGAGTAGTAGGTAAACTTGCATATTAAACACTTTTTCTTTAGACAGTGGAACAACTCTGGCCATTAAGCATTGCTAACCTTTGACACAAGTTGGCTGTTAAGCTTGGATTCTTCCCCGCCACTTCAGTGGTGAATAGTATTTGTCTAAGATGCCAAAAATTTGGTCTGGAATAAAAAACCCATTGACCCTGTAAGTTTGCTTGCAGGAGCTTTTTTCCTCTCCTCTGTGTTTTAAACATTCTATTTTCATATGTTACTTTTATAAATGCAAGTACTTTTTGAATTGGTGTTTCCTGATTCCTTGTTATAGAATGTTTCATATCTTAGCAGAGATTAAAGTGCTACTTTATTTAAGTCAGTTTATATTCTCTCTAACATTGTCACCAGTTTAAAGGCCCTGTTTCTCATAGATCTGTGTGGAGTGCTAGTGCAGAAATTTCTTTACCAGGTTTATTTTCAGGCTGTGAGAAGTATGAGAGTACCATATCAGTGTGTGTATTGGGCTTGTGTGGCGAGGTTTTGGTAGTGGAGGGCACACTGCAGGAGTGGCTTCTGTGAGGAGTTGCTGAAGGTTCCCCCACATCCGACAAAGCCAATGCCAGCTGGCTCCAGGATGGACCCACTGCTGGCTAAGGCTGAGCTTATCAGAGATGCTAGTAAAGCCTCTGTGATAACTTATTTAAGAAGGAAAAAAAGTTACTGCACAGATGTAATTGTGGCCAGGAAGAGAAGAGTGAGAATATGTGAGAGGAACAACTCTGCAGACACCAAGGTCAGTGCAGGAGAGGCAGGAGGTGCTCCAGGCACCAGAGCAGAGATTCCCCTGCAGCCCGTGGTGCAGACCATGGAGAGGCAGCTGTGCCCCTGCAGCCCGTGGAAGTCAAGAGATGAGCAGAGACCCACCTGGAGCAGGTGGATGCCCCTGTGAACCCATGGGAACACACTCCCGGCAGGGACCTGCAGACCTGTGGAGAGAGAAGCCCATGTTAAAGAGGGTTTGCTGGCAGGATTTGTGACCCGGTGGGGCCCCACACTGGAGCATCCTGTTCCTGAAGGATTGCACCCTGTGTAAAGGGCCTCTGCTGGAGCAGTTCATGGAGAACTGTAGCCCATGGGAAGGACCCCACACTGGAGCAGGGGAAGGACTCCTCTCCCTGAGCAGTGGCAGAAACAACAGGTGATGAACTGACCCTAAGCCCTGTTCCCTGACTGCTTGTGCTGCTGGGGGGGGAGGAGGTAGAGCCCAGGAAAGAGGGAAGGGTGCAGGGAAGTTGTGTTTTTATGATTTGGTTTATTTCTTATTATCCTGCTCTGATTTTGGTTGGTAATAAATTCAATTAATATCTGCAAATTGAGTCTGTTTTGCCCGTGACAGTAACCAGTGAGTGATCTCTGCCTGTCCTTATCTCAACTCATGAGTCTTCCGTTGTATTTTCTTTCCCTGTCCACTCGTGGAGGGGAATGATCATGAGGCTTGGGTGGATACCTGGCATTCAGCCAGGGTCAAACCACTGCAGTGCGTAGCTGTGTAGTGAAAGGCCCTGTTTCTTCATACCAAGCTCATGAAATTGAACTGAACAATCCATTATTCCTCTTACTGCCCTGTGTTTGAGGGCACTGGAGTGGGAGAGATGGCATAAGGCAAAATGGTTGACCAATACATCTTTGTTACTTTTCGTGCATTTTGAATTTCCCTCTTTTTCAGAAACCAGGCATTGCTAGCCACCTGCCTCACCTTACAAGCAGTCTATTTCTAGCCAAGGACATGTATACTCTGGTCTGCCCCAACAGTGTAATAAATAGGCCATTTCCAGAAATCAACACTTTATTTAAGGTTGAAAAAATAAGGGACAGTTGATAAAATATGCAGGATCATATATCTTTTCTCTATTACTTTTATCCTATTCATTCCCAATCAATTATTGTATTCTATTATGGGTCATCTACAATGGAATCTTCCCAGAGCAGTCTTAGGTGTACGGAAGTTTCATTAATGTTAAAGCAGATTTTCTAAGCATTTCAAAATGTGCTAATTCCTTTTGCATAGATGTCTCACTTCATAAATAGGAGCTGTTGAGATAATAAGCCTGATCAACTGTAATGCAAATATTTTAATACTATTCTTTTGCTGGTAGCTTTTAGTGAAATGATGTGATCAGTGCTAACAAAATATGTTAAAATTGTTGTGAATCAATATGAATAATCTTCATAGGCAAATTTGCTCTTTTAAAAAGTTGAAACTTTAGTTTTCATAGTCTTATCCGTAAAAGAACTAGTAGTTATAATATAAAACATTTTGAATTATCATTTTTTTCCTCCCTAATTTTTAACTTGTCTTTTCTCTCCAGTAAAAAACCATGTTATAATCAGTTCTTTAGATCTTCTGAAAAATCATGTAGGCAAGAAAAGTTTTATCACTTATTTCTCCTTTTCCTTTTGTTACATTATTAAATCCTCTTTCCAATCCTGCAGTACTCCAATGCATTTTTTAAACACCGTTATGTTCTGCTACCATTTCATTTCACTTTTGAAATCTGAAGAATATTTTGTTTGAAATGGGACTGTAACCTGAAGGTGCTATAAAAGCAACTTGACAAAAGGGCAAATGACAATATCTGAATTTTGTGTTACTATGCTTTTAATAACACCTGGAATGAAAAGTAAATTACTTGAAACACTGAACAAGACATTTCATGCCAGTCATAGAGTTGCAATAGCTGTGATGGTCTAAGGATGATGGAAGCAAAACAAGATTTGTTGGAAGTAGATATTTATTATATTGAGGAATACACATAGCTGGGGAATACACTGACAAACTTGTAGTTATATAAGCCTGGGTCTGTTCCTGGTCAATTAGCGATTCGATGGAAATTGTTGATCTTTTTAAAGACGCGTCCTGTTTCTCATGTTTCAGCTGATGACCAAAGCCAAGCAAAACTTCAGAAAGGACCTGTCTCTAGTATATGTGAACACACACGAACCAGACAATTGTTTAAAAATTCTGTTATGGGAACAACTCCCCCAATGCCCATAGGCAATGTCATGTTTACATTTAACCAATCTATTTATAGAACAGCCAGTAGTTTCGCATTTGCCCAAATCTGACTTCTTACTTCATGAACTTGCATTTCCTGAAGACTAACATATGCTAGACCAGAGGAGTGCAATGCATGTAAAAGCAAAAATTGCATCCAGCCTCTTTTTTGAATCTTCATCCTCATCTGTGACAGAGTCATCCTCACAAACTCAGCTAAATTCGTATTAGCTTCACTGACTTCTCATTTATGTGGATGAAAAGAATTAATCATACCAGTCTGCACCATGACCCAAGGATGTGGAGTATTTGAACCATTTCAATTCATGTTGTATGTAGCTACACCATATTTCTGCAAAACCTGTTCTTTCTGTCAATGGGCTGTATCCTTACTTTGTGAAAAGTAAATAGCAATTTGTGAGATTTTTCCCCCTAACTCGGTCATTTTGCTACTTTTTCATGGCAGCAGCTTTCCAAGGTGCATATACGTTTGTGGAACTGGTGTGTCACATATGTGTGATGTAGTGTGTGATAAAGATACACAGTACGATTAGAATTGTTTCAGCTACTGTTTTTGTTCCAGCCGAATGTTGGAAATTAATTTATTTTCTCAAAACATAGGGCATAATATCTTTATCTTGCTACTTCCCTCAGGTTTTTGACTAAGGAGCAGGTGAGTCCTGAGCTGGTGGCCACGCTGGGGTCCGCTTGGTCTGGAACATGGTGTGTGAGCGTCTGTCGGCTACTGGGACAGCAGAGACCATGGTGTGAACAGGTAAATGGGAAAGCCACGGGAGAGCGCCATTAAATAGACTAAAACCCTTCGAGCGAGCGTGGGTGACTGGTTTCAGGGTGGGCGAAGGAAGTGACCAGAGACGGGCAGAACCAACTGCGTTCCCGTTCGTGGAAGGGGACGGTGTAGCGGGGTGCGGTGTGTGGTCATCACTCGCCGGGGAGGAGCGGAATCAATGGAATCAGCTGCCCTTCCCACCCCACGTGTAAGCGGGCTCGGACGGGGCCGTTCCTGCCCGGCGCCCGCGGGAGCCCGGCGACACCGGCCCGGTACCAGCGGCACCGTCAGCTGCGCGGCGGTCGCGTTAGGAGGACTCGTTCCCTCCCTGCCCGTTCCTGCTGCTCTCCGCACGCCTGCCGCGGGTGCCCGGGCAGCACCGTCCGGCGGCCGGAGCGGCCGGAGCGGCCCCTCGGCGCGGGCC
>VYZT01012428.1:17617-38692 GCA_013400735.1 Pomatostomus ruficeps
GTCGCCCGCGGGCGCGGGGCTGGGACGCCCGCCCGTCGGAGCCCCCGCGGAGCCGGGGGCCCGCGATCCGTCTGGCGGGCAGCGCGGCCCTGTGCATCCTCGCCCGAAGCGCCGAGCAGCTTGGTGTTTATCACGAGCGCTGCAGTTTGCAGGCGCACATGCTGACAGTCTGCATAAAGCCCTAAATGTCCTTCTGCCTTCCGTGACTGCCGGAGTAGCTGTGCACAGCGTGTCGTATGAAGGCTTCCGTCCTTTCTCTTAAAAACAAACCTCAGCAATATAGTGCAGCTTCATTTATTTTGTTGTAAAAACTATGAACATTTTGCTTGGTCTCTTAATTCTTACGTCAAAAACTTCTAGATGTTTAACTGAAGGAGGTGAAAAACCGTGCTTCATTCCGAGGCATGGAAGTACGGAATGAACGAGGGAAATACCTGGGAAGTTCACTTTGCCATGTATACTTTAATTCCGTGTGAGAAATAATATGGGACTAGTGTCTGCCTCTCTAGGCTCACTCATCTGCTTGAGGTGGACCTGGAGGTATTTTCAGAGGGCAGTCAAGTTTGCGAAGACAGATCTTAGGGTGAATTCAGAGGTGATAAGAGAGAGGATGAGGCATAATATTGACATCACTGAAAGTTTGTTATGAAAGCAATGATAACTTTGCATGTTTAGATGGGGAAGAAAATAGCATGATCCAGCTCTATAGAAATACAAGTAGAAGAGCAAAAGCGTGACTCAAAGAAAAGAATTTAAGAATAAATGGGTAGTAGATGACATTATATGTGTTGGTCTTAAGAACAACTGAGTGGTGATCCTGACACTGGTGTTATGCTAACTAAAAATAAACATGGGTGAAAAGATGGAAGGTATTATGTTTAGTTTCAGAACATGCATCGAGTGATAGACTATGAACTAGTTAGAGATCACTTCAAGCAAAGACAAGTATGTTTTTGCTGTCTAGTTGGGAAGCACGATCTTCATCGTTCCAAGGGAGACAGGCAGGGAGAGCTGGGCAGGAGACGTTATTGACACATTGACTTGAATTTCTCTAACGTGTGTACTTTTTACCTAGCTGAAGCATATCAAAGAAGATTATACAATCTGCATAACTTTACATTTCAATGATTTTCCTATGAAGGCATCTTCTAGATTCTGTACCAGTCAAAATACAAATTATTGAAGCATTTCCTGATCTTTAAAACATGGGAAAGTATCATATGCAGATTTTATCTCTTTTTGACAGTACATGAATGATTAAATCAATATGCATGGCTTCCAAGTCTAGCTAACTGAGAACATAAACAGTCCGTAAGCTAAGTGATCATTTGGGACTTTTGTACTGGAGTAACACAGGAGGGGAGTAATTTATTTAATGAAATACCTTCACCTGCTGTTGAGAGTGTCTGAAACTGGCAGTTTGTGTTCCAGATCCAGGTGTACCTAACAGGTTGCAGGCCAAGGTTATCAGCTAGTGAGACTACCAAGGAGAGGCAGTGCCTCTGTTCCGCCCATGAAGAGAGATGTGGTCTGAAAGGCACTCTGATGCATATCCCTGTTGTTACTGAATCTGAAGCAAGTAACTGAAGAAAAAGTACTGTGAACTTTACTGCATCCTTCTGTACTGATGTTCAATTTTACAAATTGACTTAGAAATGGATAACAAAAATCTGTAACATGTCATAGGAATGATTTAAAAGCATGGGGAAGAGGAAGAGAGAAGAGGATCTCATTTCTGTCCATGTATTGGTGTGTAGGAAATTGGCTTCAGCTCTTAAGTACTGGAGCATTTTAACTGAGGATATCAGCATGGCTAGGAATAGTGTTTATTGCTCTTTGAATACAGATGGGAATGAATTCTTTGGGGAAGTCCTCTTCTAATCTCTTCTGTCTTGCACTATTGAAAAAGAATAGACTGTTATTTTACTAGGACTCAGTTACATCTCCTTTTTGGAACTGGGG
The DNA here is from genome assembly GCA_013400735.1 of Pomatostomus ruficeps. Classification (NCBI taxonomy): domain Eukaryota; kingdom Metazoa; phylum Chordata; class Aves; order Passeriformes; family Timaliidae; genus Pomatostomus; species Pomatostomus ruficeps. Next base: position 19,580 of record VYZT01012428.1, read on the forward strand.
ATTAGACAATTTGACAAAAAGTTTAATGGTCTGGATTATTTTTATATGGGCTGTCTTGCATTAGCAAGTTCCCATCTCTTGATGCTTGCAGCCTAAATAAGATGAAGGAAGAAATCGCAATGGCAGCTCCCAGGACGAAGGTCTGTGTGGATACAAAAAGCAACTGTATGTACTTCTGATGAAATGCAGCACTTGAGAGGTGCAGGCAGTATTTTGAGTGGACTTGATTATTGTATTGTTTATTCTGTTCAGTTCTGCTGATGAATCCTACCTACTCCCTAATAGAAGTCTGCGTATAAAACCTGGGAGTGGATCAAATATAAATGACAGTTTAGGTAGGATTTTGGATGCATAAAAATGACACTAGAACAAATTTCTGTCTGATGGATTGCATTTGAAAGGTTTTCTGAGCTTGCTGAGCTTTAAGAAAAAGAAAAGAAATACTGATGAATTGGTCACTACTGTTGCTATTCTGTAAGTAATAGTCACAGTATGGATCATAGAAAATGTGTATTCTGTGTCAAGCCTGTGACTTGCATTGCTTTTCAAAGGATTAATAGATGGATAGATGGATGAATGAAAAAGAGGGTCTTTAACCTGACTCAGATTTGTTAGCCACTTAGCCTATTTGTATTATATTTCTTTGCTTCAGAACCAGGACTCAGCAGCAGTAATGAGATTCATGCCATGTAACACAAATCTTGGTTTGAGCTCTTGCTTCATCAGCATTCTGCCAAAAGATTGGGTTAAAACTGTTATGTGCAGGCTGGTGAGTTAGCCTTGGCTATCAGCACCCAGCTGCTCAGCCTCTCCCCTTCCTTAGAGGGGCAGGGGAAAAAGGATAAGATTGTAGCTTCAAATGAAGATAGGGAGATCACTTACTAGTTACTGTTCTGGGTAAAATAGGCTTGACTTGGAGTAAATGAATTTAATTTGTTGTCAGTTAAAATAGAGTCAGATACTAAGACAGAAACACAGACATGAAAGTAATACTTTTTCTCCCCCTTTTCCCAGGCTGAACTTCACTCCTGGTCCCCAGACTCCTGTGCCCCTCCCCATGTGGTGGGGGGACAAAGGGGTCACGGTGCAAGATTGTTTCTTTCTGCTGCTGCTTCCTTCTCACGTTTTTCCTCTGCTCTGGCATGAGCTTCCCACTGACAGCGTCCTGTTCTGGAACAGGCTCTCCACTTGCTACAGTTCCTTCAGGGCGTATCCACCTGGCTCGAGTCCTCCCTGGCACTTCCCTTGGGTCCCTTTTCTGGCACCATGGAGCACCTCCTCCCTCTCCTTCTCTGACCTTGATGTTGTTCTTTTTGCTGTTTCTCACTCCTTTTGTTCTCTTTTGTTCTGTGGCATTTTCTGCCCTTTCTGAAATACACTTTCCCAGAGGTGCTGTCTGTTTTGCTGAGGGGCTCAGCTGTGTCTGGCTGTGGTACTGTTGGAACCAGCTGGGCCTGGGACAGGGCAACCCCCAGCCTTTTCCCACTGGAGCTACCCCTGCAGCCCCTCTGCTGCCAGCACCTTCTGGTTATAACCAGTACGGCAGGATTTTCAAAAACTGTAGCAGCTGGCATAGAAATCATCATGCTGCCCTGAAGGTCACAAAGATGTGGTCCTTGGATAGTCTGTAGCCTGTTTGGTGTCCTCAAGTGTTCAGTGTTCACGTCCTAAGTATCACTTCTCGAATGGAACTGAGATAAACCCCAAGTTGTTAGAAATAAAATCTTAGAGCAGTTTTCTCTAATGAAACTTTGTAAGTGTTCCCAACTAGTTTAACTAACTTGAAAAGGTTCTTCCTAAGAAAATGTTCTGAAGAAATTTTGATTGCGGGTTGAATTTTGTCTAACATTGCAAGTGAACAGTGTGGTGGTGAAGCACGGTCATGAGAGTTAGTGGATGCTCTGAGTACATAATTGCTTGCTCACAGAATATTGGAAGAGGTTAAAATACTAAATGCTGAATATCTGAAACTAATGAGAATGTATTTTAAAGTGCTTCCAGAACGGAGAAACACAATTGGAAGCTAGCAATCACATTGCAAAGCTGATTGCAAGGCCATCATGTATTTTTGATGAAACAGTAGCATCTCATAGGAAGTGTCTACAATGGACTTCAGTATGAAGGTTGTGTCTGTTCAGGGCATTTTCAGGACATCAGTACTCTCATGTTTTCTTTCCTTCCTTTGGAAACAAAATGAGGAAACCTTACGTTGGTTCAGTAGCTAGCTGAATGGATAAAATAAAGGATCCATGAATTTCCATGGGGGTTTCCGGCCATTCATTGTTGCTGCAATTGGAACGTGACCTTGCTCAAGTTCAGTGAGATATATGACTCTGTCTGGAAAATCACTGAGGGGGCAAATTTTTATAGTTCAGATGAGGTAGAATGATGTAGTTCTGTAGAAACCTTAGCCAGTGTGAAATACTGCATTACTGTGGGGAGAGAATGCATGCCCAGGAAGTGCATGGATCTATATACTACCAAGAGCATTGTGACATTGCCATGAAAACAGAACATTACCTACAAGTATCAAGTTTGCTGATGGAAATACACCAACATTGTAACACAATGGTTTTTTACCTAGTGAATTTTTGCTATCCCATTCCTGTTTGATTTGTCTTGTCTGTGATCTCTTCTCTGACTGCCTTTCCTCTCAACACCTTGTTTCTATAGTCTCCTATTAGACTTATCCTCACATTAGCCTGGCAGAATAATGGAACAGAGAGGAGTTATTATCAGAGTTGCAAAACCAAAGGATTATTAATTATTTTACATGTCTAATTTTATTTGTCACTTTCTATGCTGCTCCCTTATCTTGATATAAGTAGGACCTAAAAATAGAAACATCAGTTTTCATCTGTTTTTCAGCCTTGTGAAATGCAAGACCTCAGATGTATGGTTAAAGCTTATCCTCAGAGTAAACAAGGGATTTCTAAACCTCTTAGGACTCATGCCCTACTTAGAAGGTGTTTACCAAATTTATTTGTTTTTATACAAGCAGTTTGTAGTGTGATTTATATATGCAAAGCTTTCCTAAGAGATTAATGTCTCTACCAGAAAAGTTTGCAGACCATGTGACATGCCTTTGTGCATGTCCACAAAAGTGGAAGTGAAGGACTCTCTTCATTTGTTATCTTCTTTGTTTTCCTCCTATTGCATTCACTGTCGCATTTACAGAACAAGCTTACTAAGGACAGACATTTTTCTGAATGAAGAGCAAAGGTGGTGACAGTACTTAGATGTGTTGTCTTATTTTTGACTGACAGCTGTGTTTCTTCATATAGCCAGGGGTGTTACAACAGTGTAAGTGATGATGTGGATCGTCTGCTTGCACTCCAGCTGCCTTGTCATCTGGAATAGAAAATGCTAGTGTGTGATTTCACAAGTAACCAAGCTGGTCTAACGCCTCGCTGCTATTATGTAGAGGAGTTGTTTCTTCCTGCCTTTAATCAAACTGCTTCTTTTCTATGCAGCTTCTCCTGGCTGTGTGTTCCTGGCCTCTCCCTTGTGTTGATGAACACCAGAGGTGGGAATTACTGTGACTGACCAGCAGAAAACTCTGTGCTTCTTGTTCTGGGGCCTGCTGTATCTGCTGGCTTGCCAAGCTGATTTGCCTCCCACAAGGGTCTGACTAGTGTAACAGCTGGTGGAAAATGAACAGTAGCAGCAGCCAGTGAAGGGCAAAGGTGAGGGAAACTATGAGGAAGCATGTAGTTGGTCTTAGTAGAATGAACCAAGTATTTTGGCTATTTGGGGCTTATAACTGCTTACATTTATAAGGATACTTCTATATATTATGAATGTAATTGTTATAGAAATTGGACGTCTCATGTAGTAATCTTAGGTTGATTGCACTTTTTCCTTGTTTAAAAGTTACAAGAAGAAATGGTAGCCAGATTTATCAGTGAATAGACACTGGTATATATTTGTATTGTAGTTATTCTTGGTTCCTTTAAACTAACTTCAAGGGTTAAAGGTTAGTATTTAGTTTTCTATAGGGAAATAAATTCATAAGCATAAACTCAGATCATTGATACTACATTTGTTTGAGTTTGATTTGTATAGTAGTAAAGAAGAGGGCAGAAGGTCCTTAACTGTACCAAATCCGGGCCATTCTGTTCCCCTGCTAAATCTGGGCTGTTCCTACTCCTCACGAATCTGTCTTTTTAAGAGTAAAATCTTAGAATTTAATGGTTCAATTCTTCAGTTTTCTCTGCAGTGAACACTGTTTAATTAGTGAGCTGATAAGGAGTGACTGAAGATAATAACTTTGTAAAAAGCAAAGTGGCAGGATGATGAGATAAACTGGAGGAAGTGAGGATGTCTGGCTAATAGTATGAGGTGGGTAGCCAGACCTTTAATAATTGGAGAGCATTTGATCTCTGCTCCAGGCTGTGGAGGGAGAGTGCTGAATCTGGGCATTTCTCTGGTGTCAGCAAATGTATGGCAGAGTGCATAGCGGCAGTTTTTAGTAGCTGCTCTGATCAGCGATGTTATCAGTTGCTCAGGAGTTACTTTGGAGGTGTTGCAGGAGTTTCTACAAGTTCCCACACCACTAATGTCCTATATGTGATTGGTATGATTCCACTCAGAATTTGTATGCATAAGCAGAAATCCTTTACTATAATATCATATTATCTAGAGTTGCAATCTGTGCTTTTTTAACAAAAAGTGGGTGGGAAATCCCTTTTGTCTGTAGAGGAATCTTGAATACAGTTTTCCTGAGACCAGTAACTTGGTTTATCTCCATAAAACTTCTGCAAAGACAACCAAGATATGAAAACAACAACAGTTTACAGGCCCTCCCATATTTTTCTCCAGTTAATTATGTGAACAAGTTGTAGCTCATCTTTTAAGTGTGCCTTATCTCAAACTCAGATTTGCATGGGCTTAGCTTGCAGCTAGACTTCTGTTTTTCTTCTTACTATTTAATTTCCCTTTAAAGTCTCTTTACCTTAATGGGAAGAAAATGGTGTGCATTAATCAAGTCTTTAAATGGGACTGCATTAGAGCTGAGCTTAAGGAAAGGCAGTATGGGAACCTATTGTTTTTAGAACAGCTGATAGAATAAAAACAAAACAAGCAAACAAACAAAAAAACCACCACAAAAAATGAACCCCACCAAAACAGCAACCAACCAAGTTCTCAAAAGGTACTTTCTGTCTTAACACTGGTAGCTATGTACCTGAGACAACTGTCTCTGAGCTTGACAGATGTGGGGTACTATCTTTCAAAAATTTACTTGAGCCTTCCCAGGTGAACCTGGAAAGCTACGAGGAAAAGATCAGAAATGGTAGAGAACTGCAAGATCTTGCCTTCTGGGGAACAGAGGCTCATCTATGTGCTTCATCTGAGCTTTGGGTCACCCCAGAGATGAAAAATGTCTCTCTTCTGTCCTGGCAATTAATCAGTGATTTCCTTTTTTTGTCAATCATTATCTTTTTGTGGGAACAAAAGTTGTATCCCGTTGTTGTCATCTCTCAAATTTGCACTGTGCTGCAATATATCTGTTTGGTAGAGAATGGACAAGAACCACTGTCCTTATGACATGGCTTGGTTTTTGCCTTCCATCTAAATAGTCTCTAGTATTTTGTTGTTGTTGTTAGGAGCAACAGGAAAACTGTTTTGTCCTTTGAGAAATAAATCATGGCAAGAAGCAAGATTGGAATGAATTCCTAGCTATCAAAGGATGTACTTTTCCTGTTCTCTCAGTCATCCTTTGATCTTTATAACTTAAACAAAATATAGATGGGAAGAAGCTAAATTTTGATCATTCTTCCTCAGTGTGGTGGATAGAATTGTTTCCAGTTACACGCTCAAAGATCATGGTGGTCCTGTTTCCCACACTTTGTGCTTCCCAGTCTTGGGTATGACACACATTCTTATTTCTTGTTTTTACATTGCATTTGATTGAAGGGCCAAGTTTTATTCAATTGTAACCCTGTCAATATTCTTGATGATACACTGTGACTGCTCTGGCTTGATTATTTGCTGTTCTGATGGCCGTAAGCTCACCAAATTTTGTGAAATGTTGAATATTAAAAAAAGTTTGAAAGTTTTCTGTTCTTAATGTGTCACCATAAAATAAATTTCAGTAGTAGTGGTAATTTGAAAGTAAATTTGCCTATGCATAAATAGATTGGAAAGCCTATAATATTTTTCTTCAAAGCAAGTTTTGGCTGTCAAGCAGGAGAATTGTGTAGATGCTGTATAGCTGCGCAGTGAAAAGGTGCCATGCCTACTGTGTACTTACGAGAAATGAATGACTGTATATAATTAAAGGTGTTAGTAAGTAAAATCAAGTTTCTTTGAACAGCTGACTCTATATTTTCTGCTTCTGATTTTACACGTGTATCATCTGCATCAGTGTGCAGCCTTTCTACCAGTAGTGCTTGTTGTTCTGCACATGTTCTCTGGATACTCTTCTGCTGTCTCCAGAGACCTGGCTGGACAAGATCCTGGGCAACCTGCTTTAGCTGATCTTACTTGGAGCAGGGGTGTTGGACTAGATGAGCTCCAGAGGTCCCTTCCAGCCTCAGCCATCCTCTGATGCTGTGAATTCTTGCTACTAAGTAGTCAGTGATGGAATCATAAGTGACATCTGTATATCTATATATTATTTTTCTTGGTTTTAATGTAAACCTTGTAGAAATCTAAGATTAGTTTTAGCATTCACTTTAATTTAAGTAGCTCCTGGTCCAGAGTTACTGTGTGCTGAGCACAGAGTTGAGTAAGTACTTGGAGACTTGTACTGATACTCCTCTTCAAGCCAATGCTCTTACTCAGTGTTTGATACATTGTGAACAAAGCAATTGTCTTTGCTTTAAGTGCATAATCAGCTTGTTCATGGCTAAAAACCATACATTTCATGCTTTTTCTGCCAGGTGAATATGCAATCAGTTCTGGATCCAGGATTTCTAGATCCTCCTGTGGAAGAAAGCTCAATTTTTAAATGGCCTTCTTAATAAATGTTCCGTGGGACACTGTAAGATTTTTCTTGTGTTCAGCTGTTTTACAGAAACCTTACTCTGAAATCTTTGTCTGGGTGCTATATAGAGCAATTAACCCCTTTGGGATCCTTCTTGCTGCATACCACTCCTAGATAAAATTCCTTAGGTGTTTTTTTGTTTGTTTGTTTTTTTTGTATTTGGGCATTAATGATATTCCAAAATGTTATAGGAGGTCTGAGGGAAAAATCATCATAAAATACTGCAGCATGCAGCCCTTCAGGTACTTTGAGCCTTCAGTTTCACCTTTAGAGAGAGTAAGAGTTTTAGGGATTGAGTTGGAGTAATGTTTCTCAGTCCCAAGCTAGTTTCTCTCTGGGAAGGCTTGAAGCACCAGAAGGGAGTTTACAAAGCAAATCTCAGCTTCCTGGAATTCTTCACATCAATGTATGGTCCCATTGGGATCCTGGAAATCTCATCCTTGTCCTCTTTGCCCCTTGTCCCTTTCCTACCCTGATTTTTTTTTTTAATAGTCCTGAGTTAGGACTTGGGTTTTAAATATTTTTTTCTTTCTGGACACCAGTACAGAGCAAGTGAAGCAGCAGTGTCTTCTGTTCTTACAACTCCATGCTTCATCTAATTAATCTCACCTCATGCAGTGTCTTCATTTGGGACTAATGATAACTATCATCTTTAGACTTCAGTGCATTTGGATAATTGTGCTTTTTAAGAGTCTGAAATCAGTTACCTGAAATACTGAAGATTTTGGTGAAGGCTGAGTGAAACGATACAATGTGGTATAACATGCTTCTAGATTTATCTGCTGTTTACAAGGAAAGATTAAAGTTTGTTTGGCCAGTCAGATTCTGTGGGTATTTTGCTCTGTGTTTCCTATTCTTTAATATGTCCTATTCAAATTCAGATCCCCAGGGCCTGAGTCTGAGGTTGAGTCTCTTTGCTCATTGTGGAAGGAGATTTTATCCTAATTATGCACTTCTTTCTTGCAGCTGTGTAATTCAGAAGGAAGGGAAATGAAATACTAAAAATATTTCCTTTAATCTATGCCATTTGGCATATAAGGAAGAAAAACTGTTTTTCTCCATACTCTTTTCTTTGCTGGAGATGTTGAGCTGTTGAGGGAGGCTCCGTAGATAACCTGTAACTATTGTTGTTAGCACAGGATCATGTGTATTCTTACCAGTGTACCATAGCAGCATGATACAGATGTTTAGTTGCAGAGGAACATCTGGTGCGTGGAGACTTGATAACAAGAGCAGGGTTGTTGATAGTTGTTGCCATAGGTGTGATAGCAGTTGTTATCCAAGAGGTGTGTTTCCATTATTATTCCTTCCAAGTATTCCTGTCTGAAAAAAGTAATTATCAGACCCTTAAAAAAATTACTTTTTCTGTATTAATATTAGGAACACTTGAGAAACCACATATGTAGTAGTCATGATCTATGATAATGTTTTGTTTTGGTTTTTATGAGAGGCTGTTGAACCACCGCAGGAAAAGTAATGCTTTACCAAAGCAGTTGTTTGGTGCCCCACAGAACAACAGGTAGCAAGTAGGTTCATTAGTTCTATTGAGACCATGTCATCATTCACTATGAATGTACCTTGGTGTACTCTGGAATTGAATAAACTTTTGAAGTCAATTCTTGGAGTTAATTCTGAAGGCAAGAGAGAGCTCTTAATTTGTATTCAGCTATGCTTTTTTTTTAGCTGTGTGCAATGTTGCCATTCTTTTCTTTCTCTCTCCTTCTCCCTAACCTTACTTTTAGAAAGGAATTTAGAGCTAGATATTCCTCTCGCCAAGCCTGCTTACAATCTCTAGGTTCTTTAACAAGTGCCTGGAGGTTGTGGTAGCAGTCATCAAAAAGATGACTATTTTGCATTTTAGCATGTGATTCAGCGGATATTTCAAGATGGACCATGGTTTTAACCTAAGTAAATATTAGTATTATAAGTATTCATCTTTCTTGATCAAGGATAAATGAAGACTAATCCTCTATTTTAATTCTGTTTTTCTGTGAGTAACTGCTTTAGATCCTTATATTGTGGTAAAGAATTTGCTTCATAAAACAGGTATTAAAAATAAAGTAGCAAAGCAGCTTTCATTATGATATTTTTAGAGACTCTTTTACAAAGACACATCATCATGTCTTTTTTCCTACCCACTACTTATGCCAGCCTGTATTCTCATTTTGAATATGATTAATATTGATCCATATTGCAAAGAGGAATAGCCATGTCCACACAAGGCTCTTCTCAAGCCGTGTTGTATGAGTGTATAAGCTTTCTCTAAGCTGAAAGAAAGCAGCTTACATGAAATGTCCGTGTTTTTTGTTTTTGCTTTCAGTGCTAAGAAAAATGGGCATTTCACCTAAAGCATCCTTGAGTTTGTCTTGGAGTTCCAAGAGCTTTCTTTGATTATAGGCAGAGGATACCTATTAGTCAGGTGGATTGTTTCAGTGATACTGTGATGTTGCAGAAACAGATGGGCAAGTTAGGCTGTTCTTCTCCAAAACAGTTCTGCAATGCAGTTGTGATATAAGTCATCAAATACCCCCTAAATCTGCCAAGTAATTCTTGTTGACGAATTCTTCAGCAGAGAAATAGATGAATAAGAAGGAGTCTTTCCTTTAATCAAGAATTTTATATTGAACCATAATTGTCTCAATTTTCTAAAAGTGGGATACTGGTTTTCATGGTAAGAAACTGTTTTTGAACAGTTTTTCTTCTGAAACATCTATTTAGATTGGCTGAAGGAACACAAGACTTCAAGGTATCAACTTTACATAGTTTAATTCTGTCTTTTTAAAGTGTCTCATGGAAGAATATCATCTGGGTCACTCAAACCATGCTGGAAGAAAAAGAAAAGCAATTTCTTCTCAAACAGTTCTTATATTATTTCAGGACGTCTTAAGAGATAGCTATAACTAATGAGAAACTCTGCTAGAGCTACAGCTTCATAAATGGTTTCCTTCAGAAATGTCCATGTAATTGGAATTTTGTTACAAGCATCACTGCATGTGGTGACACACATAAAGCCAATGCTTTGTTAATAAAGTACTTGCTCAGTAATAATCGGATTTAAAAGTTTGTTGCCCATATCTGTCCCTGATTGACTGACTTAGCAGATGAGTGACTCAGTAAATAAGGAAATTCTGCTTTGCAGTGGCTTTTATGGTTTGCAGTCTGTGACCTGTTGTTTTCAAGTGTTAGTCATCAGCAGGTGCACCAGTGCAACACTTCTGTGATGAAAGCTGCTCTGACAGTAACTCTTTCTCTCATGGTGCTGGGTCTCATGATCTGCAGCAGTGGTACAGGGAGAGGCTGAGTTGTACTGTGTGTGAATGACCCAGAAGAGCAGCTTTTGTTTTGCTGCTTGGTCAGATCTGTGTGTAAGTTGCAGCTGCTGTTTTCTCCTCTCCCACCTTTCCTCTGAAGGAAAGCATGGGCAATACATGTTGCTCCACTGTGACTGTCTCTAGCTAGTGTGTGGATCATTAGCTTCTCTGAGTTGCATGGATGATGGGAACAAAATATCTGGGTCCTACAGACTACTTTGATTCTCATCTTAAGGTACCTGGATAGTTTCAGAGTATGTGGTAGCTTGAACTTAAGGCTGTGTTCTTGCTTGTGTCCTGTCTTTAGAAACATCACATTTCTGAAGTTTTCAAGCCATTATCAGAGAGCAGAAACTTATCTTAGAGTGAAGGGGGAGGGGGGGGCAATGAGAGAGGGAAGGGGGAAGAGAGGATAAATTGAATTTTCCAGAGGTGACTTCTTCTTTCTCTCCTCTTACTTTCCCCAATGTGAGAAATTTTGCTGTGTATATAAGAGAGGAATAATCTTAGAAACTTTCTGTAGAGTGCTAGATCTAGGTCTCTCCCTCTCTTGTTCTCTTGTGGCCCCACAAATGGGTGAGAATTGGGTCTTCTAAAGCTTGTTTTCCTCTTTCTGTGGTGCAGCTGGTACAGCTACACTTCGCTCTTGCATGTGCCAGTGCTGTTGTTTGCCTACAGGCAAAGTGATTATTTTCCCTATTAGTAATAGAAAATATTTCAGCACTTTGTTTTGCAAATCCTCATGCCTCAAGGTATGTGTTTTCATACCTAGCTGTGAAAGGTTTATTTTCTTTGGTGTCTGACCTGTTCTTTGGCTCATCTATTGTAAAAATCCAAACAAGTTGTTTCATTAGACTTCCTTGACAATTTTGGAGTTTATATAAACAAAACATATCTGGCAGCTGGTACGGTTGTATAGCTGTTCTTACCTCAACAATATAGGTGTTCTCACCTCTTTCTCCATATGGATAGATCTACTGTATTCAACTTAATTAAAGAAATGCTTGTTACAAGAGTGTGGACCAGAACAATTTTTGAGAGCTACTTGAAGGGGTGCATATGAGAGGGAAAGGTACATGTGATACTTTCGTCCTTGGCACTTCTGAAGTTCTGCTATTTGAAGTGTTAAAGAATGTCAGTGATAGACCTTAGTGTTTTCAGTGTAAACAGCTGGTGGTATTTCAGCTCCTGAACCAAAGCACTTGTTTTAGAGTGTCATTTAGATTCCTTGCTATGTTTGACAATCTTTTTTCCTCAGTCTTCTTTGGAAATGGAGCTTGCTCAGCGAAGCATTGAACTGAATAAAATGAAAGAGGAATGCTACTTGTTAAATGAAATACTTTGGTTTTCATGAGCACAGATCACAGAGAAAGTGTCAACTTGCACATCCCTTAAAACATAAAGTAACCAGTTTGATACATTTTCACCCTTTTTAAAGTTGCCACTTAACTTTAAAAATACAGTTAGCAAAATTAATTTTCACTGTTCTTCTCCCAAGTGGGCCGTTACCATGCTGACCTCAAGTATTATTTTCAAGGTCCACTCCTATTTTTAATCACCTTTTTAAAGAGGCTCATAAACAAACATTGTGTACTCAGAACAGACTCCGGAGTCTTCTAAATATTATGAGTAAAATACCTGTCCTGAAAGGACCCCCTGTGACTGAGTATTTGAAAGGCAATTAATTGCATACAGTGAACTGAGGTTCGGTTTTGTAAGTTTGGAGTGGGCCTCTGATCTCTGAGAGCCTTTCACACAGCCCATACTGAACTCCTTGAACCAAACTAACCTGCCTTGAATTGGTGTACAAAATCAGGTGTGTTTTCTGTGCATGCAGTTTAAACTCTTTGATTTCCAGAGAGATGGAATAGTTGCAGAAAGTGCAGTCCTACAGAGTTCATGCTAAAGCTATCTTTGAGCAGGGTAATGTTGGTCATAATATCTGATTTTACTATTTGTTTATAATAGTACTGTGGATATGGTAGTGAAATGTGGGATTTTGAGTAAGTCTGGTACAAAGGAGATTTGGGCTGAAGTACCATGTTTAGATTTGGTCACTTTAATTTCTTGTTTAGTTTTTAGCTTGAAACTGAAGCTACATAAGCTGTTGATTTTTATCAATTATGTTATGATTTTTGTTTGAAGGAAAAGAGAGAATATGCAGAAAACAGACTGCAACAAAATAAATGCTGAGTATCTTTAAAAATGAAAAAAATCATTGTAGCATGTGAGGTTTTTTGAAAATTTACTTTATTGCAATTACAATTGTCTGTACCATTTGTGCTTTTTAGTATATGTGTCAGAGTTTGCATAAAATGCGTTGATATTGATGGAAATAGCTCTATTTGATGGAGAAGTCCCATGAAGCTGAGTTCTGCAAAGAGGAATGCAAGCTTCTGAAAGGCAGGTGGGTTGTGTCAGAGTGTTAAAGACCTGACCAAGGTCGTTGCATGGACACTCATTTTTTTTAAGGTCCTTGTGATGGAGAGTGTTTCTTGGTGACCGGAAAAAGGTACATATGGCCATTTGCAAGCAGGAGGGTCCAGGGACTGCAGGTTGATCAGCCTAACCTTAGGTCCTGAGAAGATTAGGAAGTATGTCCTGGAAGGATAAAGAGGTGATTGGGATCAGTTGATATGGGTTTGTCAAGGACAAACCAACAGATAGCTTTTGATGAGAAGTGACTGATTGTATGGATGTAGACTGTGGTCGGAGTCAATGGACAAAAATTGCAACAAGGGAAATGTTCTTCAGTGGATAACAAGCTAAAAATTTCCAGAAGGAAAACAGTCAAATGTTACATAAGGTCATCTAGAGGGGTTTTGTAATCTGTGGAAATGCTCAAAACTGTGTATAATGCTGTGCCTTCCCTAATGTTGATGTGTTTTATTTCTTTTTCTTCATTTAGTACATGGATATATCTTTTATTTTTATGTTTGCTGAACAGACTTCAATGAAAGAGTAGCAAAACTAGTGTAAATTGTATCAAACAAGCCTGTGTGGCTGGGGTGGGAGGCAGTCTGGGATTTCTGGCTTGGGCCGATTCTGGGGGAATGCAGCTGACAGTGACTGTTGGAGCTGCTGGCTACTGCTGCTACAGGGCAGTGGAGCAATGAAGCTGTGGACAGGGGATTTCAAAGCCTGGTGTCGGTCCCGCCAGGTTGCTTCTGCTGAACATCTACTGCCCCTTTCCCTGCTTTTTGCTGTGCTCTGATATAATGTGTTATCCTTGTTTTCTGAACACAGGAAAGACTCTGTAAGCCATACTAAGTCATAAATGTGCTCAGTCCTCACAGGCTCATTTGTTCCCTGATGCAGCTAACAATGGGTTTCTCATGCATTACCAAAATATTTCTTATTTACTGTAGAACCTTCTCATCCTAGTTCTATTCAGAAATTTTATATTTCCAGTGTGCAAGGAGATTAGCTAACCGTCAATGCAGTATACCCCAAATTATATCTAAAATACTGTAGTCTACAAACTTTGAGACTTTATCAGAATTTACATTTAAGTTCTCCTACTTGTTTTGAAACATTTCAGTCAAACTTTATAAGCTGATTAACTACATTTTTAAGGGAGGTGCAAACCGCATGATGGACTTACTGATGCACGTCAAACTGCCATTTGCCATATGAGCATTGCAGAGGTAAATAAAAGCATTTTTTTGGTTGGCAATTAGTGATTCCTTGTTGTACTGTAAATGTATTATTCTGTGGTAGTAATACTATTTTTTTAACTGGGAATTGTGTGCCTTTAATAGGTATTTAAAAGATGTGTCATTGTTTTTTGAAATGTCTCTAAAGCAACGGTGCACCACAGAGATAAAACGGGCTTTTTGCTCCCCCTTCCTTATATTTCAAGGCTGTATCCAGAGTTGTGAGGATAAATTGAGCAGAAGGTGCAGTTCAGGCAAAACAAAAACACATGTGGAGAGGCAAAAAGGTGCTCTTAAGAGAAGAAGATGCTTGTAGAAAGCAACACTTCAGATTGTCTGGTGTTGTCTGATCTGGAGATGAGTATACCTGAAATATGGGAGAAACTTTGATGGGCTTCTTTTGGGTGGACTTTGAGAAAAGAACTGTTACTTAAAAGTTTGATGAATTTGACAATTGTTGGAAAGACAGAAGATTAAGGAGGCTGGTAACTAGGCTGCATCTGTAGTGTGTTTTGTCCTCATCTGGATGCTGAGAACTTTCCCTTTTGCAGTAGTGCTAAAACAGTAAAATGTGAGTGAATGGTAGTTAAGAACAAATAAATGTTACATTTACTATGGCTATCTTACCTAGCCATATAAAAAACATAAATGGAAAAATAAGTGCTCCTTATGCACCTTTGGCATTTCCTATTTACCTGATCTCTTAAACTTTCCCTTGAAGAAATTGTGGTTTAAGAATCAGCAGATAGCTGGAAATTTTAAGGAAAAAATGGTGAGTTTTTGTCTTTCTGCTTGGTAGGACACCTTACAGGACAGAAGCTTAGAGCTTACTACAGTCCTTATAGCTTACTATAGAATGGCATTGTACTGAAATTTGTTATACTTAAAAGATAATGCTGATGCATTTATACTTCCTGAAATATATGTATTTCCTGAGGGAAAGCTTTTCCTCTACAGTAACACTGACTTCTGCATGCTCTGGTCTTTCTGTCTTTTTCCATAACTTCTAAATTACTGTACTGATTGTGGTGAGCACTTTTCTGCATGTTAACCTTGTGCCTTTTCCCTTTTTAAAAATCTATTTTATTTATTGTTATGCATATTTGTATTACATATTCAGACATTTGTATAACATATTCAAGCATGACCTGGTCTTTTCAAGTCCCAGATATCAAGGTGATGACTTTTACAGCACTCTTCTGACTAGAGGAAAAACTCAACACGTTTCTGTAGCAGTTTAGTGGTCCTGGATAAGAGTGAGGTAGAGCATTACCAGTTTCTTGGATTTCAGAAGTGTGCTGGGTGCAGCTTTGATGGGCAGCCTGGTATTACCTTGTACCTTCAGGTCTGAGAAGTGGTGGTAAGCCCTAAGAAACGGGGAGAGGGATGAGAAATGGACTGTCACACTGAACACTTGGGATGGCTGGAGCCTTAACAAGGTCTGAGGGGGATCTACAGAGAAGATATGGGTGGTGATCACAGACATCATGAGGGACATGTAACTTCACACAAATAAATTAATCCAATATCAGTATTCGTATTTGAAACCAGTTTTTTGGTGAAGTGAGTGTCAGAAGTGTATTTTGTCCTGTTTAGCAAGCTACATAAAGCTTTGAAATCAAATGCTGCTTTTTGAGGAGGAAAGGGAGAATACTGGCTGGAGGTTGATGTTTTAATTCTTTATATCTTACAACATAGGAGACTTGATTCTACAGTGAATCAGGCAAGGAAAAGATAAATTGAAAAGTAAAACAAAGTATCACATGACATGCGATAAACCTGAATATTTAATGCTGTGTTTGTTTTCGCTCGTTTGTGTTTAAAATTCAGGCGATATTAGTGAAATCAAATTATTTCTAATACTTCCTGTGTTATTTTTACAGATGACATGGCAGAGCTTCTTCTTGGGGAGTCCAAACTAGAACAATTTTTGAAGGAAAATACACTTAAACACAGTAATAGTCCACGGGGCCCCCAGCCAAAGCTGACCGAGATCAGGAAACATCTCACGGCAGCGCTTGATAGGGGGAATCTCAAGGTATGTAAGTCGGCCTGAGCAAGAATTAGAAAAGTTGAAATTGACTGGCATATTGAGGAAAGGTTCTTTAAATTGTATTTGCAGGTGCTGAAGGTGAGATTAATACAAGAGAGCATTTTCTGTCAGAACCTTCTAATGTTCATACCCATTCTGGTTCTTCTTTTACTTAACTATTGTTGTAGCTACTACATCAGCTCACCTCTTCTGTACTTAACATCCATCCTTCGAGAGATCAAAAGAAGCTTATTTTACAGTCATCTATAACATTTTGTTTTCTGTGGCTTCTGGGAGTATTAATTTCTCTTTCTTTTCTCCCTTCACCATTAATTCTTTTTTTCAAGATATTTTTTCCTGCCCTGATACTTTGAAATGGTGTGAATTAAATATGTAGGCTGTGGAACATATATCATTAAGTTATGCTATGTTATTTTCAACTGTGCTTGTGGTGTTAGAAAAAGAAATTATTGGAGGAGTAGTAATGATAGGCTGCCTTTAAATAGTTTTATCACCTGGCAAAGCTGGTTTCCAACTGAGAGGTATTTCTGGTACATGTGTAAATAAGTATGTGAATGTCTAAAATGACTGGTAATGCTTTTCAGTAGCTTGCTAGAATGAGATTTAGTGAATTCCCCCCTACTGCAAGTTTCTCAAATATTGCACAAGACAGGATTTTGTTCATTTGTTGCTCTGTTAGAAGAAATATTCTAGGGGTGACAGAAAACATACCTGATAATTATCAGAAAGAATGAGGTGTGCTTTCTCAGGGAAAACCCTTTTTTATTTCTCTTCCTTCTAGCCAGAATTCCTACAAGAAGCCAACCTAATAATGGCCAAATTAAACTATGTGGAAGGTGATTACAAAGAAGCTCTGAACACATATGCCAGAGTTGGTGTTGATGACTTGCAGCTGACTGCAGTGCCACCATATCGGCTACGGATGATTGCTGAAGCATATTCTACAAAAGGTAAGGTTGCTCTTTCCAGTATCATAATGTGGAAATAATTTTTTAGAAGTTGATTTATATCTTGTCCAAAGATGAAGAGTTTTTTAGTGGGAATGTCATCTACACAGTAGTGGAGCACCATAGTTGTAGATTAATTAAGAGGATGGTTTGGGTCCTTTAAATGATTCAGTGTTTGTTCTAGGTTGACAAAACTTTTACCTCAATTAATATTCTTACTGTGCTGTCACCTGATCAAATATTTTGAGTGTGTGTATTTAAAAGTCCTTCCATATATAAATGTCACAGTAACTGTGACTAGATATTAAAAGCATTGTCACTGTTTCTGAAAGTTAAGGGTTACAAAATGTGGTGCAGTTTTGTGGTGGCTGTGGACAGAATGGAGAACCTTGATTCACAGTGATGCCTTTTACTGAATGTTAAAATGCTCAACCTAAGCTAGGTTGCATAGCTAAATTGCCACTTAATTGAGAAGAGTATTAATAACATGATTACTAACTTAAAGCAATGCATCACGTGTGCAGTTTTATTTTTGAATTTTTCTTATATGAATATAGTTTTGTTAAAAAATTCAGAAAGTGAATGGTAATTGAAAAACATTTTCTTCTTTACTACTCTAGTAATGTGAAAATTGTAATGCTGGCCTTGTGTCTTAAGGTGGCAGTGCCACTTCAGTTTAGAAAACTCCGTAATAGACTTAGGGCTGGCCAGTGAGTTGGGGAAAATGGCAGTTTGTGTACCAGGGGTTTATTAGAATTTACTGACTGAAGTGTTTGCTTTGGTCTGCTGTGTTTAAACTTGGATTTGGTTGCATATGTAGTTCTTCTTATGGCAAGAGGAGTGTCAAAGGCAGCAAACAATTGGTGAGAGACTTCAATAGCTTTGACTGACAACTGATCGAGGATTGTTCCTAATGTGAGTCTTAGAAGAGTGTGACTGTTTTCCACCAACAGAGTCCTCTAGTAAACGATAGACAAGCATGAATCACATCCTATAGAGATGTCAAGGAAATAAGGGAACTAACTCGTAGCAGAGACAAAAGGATGCTTCAAAGTGTGATCACTATTTAGATTAAAGTGGTCAGTGGGAGTAGAGGGGTAATTCTTGTATGTGATGTAAAACTGCCCAGTTTTCTCAAACAGCATCTCTGTGGGCTTTTGGGCAGTGTGTGGTTTGGGTACTCTTCCACTCAGGTTTGTGGATTTTGGCTGTTCTTTTTGTTTTGCTTCTTTTTTTAAATCTGTGAGGATGTGTGTTGAATTTGACATATTCTTTCCATGGACTTGATCAACTTAAGTACCTAAATTTGCTTTTCTCTCCAAGGAATTTAATTGAGTCTTTTCCCAGAGCTCAACTCTTCTAGCCGTTTTATTTGGCCTCATAAGGATATGAAACAGTTGAAACTGTAGTGACATAAATTTTGCAGAAAAGATTACTATTATTAATTTTACTTAATTTAAACATAATGTGTTAGAAAAACAGGTATCTTTTCTACTCTGCAATGTTTTGTAGGTTCAGAATTTTTTTAAAAAAAGAGAACAGAAAACCAGCATGTCTTCTGTCTAGATGTATGGTTTTTTCCTTCTGATTTCAAATTTTATTCTTAAAATATTGAAATCTGTCATAATGAGGCTTGATTTATCTTGATGGGACATCATTAGTTTGGTCACTTCTATTGAGTGACCGGCTACCAGTGTACCTGAGCAAACTGAGCAAACTATTGGAGCTTTTTTCTTGTTTTGTTCGTATTCAGGAACATCTATTTTTGCTATTGTGTTTCCAGTTTGAATGAAATTGTAGGATGGTTTGGGTTGGAAGGGACCTTAAAGATCATCTCATTCCAAGTGCCCGGCCATGGGCAGGGGCACCTTCCAATAGACTAGGTTGCTCAAAGCCCCATCCAACCTGTTCCTGAACATTCCCAGGGATGGGGCATCCACAGCTTCTCTGGACGAAGTGTTTCTGTGCCTCACCACCCTCACAACAGATGATTTCTTTCTTATAATTAATCTAAACCTGCCCCTTTTCAATTTAAAGCCTTTATCCCTTGTCCTATCCCTACATGGTCTTGTAAGAAGTCCCTCTCCAGCTTTCTTGTAGGCCTGTTTAGGTACTGGAAGGTGATTTAAGGTGTGCCTAGAGCCTTCTCTTCTCCAGG
>VYZT01012430.1:0-14790 GCA_013400735.1 Pomatostomus ruficeps
TCACCTGCCTGGCAGCTCTGCCGAGGACCGTGCCAGGTCTCACCCATCACTGACACCACTCCCGTGATCGGCAGCCTCCGAGCCAGCCTGAATTAAATTTATCTCCAACCAGCAAATCCATCAGCTGCCATCAAAAGCCCGGTGCTGGCTAGCTCAGGTCTATACATCTGTGAGCGCTGTAAAGGGCAAAATCTGACTTGGCTTTTATTACTTTAATTAAAACATGAGTGAAGAGTATGAGATTCATATTAAATTGTATTTTCCTGGCTGCTGTGGGAAGGAGCTAACTGATCTGATTACCATGAAGATTACAAACTATCAAAGTGAAAAAGAGCTTTTTGCAAGTATTTCATATTAAACCTTCAAACATAACACTTTAAGAATAATTATAGTTGTATTACTGGAAAATGATTCATGAATTCTGAATAAAAATAAGACCCTTAAAGGGAAATGTTCCAAGACCACAGTTTTCATTCCAATCTGATGAAATTTAGTATCATTTCGCAGCTGTAGAATAGAATGAAAAAAAAAAATGTACATAGACTGTATTGAATATATGTCAGACTAAACTAATGAGATTTTTTACATCAACTCCGAGCACGAACGCAGACAAATGGAAGAGCCATCCTCATTTTCTCTAATAGAAAGCGTCGGAGGGGAAGGCGGAAAGGATCTTACTGCTCACAAGTCTTTATCCCAACCTTGATTGTTAAATAATATATTTTAAGTTCTCATATCTCGCCTGCAGAATGTTTGAACTGACACTAATGGGTGTCTAAGAGAAAAGAGTGAGCTCGGGGGAAAAAAAAAAAAGTGAGGAAGGGCTAGGATTGGGAATTTTATTAGTATTTCCAGCGGGCTGCAATAAAGATACTTTTCACACAATACAGTGAATGTTTACAGCAGACAGTTTAGTTTCCTTCCAACAATTATGAGAGAAATTGAATCTCAGGAAATGTTCGTTTTCGCTAAAATTAGCCATAACAATAAAGATACCCCTGAAAGTTTATTGAGGAGGGAAAAAAAAAAAGAAAAAAGAAAAGCCATCAGTCTCTGGAACACAATTTAGCAAATTTATTTTAAGAATTCCAGATGCCTTCTAAACAAAACCACACACCTACGTGGCGCTGAGGGCTTGGGCTCCCCGTGGGAGCTGCTTTTCTCTTGAGGAGCCTCTTTTCCCAGGCTTGGTGAATTCCTCGTGCGTTTTGGAAGCAAATATCCAAAAGGAGCTCGTTTCCAGCCTGGATCCAGCTGCAGGACGATGTCCAGCCCTTCTGCAGATAAATGGGGCACTGCTGTCCCGGTTTGAGACAAATTTAGGAGGAAACTCCCCAAAGGTGTCTCCTCTAAAAGGCAGAATTTCAGCCCCTCTCCAAGCCAAGGTTCCAAAGGAATCTTCTTGGAGGAAAGTGAAAAAAGCTGTTTATTGAACAAGCAAGGAGCACGCAGGCACAAGGGGAAAAATGAATAATGTTGGATAATGAACCTTGTGTGCTGTGGGGAAAGATGGGGGATTTTAGAGTCTCTCCTTTCTCTGGTTCAGCTCCTCCCGAGGGTTTGGCCCGGCTGGGCCGGGGGTCCGGCAGCTCCTGGCGAGGGTCCCGTCACTGTCTCCCCCGGAGATGGGCTGATTGTCCAGATGGGAAAAAACCAAGCTGAACAGTCCAAAAAGAGGGGAGAAAACAAAAAAAACCTGCAATCCCAGCGAGAAGGACAAAAAACCCCTCTGTCCTAACTCACAGCTGGACNTGGGTAGCAGCAGGTCGTGGGTTTTGGGTACAAATCAGGGTGCTCCAAGCCTGGGAACCTACAGGGGTATCGAGAGCAAGTTATTGAGGACCTGAATGCAACTTTAGGACCAATCTTAGGGCTCAGGCAGATATGCTGGCAACCCCCCAAAAAAAAAAAGAATTATATATAAAAAAGGAAAGCTGCTCTGCAACGTGCAGGAAACTCCGGAGTGCTCCGAGCGGCTCATGTGATGGTGTTTAATTTTTGAAACGCCGCGAGTGGAACATGCGGCGGAATTCTGCCTGTCCTGATTTCCAGACTCCTGCGTCGGGGAGTGCTGCAATATCCCTGCTAGGGACACCTCCTTTCCTCTCCTTTTGTCTGTGCAATCCTCGATTTTTGAACTCATTCTCACTCTGTTTCAGCCTGGAAAGGGATTCCAGTTGTTTGATGGCAAGGATAGCGATGGGAGGAGAAGTGGTGGAAGCTGATGCAGCTCAGCTTGCAGACAAACTTCTCTAATAATCATCCTCCTCCAAAGGATCTGCCCCATTTTGGTCGTATTTGGGGTCAGACTGGGCTGATTTGGTGACACCAAGTGGGACTCAAAGTGCCCAGTTTGGTACCAGAACTGGCAGCAGAAGCATTTGGCTCTGAGTCATCCCAATTTATGGAAATATCCAGGCCTTGTGTGGGCTTGGATGTGACAGATAGCAGCTGCAGCCCTTGAGTACACTGGGAAAAATGTGAATTTTTACCGCGGGGTTGATGTTTTGGTTTTGTTCTGTGGAGCCCTGCTGTGCTCAGAGCCTCCCCCTCCTCTTCCTCTCATTTTGACTCTTTCACTTCTGCCCGTTCCCCTTGGAACAGCTCAGGTCCTACCTGGTGTGTGAAAACAACAGAAAAAAAAGCCAGAGAAAATAACAGAAAAACCTCTCCAGATGTTCTACGGATGGAGGTTTTCAGGTGGTTTGGCCTCTGGGGAGCTGTTTTCTCTTCCCACCTCATGCCTGGTGTGTTGGGTTGTGTGATGAGGGTTGGGCTGGTGTTGGTGTGAGTCCCTTTGCACCTCCATTTCCTCTGCAAAGCCATTCCCTGTGTCCACACACGTTGTGTCCGTGGCCTCTGGCACTGCCAGCGTTGGAGATGGTCCCTGATCCAGGCTCCTGGCTGTGTCCAGGATGGACAGTTGTCCTTACTTTATGGAATTATTGCTATTTTGATTATTAACCTGGTGTTTTTCCTCTTTGCCTTCCTCCTGAAAGGCTGGTTCCTGCTCTCACTGCTCATTTTGTCCAGCTCACTTTAGAAGGAATTTGATGAGTGATTTAGGACATGGATGAGCCTCTCACAGCCATGTGTGTGTGTTCCTGCCTTTTTTTAGATACCACATATAAGCCCGGTTTTATTAAAGATTTAAAAAAAAGAGTTGTTAAAATTGTTAAAGATAAAAATCTGTTTGTTTCCCAAAATTCACATCTCGGAGGCTTAAAGGCTGCGATTTTCACGCCTCCAGTGGGGATTTGGATCCTTGGCCATGCACCATGTTCCAGTTCTCACAGCTCTGTCACGAGTCTCCTGGTGCTTCCTGCTTTCCCTAACAGCCCCGGCACCTTTGTGCTCCTGCGACATGACGGCTTCTGCTGGGGAAAAGTGAGGAAAAGAACAAAATTCTTGGAGCTGTGGGTGTGGAGGAAGAGAGGAAGAGGCAGCATTGTGGCTCTTGGGAGCTCGGTGAATGCGAAGGAGGCAGAGAGAGATCCAGTGTGATTATCATGGAATGACAGAGGTGGGAAGGGACCTTAAGATTCATCCAGTGCCACCCCTGCCATGGCAGGGACACCTCCCACTGTCCCAGGCTGCTCCAAGCCCTGTCCAGCCTGGCCTTGGGCACTGCCAGGGATCCAGGGGCAGCCACGGCTTCTCTTATATCCCATGGACTGGGAGCACGGGGTTCAGGGGTATGGTCAGTCAGAGGTTGGGCTTAATGATCTTGGAGGTCTTTTCCAACCTCAGTGATTCTGGAATTCTGTGATTCAGTGACTGGCACGATGCTGAGTTCTGCATATTCAGGATCCGCAAGGAGTGAGACATCCCAATCCCATGGATAATCTGTCACAGACCACCCCTGACCCACCAAACCCCCCTGGAACTGGGTCAATGCTCTCCTGTCCCACCTCAGGGTTTGCTTTGCTGAGCAGACTCAGAAATGTTTGGGTTTGACACATCTCCCATGTGCCAGAGCCAGATTCTGGGGCTGGGGGTCTTGGGGAAAACGTGGAGAGCTGATTTATCACCCCTGGTGATTTCAGTTCATTTCCTTTCTCCATTTCGGCAGCTTCCTGGCAGCCTGAAATGTTTGGCAGTGGAGGGATGGATGGATGGATGGATGGAGGGAGGGATGGATGGAGGGATGGAGGGAGGGAGGGATGGATGGATGGAGGGAGGGATGGATGGAGGGATGGAGGGAGGGAGGGATGGATGGATGGAGGGAGGGATGGATGGAGGGATGGAGGGAGGGAGGGATGGATGGATGGAGGGAGGGATGGATGGAGGGATGGAGGGAGGGAGGGATGGATGGATGGAGGGAGGGATGGATGGAGGGATGGAGGGAGGGAGGGATGGATGGATGGAGGGAGGGATGGATGGATGGATGGATGAATGGATGGAGGGATGAATGGATGGATGAAGAATTTCCAGCTGCTTTTGGGGATAAAGAGCAGAGAAGGAAGGAAGAAGGTGGCATTTTACAAAGCATTGATCTGTTCTTAATTTTAATAAAATAAATATAAAAAAGGAGGTGAGCAGCACCTCAGCTGCTGAGGCGACAGGCGCTTAAGCAGCACTGAATAAATACATAAAACATATTTGCTGAAGGCATTTGTTGTCGGGAGTTTAAACATTAAACATGCCTTCTCCGTCTGATACCCTAATAAAGCAGGGATGTTCAAAGAGCCATTAGTGGTGCTCTGACTACAGCTTTACATCTTCACTCGTGTTCCAGAGAACCCGCAGCACATCAGCGATGCCTCAGCGAGTTTTTTTCCCCAGAAGGGAGGGATTTCAGCGTTTTTTGCGGTGAATTTCCCTTTTCCCGCTGATCCACGTGGATGTTTTGGTATTGTTCCCCTTGTAAAGCGCTGGGGCAGGGCCAGGGGAGGCAGCAGCTCTGCCTTTGTCCCGCTGTCCCCAGGCTCAGTAAGTGCTGGCTCGGGGCCTGATGAGACAAATAAACTGGTTTGTGTATTTAGGTTTTTAAATTACAGGCTAAGGAGGAACACGGATCCTCAATCCATTAAGAAATAACTAGGTGGGTGATTCAGTACCGTTTGTGTAAATGGCACTAACTCTGCTCTGCCTGCACAATTTATTAATACTTCGCGGGAGGAGGAAAAGAAAAAAAAAAAAATTATTTTAATCTCATAATGGATGATGAGCTGTGAAATTGCTTCTGCAGCAGCTGGGCACCCTGGGGGAGGTGCTAGATTGCAGCACATTATGCAAGCCGTCCCCACCTCCCTGCCTTCCTCGTGCTGATCACACGCATCAGATCTGGGTGACGGGGGGTGGGGGGCACTGATTCTGCGGGGTTTATTATTTTTTCATTTTTTCGTATCCACAGTTTTCTCGTCAGTTTGTTTTGAGGTCCCAAGCCCGGCTTGGGAAGCGTGAGGGCTCAAATCTGAGTGGATTTGTGGCGGTGCTTTGTGCTTCAAATGTGATGGCAATAATGAGAAATTTAGAAAATTACGGGGTCTGGCCCAGTTGGTGGTGATTGAATCTTCCTGATTCCCACCCTCTGAAGGGAAGGGTTCTGTCCTGGGGTGATTTTCTGCTCTGGATTTCCCCATCGGCTGCTCAGGCCCAGGAATGGCTCCTGGAACCTTGAGCTGGCACGGGGAAGTAGCCAGAGAAAGTCTGGCATGGTTTGGTTTTATCTCTTTGAGATAAAGCGCAAGGTTTTGGTTTTTTCCCTTTTTCTTTCTTTCCCCAGTAGTCTGTCTGGCTGTGAGTTAGGACAGAGGGGTTTTTTCCCTTCTCGCTGGGATTGCAGTTTTTTGGGGGTTTTTTTCCTCTTTTTGGACTGTTTGGTTTGGTTTTTTCCCATCTGGACAATCAGCCCATCTCTGGGGGAGACAGTGACGGGACCCTCGCCAGGAGCTGCCGGACCCCCGGCCCAGCCGGGCCAAACCCTCGGGAGGAGCTGAACCAGAGAAAGGAGAGACTCTAAAATCCCCCATCTTTCCCCACAGCACACAAGGTTCATTATCCAACATTATTAATTTTTTCCCTTGTGCCTGCGTGCACCTTGCTTGTTGAATAAACAGCTTTTTTCACTTTCCTCCAAGAAAATTCCTTTGGAACCTTGGCTGGGGAGAGGGGCTGGAATTCTGCCTTTTAGAGGAGACCCTTTGGGGAGTTTCCTCCCAGATTTTTCTCAAACCGGGACAGGTACCAAGAGCTGTCACTGCTCTTTGCTCTGCCCTTTTTTAGGACTGGGGCCATGAGCAGGACCAACATCCTGAGTGGAGTTTCCACACTGAAAGCGGAGCCTGGGGAGAAGTGCTTTGGTTCCATGTAGGAAGATGGTGCAAGGGCAGCAAACCAAGGGGTGGTGTGGGACATTTAGGGAAAAATTGTAATTGTCCCTTTAGCGCCAGCGTGGGATCCTCAGCGTGCGTGATGTGCTCTAGGTTGTGTCCCTGGTGCCTCACCCACAGCACTCCTGGTGTGCCCTGGGTGGTGAGGGCCATGCAGGGCTTCTTCGAAAAATTTCTCTTTGCTGATGAGAGGAAAAAACCCAAACAGGGACCAATTTTTTGGGGGGGAAAAATGTCTGGCTTGCAGATCTGTTGTGTTGTCGTTGTGGCTTTGGTGGGGGATCTTGCTGCAGACCATGACACCCCAGAGTAGAGCACGGTTGTGCTGGCCACGAGTAGGACACGTCCTTTGAGATGAAACTCTGGCAAATGTGGTGCGGACAAATCATCTGTGCAAAGTGTGGCACAAAGGCTTTGTTTAACCCCTTAACTCCGCTCCCGCAGTTTCCACCATGACAGAGGTACTCCAAAACAAAATCTGAAAGGGAACACGCATGGTACTGAGTGCAGTTTCCTTCTTTCTTCTTAGAAAAATTTCTCTTTGCTGATGAGAGGAAAAAAACCCAAACAGGGTCCATTTGGGGGAA
This sequence comes from Pomatostomus ruficeps, assembly GCA_013400735.1. NCBI lineage: Eukaryota > Metazoa > Chordata > Aves > Passeriformes > Timaliidae > Pomatostomus > Pomatostomus ruficeps. The sequence goes on from VYZT01012430.1 coordinate 6,923, forward strand.
AAAAATCTGGATTGCAGATGGGTTGTGTTGTCGTTGTGGCTTTGGTGGGGGATCAGAGCAGAACACGGTTGTGCTGGCCACGAGTAGGACACATCTTTTGAGATGAAACTCTGGCAAATGTGGTGTGGACAAATCATCTGTGCAAAGTGTGGCACAAAGGCTTTGTTTAACCCCTTAACTCCGCTCCTCCAGTTTGGAGCACGACAGAGGTACTCCAAGACAAAATCTGAAAGGGAACACGCATGGTACTGAGTGCAGTTTCCTTCTTTTTTCTTAGAAAAATTTCTCCTTGCTGATGAGGGGAAAAAAACCCAAACAGAGTCCATTTGGGGGAAAAAAATCTGGATTGCAGCTGGGTTGTGTTGTCGCTGTGGCTTTGGTGGGGGATCTTGCTGCAGACCACAACACCCATGGCTGTGATGGGCACGAGTAGGACACGTCTTTTGAGATGAAACTCTGGCAAATGTGGTGCAAAGAAACCACGCAAAGTGTGGCACAAAGGCTTTGTTTAACCCCTTAACTCTGCTCCTTCAGTTTGGAGCACAAAGGAAGACAAAATCTAAGGGGAAAGATTAGAAATCCAAGACAAAATCTGGAAGGGGACAAGTATGGTACAGAATGTGTTTCCTTCCTGCTCCGGGTCCTTCTGGCTCAGCTGAAGCCAGGCTGAATTAATTTCTCAGAGTGCTTTTTGCTAATTTTTCCTTGCCTGCACCTGGTTTGGGGCTGCTTTCTCTCCTGACCTGCTTACAGTGCGCTCTGCACCGTTGTGTAACACACCCCGGGCTCAGCACCCTGCACCAAATCCACCCAGGCCAACAATGGGCTGCTGTGAGCACCCTGAGCTCATTATGCAAGTTCAGGATGCCAGGAGACAAAAAAGGCAATTATGTAAAACCTGTACTCTGATAATTCCCTGAAATGCATGATGTTCTTGAGTGGAATGTGATATTCCTTGTGTCCGCTTCCAGGCGAGATCCTGGGAAAGGAAAGAAATGGATTTATATTTGTCTGGCCTAGTCCAATTTTAGCTCCTGTTGGCTGCCGTCTCACTGCATGTACGGTGCCTTTAATACATTTTAAAACCGGGCAAAAATCATTATAAACAATTTTAAGGAGGCTGATTGTGAGGCAGATGCCAGAGGCCCAACGGGGAGCAGAGCTTGAACATCTCCCGGCTTTCCCTGGAGCGCTGCCGTGGTTGTTCTGAGGGGCTGGGGAAGAACCACCAGGAATACAAGGAAACAGTTCCCTCGTCAGCGGGGGTAGGTAAGGAAAAAATAGGTGAAGTGAGCTACTCCTGGCCCAGCAGAGCAGGACACACAGGGGACAAGGGCAGGCAGGAGGGGCTGAGGACACTGGTGACAAACACCTGCTGCTCCTCCACTGCCGAGCGAAACAGCAGGACAGGCCTCAGCTCTGCGCTCAGGTGACACCAGGCCCCGATCCCCGGAGGTGACACCAGCTCCCGATCCCAGGAGGTGACACCAGGTCCCGATCCCCGGAGGTGACACCAGGTCCCGATCCCAGGAGCTGCCACCACGCCTGGGTTTGGCTCCTGGCCAGGCTTTGCTTCCCCAGCCGCCGTGCTTGGCTCAGAGCTGGCGAACGAGCCCCGACTGCCAAGGCGGAGGGAGAACAGACCAGGACAGGGTTTGGGGTGTCCAGGGACAAGAGTCACCCTGGGATTTGTCCTGATCGGCTCTTCAGGCTCCCTCAGCCCTGCAGTTTTCAGGGCAGCGTCAGCGGGAGGCAGGAGGAGCAGGAGGGGTGGGTGGGAGGGAGAAGTCGCTGCAGTGAGCGCTGTGGGCTGGGTGGCAGCAGTGAAGGTCGTTGTTGCAGGGCCGTGGTGCCTGGGGAGGTCCCTGGTGGCAGGAGAGGGTGGCTCTGGTGGCACAGCTGTCCCAGCAGCCTCACGTGGAGCTCCCCTGGCACACGCCTGGCCCTGCCCTGCCCTCTCCTACCAGGCTGAGATACCTGATTGCATTTTTCTTCCTCTTTATTCCCGGGGGTATCGACTTCCCAATCTCATTTTTGTCCGTGTCACCGGGGAGTTGGGGGTGCGTCTGTCTGTCTTTCCTCAGAGGGATAAACACAGCATTCCTGATCCTTTCCGTACCCCTGCCTGCTGCCCTGCTGCCCCTTCCATGGATCTCTGCCTTCCATAACCTCTGCTTGAACCGGAGATTTTCCTGAGCAAGAGCCCTTTGGGATCGGAGTGGGCTTTCCTGGCTACATTTTTAATAAACACAATAATTTGACTGCAAACCCATTACCTCGCCCCTGTTTGTTCTGTGGGATTGTCATTTCCATGCTGCAAAAGCCACTAACTCACGGGGCAATCAAAGGGGGAGTGACAACCGGGATAAAATCGTGATAAACCTGTCCATCTTCACGTTGTGCACCGGAGCTTTATATGTTGCCCATAAATAACGGCCTCGAAAAGATATTAAATCTTTAGGAAAAAAAAAAAAATCCAGCCTAATTGTAACTATATTTTTGTTTTCCATTCTGGTTTATGTACAGTGTAGGGCTTCTGCGGAGACATTTTTATCCCGGGAAAATGACAGGCCAACAAGAAGCCATAATTGCACTGATTTTTAGAAGTGCCTGCATTACCACAGATCTGATGTACTGCAAGACATGAATCAGAAAAATTCTATTAAAAAATCTCTTGAATGGCTGACACAGGAGTATTATCCACGATGATTAATTTGACTTGGTCATTATGAACACAGACAAGTCTGACAAAATTGCATTTCGCTCCCCACTGAATTCATAAAATCACTATACACATAATAAGAAGTTATAGTTCTCTGCTATCCACTATTCTTGACAGGATTCCAGTTCTGGATAAGACACTGATTAAAAAAAAACCATGGAGGGAGAGCGAGAGAGCGAGTTGGGAGCCTTTTTAGAAGCCTACAATAAGGCTGATTTCTTTTGCTATAAATTGTTCATCGAACTTCATTATTTTTAGCTTTTTTTTTTTTTTGGTGACGTGATGATGCAGGTCAAGAGCAGCTTGGACTGTAACCTCACTGTGAGCTTGTGCTGCCAGGGAAGAGGATGCAGCAGAATGGCCAGGCTGAATCTCAGGGATTTTTCCATCCTTCTGTTAATTATAAATAATTGGTGGCTTCTTCTTCATTTCCCATATGCACAACAGACAGGTTGAGGCCGGGGAGTGCTGAGAATGTTGTTCCTGGCCTTGGTAGCATGGAAAATAACCCCTCCAAAATGCAGAATTGGATGCAAAACCTCAAAAAATTTTTCATTTTGGTGTGAGCAGAGGTTTTCTGTTCCCTGTGGATGTTGTTCCCTCCACAGCCCCACCTCAGTCTTCCCTTTGCCACCACGGCAGCTTCCCAAGGACATCCAAGGTTATTGGGACAAGCAAGGATGTTTAGGACCCTCTGTGCACAAATAATTCTATGAAATTTTAGTAAAATCTGTAGAAAAGAGATCTTTCTGAGCTGTCCGATTTGGTTGAAACCATCCAGCAGGCTCGGCTTTGGGAAGAGCTGTGGTTCCAGGACTGCACGGGATCTGTAGGGGATGGGAGAGGGTCAATTCTTGGGAAGTTTAAAGGTTTGAACATCCAGCTGACTCAAAGGTGAAGCCACGAGGAGCTGGGATGGAGCCGGGAAGGGCTTTGTGCTGCAGGTGGAGTGTGCAGAGTCTGCACCAGAGCAATGCCCTTGGAGCGGCAGAAATGGGGAGAAATCAGGAGAAACGGGGACTGGGGAGGTGTGGGTTTGATCTTTGGGATCTCCAGCACTTGCTTGGGGTTTTTGAAGAGATTGACCTTTGCTCAGGAACCAGGCTGGGAGAGCTGGGGGTGTCCAGCCTGGAGAAGGGAACACTCCAGGGAGAGCTCAGAGCCCCTCCAGGGCCTGGAGAGGTTCTGAGACAGCTGGAGAGGGATTGGGGACAAGGGATGGAGGGACAGGACCCAGGGAATGGCTTCCCACTGCCACAGGACAGGGTTAGATGGGATATTGGGCAGGAATTGTTCCCTGGGAGGGTGGGCAGGCCCTGGCACAGGGTGCCCAGAGCAGCTGTGGCTGCCCCTGGATCCCTGGCAGTGCCCAAGGCCAGGCTGGACGGGGCTTGGAGCAGCCTGGGACAGTGGAAGGTGTCCCTGCCATGGCCGGGGTGGCACTGGATGGGCTTTAAGGTCCCTTCCAACCCAAACCATTCTGAGATTCGGGGATTTTAAACCCTAAAGAGGAGCACACACAGAGGGAGGAAGAGGCGACTTTCCCCCAGGTTCCCTGCTGCCCTGCTGGGCTCCCAGTCCCTCACTGAATATTGTGCAGACACTCCCAGGGCACGTTTCTGTTCATGCAAGAACTCATTTTTCCCTTTTCAACAGCATTCCCCCAGTAAAAAAACCCTGAGCATGTGAAAATTAATGTAGCAGGGGCTTGGGAACACTTCAAAGACAATTTGTAGATTGTATGTGACTGGCTGTTAATAAATACTTCTTTCCAGTATTTATCCACCTCTCCCCACATAATTCATTGGCCCTGGTATTCACAGGGATCTCCGTGTGCGAGGATGAGGCAAATCAATTTCATTGCTGAGAGCCAGAGCTGCTGAGGCAGAAAATCAGCCCTGCTTTGCTTCTTGGGGCTTTGGGAACCACAGGTGGGAACAGGAGCCCTGTGCCAGCCCTGCACCAGCCCTGCCTGGGGAAGGGGTGATGGAAGGGGCTGATCCCTGAGCAGAGGCTCCCTAGAGCAGAGGCCAGAGAAGATTGAGAGAATAAAATGGGGATTTATTGCAGGGCCTTCAATAGGGACACCTCGGGCACTCAGAGCCTCTCCGGGAGAGGCCACAGCCAAGATGGACCCCGGGGCACCAGTTTGCTCCACTTGGATCAGTTTGGATCCATTCCCAGATCAGGGTTCATTCTCCAATTCCAATTGCAGGGGATGATGGAATTGAGCCCAAGTCTGTCCCCCCTTTTAGAGGCTCCGTTTCCATCTTTGGGGGCCTGGGCCAACGAGGTGTCCTTGAGTGCAGCCTGGAGAGGATTTGTTGTGTCTGAGCAGGATGGGAGAACAGGAGCTCCCAGCCCGTGGGGAGTGGGAGAGTTCCACACTAAAGCAAATGAGGGAACTGTCCCCCATTCTAATGACCCCCCCAAGGGAGACTCCAGCCCAGCTGAACAAACCTGTTGCAGAGAGGAGGCTCCGGGCAAGGCTGGAGCCTCTGCTTTGGAGACACTCGGGATGTTCCGTCTGCTCCCCTCAGAGAAGCCCCAAGCTGAGCTCAATCTCAGCCCCCAAGGGTTCTCCACATGTAGGGCTGAGGGACAGGGAGTGTTTGTGAAGGGGACAGGGAAAGGGAAAGGGGATAAAAATGGATAAAAAGGGGATAAAAAGAAAAGACAAAAAAACTTTCAGGCATCAGTGGGCCGGTGTGGGCGCCCCGTAACCTCCATGCGCTCCTCGTGCACACCAGGAGCTCCAGCTGCACCTCTTAGTCTCACAAATATCAATGTTCTCCTCACTCTGCAGACTTGCCAGGCTGGTTTGGGTCTTTTTAGACCCTTCTCATCTCTGAAGTGCCAGGAGGGTCACTGAGCTTTCGCATGAGCTCCAGGAAAACCCAGTCCGATGAGGGATGGCACAGAGTCTGTGGTGGTTTGTGTCACCGGGCTAGATCACCCCAGCCTCTGTATTTCCTTGTACCTTCCCAAGAACAAATGTTCCCTCTCAGGCTCCTATTTCCTGCTGAACGCTTTTTGACAGGGCAAATATTTACCTGCAATAACACCACAGATCTTCATCCTTCTCACCGTGAAGAACATTCCTGTGAATCGATGCTTGGCTGCAACCCCTCGCTCCTCGTGGCAAATCACGCAGAGCATGACTCGGCGGGGAATTGGGGTCACTGGACATTTGCCACACTGCCAGGGAGGAGAATGGTTCCCCAGGTGTTTGGTGGAGTCATGTCCTCTGTGATTAACACCAACAAGCAGTGCAGGGATGGTGCTGCCTGGCTGTGGAGAGTTTTGTAAAGCAGGACAGCGCTTTCCAGGAGGGGAAGGGCAGGAACAAGCCGAAGGCATCATTGGTGGACCTGCTCAGCACCGATTCACCTGCAGGAGAATTTGTAGCGTCTTTTAGGACACGGCTGTGGCTGTCACAGCTGGTCCCTAAGAGCTGCAGGACATTCAGCCATCTGGATGTCCCCTGGCCCGTCCTCCTCTTTGCTGCAGGGCTCCCCCAGGCTCCGGGAGGCTCTGCTGGGGGTGGTTGGTGGGAGCTTGCCAGGGCTGGGTTTTCTTTGCAGTCCTGGAGCAAAAGGTGAAGCAGCAGCAACACCAAGGGCTGTTGTGAGTCCCCAGAGCAGTGTCACTGTGCCCGCCAGGCCACAACGCACAGATGGCTCTGTGCCTGCAGCAGAGGAGCCTCCTGCCATCCACAGGGCAGCCCCAGAGCTGCCTCCTGTCTGAGAGCTTCTCCTGCAGGTCCCGGGTGTTTGGGATGGCTCCTGTCCGTCTGTCTGCCTCTCCTGGAAAGCAGCAGGGAATGCAACAAGTCCGGGAGATCCTGGCACATTGTCACTGTGGTGGGGAGCGGCGTTGGTAGGGGACAGCAGGTGACTCTGGCAGCTCAGCAGCAGGNGCAAGTCCAGGAGATCCTGGCACGTTGTTGGTGGGGAGTGGCATTGCCAGGGGACCACACTGGGGTATCTCCAGGACCTGCAGATGACTCTGGCAGCTCAGCAGCAGGGCCTGGCTGTGCAGGTCAGCCCCTGCTCCTGTTCAGGAATTCTGCCTTTCCTCTCAAATGGTTCTGAATATCGTGTCCCCAGCTGTATGCTGTGAGCTGGGAGGGAGCAGCCAGCTCCCTGTTCTGTCCTCTTGGTCCTGGACATGGCCTCGGTGTCACCAGAGCCGTTCTCCCCATCACAACCCCCCCGCATCACCTCCTCTCCAGCCCTCTGCCTTCTGAATCTGCAGCTGGATGGAGATGGTGCAGGGAGCCCTGATCAAACTTGGATTTCAAGATGGAAAATTTGTTGTAAAGTACAATTTTGCTGCTGATGGAGGTTGGTTGTACCTGCTGTGATGCCATCCTGTGCCATCACTGTGCCAGCATGGGGCAGAACCAGGTTTGTGAGGTGGGGAGGCAATGCCGTCCATCTGAAGCTGTGGCTTATCCTTGGAAGTGCCCAAGGCCAGGTTGGAGCAACCTGGACAGTGGAAAATGTCCCTGCATGCAGCAAAAAGGTTGGAATGGATCCTTCAGGTCTCTTCTCAGACTTTTTTATGATTCTGTGATAACCCTGGGGCTGTGCTCAGGGCATTTAGATCCTATACAACCCCTACAGCTGGTGTACAGGGATAACTGTGGCGCTGAGGGTGAGGGGGGACTCAGAGGAGGGGCACTGTCCCCTCTCCATCCTGTCCCCACCCCACTGCAGGCACGAGCGGGGCTTCCCTGGCACCCGGCACCTGCCCGGCAGCGCCAGCCACGGGAGGGTTTGCAAGAAGAGGCTTGTTGTTTCAGCTGATTTCAGTGTTTTAATTTGAAGAGGAATAATGTGTAATCACAACAACTGTCATCTGCTCGACAGTGGAAAATCCTGGATCTGTTTTTGTGCACGGCGAGCGAGCGGGCAGGCGCTCAGCAGCACGAGCCGCTCGGAGTCCTGGTGGGATGAACGGCTTCAGAGCAGCCCGCTAATCTAATTTGTAATGTATCCTTGGAACGTATAATTGGCTGTTTAATTTAATTCAAATTAACATAAGAATAGGAAATATAATCTGCCACAGAGCCCGCGTGGTGCTGGAGAGGAGCGTTGGGTGTTGCTGCAGAGGGGTTGAGGGGATGGTGATGCCTGATGGT
>VYZT01012431.1:10146-28831 GCA_013400735.1 Pomatostomus ruficeps
TTTTAATTTTTTTTAAAAATTTGATGGATTTGAATGTTATTAACACTGATGAACACACAGTGCAATTGCCTAAGGTGTTTCTGTAAGAAAGTAATCTCCCTATCCTATCCCCCAAAATGTCTAATCTGAATGAAATGATAAGACATCTAAGACATAAAAAACCATTTCTCTATTTTAATGTAACTTTTAAAATTTTAAAATTAGAAGATGATTTTTTTTAATTTAAGAACTGAATTTTAATATCCAGGTAGTTTCTTAATAATAATTTACTAAGTATTTCAAAAAGTATAAAATATTCTAATAACATTTTTACCCTGTTTTTTTCAACAGTAGATTTATTATCTTACTAAATATTTAGAATTTATGTCCTGGTGAAAGTAGATTGTTAAAAGACCTGGAAAAATAAAAGTATTTGTAAAATTTTAGTTTTATAACACTTAGTCTTTTGGAGGAAAATAAGCTTATTTCTTTACTCATTCCTTGGAGTTAAAGAAGTTCACCACCAACTAATGTGTGTCAGGTATTTTTTTGTCTAACAAAGAAATAGGAACCTATCATTACTGATCATTATTTTTTAAGAAATATTTTTTTGATAGTGTGAAGAAACAAAAGATATCATGAGTTCAATTTTAAGGGAGAGAAATGAATGACTTTTTGAGATACCTTAAAATCATTCAAGTGAATATTGACTTTCTAGGACAATGCCACTTTCCAGGATTGTCTCTGAAGTTGTCTTTGGCAGTACACTTCAATGTGATGAAAAATGTCTTTTATGTTTATGTTCTCATCCAAAAAGGTTGAGCAGAGGGAAGTGTAGGCATTAGGAGTGTGCACAGCTATCAGTTGCAGAGGTGAGAGGGAGCAAGAGCCTTTGCTCAACACAACAAATATTTAAAATGCTTTTTATGTTATTCTGTAGCCCAAACAATGCATTGTAGCAGCAAACGTGTGGTGCTGCACTAATGCAGCTGCAAAGTGAGCTGGATTTAAACTCAAGAAAAGGATGGTTGAGGGGAAGAGTGCTTTCATGCTCATGTATGACAGGATTTTTTCACAGTGAGAACTGCCTCTGGAACAACCTCCCCAGCATGTGGTAGAGCCCCCTTCGCTGGAAATTTTCTATATACTATTGAGCAGGTATTCAATTTCATCTAGGCACATTTCACCTCATCAACCTTCTGTGGAAATCTTTCAAGGTCCTTTTCAACCTGGGTTATTCTAAGGTTCTATAATTCTCCAGCACAACTTTTTCTCTGCTGAATACAGAAGTAAGAACAGAAGTTAATTTGCTGGTTCTGGTGACTGTGTCAAAAGTGTGGGAAGTATTTTTGGAAAAGTCAAGGAGTGTTATACATCCTACCAACAACAGCAAATTTCTTCTTTATCAAAGTCTTCTTAGATCCCCCAGACTTAGTCATGTAAACAGGCAGGAAAAGGAAAGTGTACTAGCACTCTAACTAGAACAGTGTTCTTCTCAAACAACAATATTTAAATTAGCTTATGTAAGTAACATAAGAACATAGAGGAAATATAGATTTATCCTGACTTAACTGGCTACCAGTTGAGGAAGAGTAATTAATCACAGGCACGGTTTTAGCCCATGGCAAATGGAAGTAAAAACTTAACTTCAGTTTAAGCAAATTTGTTTTATTTCACTTCACATTTATGATAGGTGGTATGCACTTGACTTATTACCATCTGTCATCTAATGCACAGTAATTTGTTAAGATATGGTATATGTTCACATGATTAAAAGTAATCATCATGGCTTAATATACTGCTTTTTATCACTTTGATGTCTGGCTGTGAATGCGCCTAGTTTGCTATGACTGTGTAATATTGTGCTGTGTAGGTTAGCAAAAATCTCATAGTAAAGTGATTGTCTAAAGAGGTTATAAACTCTCCATTCTTGGTGGTCTTTTAAGAACAGGATAGATAAACATCTGTCAGGGATGATGTGAGATGAGCTGATCCTGCCTGTAGATGGGGAATGGACTAGATCTCTTGAGACCTCTTCCAGTCCAAGGAGTCCATGATTTTAGTTTAACTTAATGTAATGCCACGCAGGGATTTGTGCTAATTTAATTAAGTTGGCTTTTAAACAAGTTAACAGATGTTTACACTTATAGATGTAACCTTTTAAGATCTAGAGTGTGCAATCTATTCCATTACTTCATTGTACTTTTAATTAGAAAAATTTTCCCTAAATGTAACTGCAACATGTACAAATCTATGATACGATTGTGGGTCATTTACGCAACTTTTATTCTGTCCACCATAAGCATATTTGTTGCAGGACTTTTTTATTTATTTGGAGTCATGTGCTATCTTTCCCACTTTGTTTATGCTCTTTGGTCTTTTCTCTATAGGTTTAGTAGCCTGTATTTTGGAATCAGAGGGGTTTTACCCTTCTGAATATTTTTCTCTTTTTCCCCTCCAGAAACCGTCCAGTTAACTTTGGTTTCGTGGTTTGTTTTTTGGTTTTTGTTGGTTGTTTTTTTTTTGGGGGGGGGGTTTGTTTTTTTGTTTTGTTTTGTTTTTTGTTGTTTTTTTCTTTTTTTTTATATATTTTTGTTTTGTTTGGTTTGGTTTGGTTTGGTTTGGTTCGGTTTAGTTTGGTTTTTCATAGCTGTGACTTCCCAAACTACATCACTTGTCAGACTGAATCATTATCAGTACTGATAAAGCAGAAATGTATTTTCATAGACAGCATTCTTGGTGGTACATACCAGAAATTTTAAACTGTTTTCAAATGCATCGGAAGGATCTGGATGAAGACTGCTTGCAAATAATTAAAAGTTTGAAATCATACTTTTCATCTCCTGCAAGTTTGTTGCAGATATAAGGATTTTGTGTCCTGGTTTTTATTTTTTGGTGAGACCAAGGACATTGTGAGGCCTGGACTCGAATATGTTGATATGTTCTTCAAGGCTGTGCAGTTTTTGTTTGTTTGGGGTTTTTTTATTTCAAATAAAAAGAAGTTTCTGCAAATTGTAAATGAAGTTTCTTAAATGTTTTCTGTTCTGGCCTAAGCTACAGATTAAAGCAGTGTTTCTCACTTCTCAGAGTTATTTAGATTCAGAGGGAGGACCACTGAATTTAGAGAAGGGTGAGATTGATTGAATTTCTGCTCCACCAGCCATATGTCCATTTATATGGCCTTTAAAATATGAATAATAATCATATAGCACCAGCAGCATTAGGAGGTTGCTATTGACATGGAGGGAATAGTATGAACATTTAATGCAACTTTCCATAGTCAACTCCATAACATGTTTAAGAGTTTGGGTGTTTGGATTTTTTCCATGCCCTCAGGGGAAGCATGGAAGTAGATTTAGTATTAGCTTATGTTATTTGCCAACAAACACTGACACTTGTGATCCAGTAGCCATCTACAAGGGCCACCCTTCCTCCCCTATTTTGTTTATTTCTTGTATTGACTTCTGGATATTTTCTTTGTTTGCTTGATTTTCAGTCTCAGATGATTCAATGATATGTCTTTCTTTTGTACCCAGTGTTAAACTAATTAAACTACTTAAACTAGTTAAAATTTTTTTCTGTCAAATTGACAAGAATTGTTGCTTGGAATTGTTTTATTTTGTTTTGCTTTGTTCTGGTTTTGAGCACTTTCTCGTGCTTGCAGTTACTTGGGTCTCTGGTCCAGCTGGTGGTGTCCCAGCCAGCCCATCATTTTTTCTGGTAGAAGCACAGTCTGAAAATGTCAGCCTAAGCACTGCAGCTGTAATGATGCAGCTCTAGGCACCCTCTTGATCTCTAGATATTTTCATCAAAGTAATTGCCTGCTATTGTAGGAATCTCTCCCCTTTCTGTGACATAATTGCTTTTCTTGAAGTGCCTTATTTTGTATGTGAAAAGTTTTAAGTTTCTTATAGGGTGGATGGTGTTTGTTTTTGGTGAAGTTGTGTGATGGTCTAAAATTCTGCTGTATAGTTACATTCTGTGCTGGGGAACTAGATTTGATAGGCCTGATCAGATTAGTGGGAGTCATGATCTTATTATTGTTATTTGTAGTGCTGCAGCACCTTCCCTAATGGCACTGCAAAAGAAACAAATGGTCCCAGTCATGAACTAAAGAATTATAAAACATAGAAATGAAAAGTTCATGTAATCCTGATTAAGCAGAACCAACTGTTCCTAAATTCCTCTGTGTTGTATGTGCTAGGCAATATAGTGTTTTCCAAACACCAAAAATTTAAATAAGCTATAGTGTTAATTCAATTTTAGTACTCTTCTCTTTCAATCTGTTCCTGAAATACTTTGGTGTTTGATTCTTTTCTGTTGTCCTCTGTTGTGAGTGAATAAAGCAAAGACTTCAGTGATTAGGCATTTACTTGTGAAATTTCCTCTTTTGTCAGCCTTTAACCCCTGACCTCACAGGACGGTCTCTAAGAGATCTCTGAGCACAAGCAGAGCTCAACTGATTTAATGGCCAGCTGGAAACAGGGACATACAAGAACTGTATTTTGATGAGAGTTTTGATTTTACACTGCTTCTGCATCCCTGCTTATTTATTTATTTATCATAATCCTGCCCTGGCCATTCATTTCTGCCTCAGGCTTGACTGTTCTGTTGTGCTGGAACTGTTTTTTAATCTCTTTCATTCCAGAGAGAATTCAGCTCATTAAAGCAGCAACAAAGATTTTCAGCAGAGGATTACAGGCTCAGGAGCTCTCTGGGGGTGTATGTATACTATGCATATGTGTGTGTCTACTGGTGAGAAAGAGGGAAGAGGAAGTAACCAAAATAAGGAAGCTCCCTTATGTCTTCTCACATAGAAAGTGGTATGGTTTTGTGTTTTGTTTTCTTTCTTCAGTTACCACTTCTCAGAGTCTCTGTCTGTCTCCCTCAGGGAATGGCAAACCCAGTCTTAGAATTCTTGCTTAAAAAGTCAAAATGTTTTAAAATTTCACTACCATTTCAGCCACCAGTTGAACCTTTTTAAACTTCTAGTCATGAAATCAAAAATAATAAGCAACTGGAACTGCTTTACAATCATGATGACTATCCAGGCCCATGTTTTCTACTTCTTTCCACAGAACCACTGAAAGAGATCTGAAAATAGATAGTTTAAAACACTGCTGTTTGTATCAGTAATTTGTTTTAATATTTTATTTATTTAAATTTAAAAGGTTTCCTTTTTAATGAAAGTTGCCTCCTCCCACCACATATCTTTTTTATGTTAGCCAGTTAGGTTAGTTGAAGGGAAGTGGGACATAGATTAGTGGGAATAGATTAGCGTTTTCAATTAGCTATAATTGATTAAGCTTGCTATAGGACACCTGTGCTGGAACTGATGTTGGAATCATTTCTCCTTCCAATTTTGCCATTGCTTCTATGTAAAAATGGTGTACCTATAAACCTGAGGATGTCAAGCATCCATCTTGCCTTGCATTCATTTGCAACACCTACTGATGGGTCCTTTTGAAAACTCAAATAGGCAGTGGTGACTTTGTATGGAATTTGAATATCCCTGTACAGAGAAACATGAACAATTCTGTTAGCTGAAGGAATAGGTAAAGAATGCTGAGAAGATTTGACACAGGCCACTCTGCCATACCAAGGCCAGTATATTGTTGTGCCTAAGACTTGTAGACTTGTCCAACCTGCGACGTAGAATCTGCAATATCCCTAGGAAATTCTGTTCCTGATAACTGGGGAGATGCGTATATCTCGTGGTTAGAGCCATTGAGTAAGTCATCTCCCAGGACATGCTGTTGCAAATCCAAAGCAGAGACCTGAGGTTATATACAAAACATCTACTGCAATGACAGCAAAAATGGATATACACACAGGTAGCAAATAAATATTTCTTTTAACTACTATATGGAATGGAACCTGAGTGGATTTTTTTTTAATTTGGTTGGCTTTTTAATTGTTACTGTTAATCTATGGGATTATCTTAAAGGGATATTTGTCTGAGAGCAGTCCCCTTCTGAAGTAGTATACACAGAGCATAAATGTACTGCGTGTGGGACACTCCCTTTGCTACAAGTTTACAGCATAGGAAGGAAACATGGAAACAGCTGTTCTGGTGACAGCACTGAAAATTATTCTTTTCATTGATTGTTTTACATATGGTCTGTCTCGTTGAGAAGAAAATAGAAATCAGAAGAGGATGCATTAATAGGCTCATAAGAAGTGAAAAACCCCTCTGAGTATGTAACTAAAGTGGTAAACCTGAGAGAGGAGGCAGGGGCAGGGGTTTAAGAAGAAGTGCTGCCAGGAGACAAAAACAAAAAAAAAGAGAAAGAATGACTGCAAAAGCTCTGTAACATTGCAAGGACTCTGAAGAGAAACATGTGAGAAGGTCATGACAGTGAGGGCACCAGAGAGTAGCCCTGGTTGCTCAGTCTGTGCTGTGGGAGTCCATCGGGGTGTCTTCCCTCTCTCTAGAGTGTTGGGGAGCCCTGATTGGGCTGCCCACCAACACTCTCACGCTGCTTCTGCATCTGCATCTCATCATGGCAGCCCTTCCTCATTTTCTAAAGAGCTGCTCCTTGTCATTGTGCTTCTACCTTTTCATGAGTGATATGGACAGTACAGTGCTATCTGCTCTTGGAGCACAAGTCCCTGGAGGAGCAGCTGGGGGAGCTGGGTTGTTTATGCAGGTGTAAAGGAGGCTCAGGGGGGATGTTATCACTACAACTGCCAAAAGGAGAGTGTTGCAAGGTGGGGGTGAGCCTCTACTTTCAGGTAACAAGTGACAGAATGAGATGAAATGGCCTTAAGTTGCACCAAGGCAGGCTTAGATTAGATTTTAGGAAATCTAAATGAATGTCTTCACAAAAGAATTTTAAAGCATTGGAACAGACTGCCCAGGGAAATGGTGGACTCACTGTCCCTAGGAGTGCTCAAATCACATGTGGATATGTCACTTGAGGACATGTTTGGTGGTGAACATGGTGGTGGTGCTGTGTTGACCATTGGACTTGATTATCTTAGAGGTCTTTTAAAATCTTTATGGTTCTATGGTCCAGGCCAGGGGAGGGGGCAAAGGGACCATCAGTGAGCTGTAGCCTTGGAGACTTCCAGATCAGGCTTACAGGCAATGGCTGCATGCAGAGGAATACACAGTGTATGTCTCCTGGGTTTGCCTTCGGGACTAGGAATGATATCTCTGTGATGAGTAAATGCGAAGTTGATCATGCAGTGATTGAAAAAGTAGCTGCAGTCAAACTAAAAACATATTTAAGCAAAAATTAACATAAATCCCAATTTCTTTATGAAATGTTTCTGCCAGACCCAGTGAATTCCTTAATTTCCATGTAGTTTCTTTTGTTTTTCTGGTGTTTGCAGGCACCCTTTTTCACTCAGCTCCAGTAAATGAGCATTGTGTCTGTTATCCTTCTTTGGAGCAGTCATTCACACCATTGGAGCAGATGTGAACTCTTTGGTTTGGATGACAGTGCAGCTGGGTCCCATCAGCCTTTTCTACTCTGATGTACATGCATTATGGCTTAAAATTTAATCAAATTATTTCTCAGTTTTGCTCTGCAATTTCTAGAGGATCCAGCACAGATACACTTACCTGAAGTAAAATATGATTCATGGCACCATAGTTTCCTCTAAGCTGCTGGGCCAAGGCTATTGAAATGGTGAGATTACTTGCACTGAAGATGTTCTTACTGAAATAAAACATTTAGTTAGATATCATCAGGCTACATTGTAAAGCAACCATTGCTGTATGTGGGTAGAAAAATCATTCCTGGATCTGGTTAGAGGGAAAAGATATGAGAGCATTCTTTTGAGACATTGGAGAAATATATGGCTAAAGTATACTCAAACAAACTTAAAAAAATGCAAACAAACAAACACCAAAATCCAACAGTTGTAGTTGTTCTCCTTATCGTTCTGTTAGAACTTGGATTTATTTGGAATGCAAAAAGCTGGAAATCCTGCCATGCAGTCTTGCCTTTGGTTTCATCCCACCCAAAATGGGACAATGGAATTATATATATACAGTCACAAAAGGTTTTATCTGCAGTCGACAGAAAATATTTCAGAATGACTCAAAAGGCAGATAGTATCCACTGACTAAAAGTAGAGTAGTTAGTGCTTTAGGCAAGTGTCTGAAAATAGAGAAGATGAATCCAGACTTCGAGACATCAAAAGATGTTTCAGAGAAGATCTTTTAATCACTGTTTTCTACCAGAAAAAAAAAAAGGCGTGGTTAAAAATCATAATAATAATTAAAAAGTTATATATAAAGCTTTTAACCTATAACAATCCAATAAACACCGCAATTAGGCCTTAAGCTATCTTCAATTTGAAGACAAACTTGGAATCAGAGCCAAACTCACAGTTTCTGACATAGGCTTCTGGCTTTTAGGCTCTGCTTCCTTGCTGCCATGTGGAGGAGAAAAACAAGCCTGCTCCTATGCAACTCATGTAAATGAAGGATTTCTGATTTGTAGCTGGAAAGCAGATGATGACTTTATTGAAACAAAATAGCATGTCTTTGTTTTTTGATTCCAATTTGCTAGTTAAGATGGTTCTCGGCTGAAAATAAGGAACTTCTTGCAGCTGAGGAACCCTCACCCTGAATTCAATGAGTAACATGTCTCTGAAACATCAGTGCCAGGACTTTGATTTCTGATTAACCATCTGACTATACTCTACTTGCCTTTTCTTTTTTCTTTTTTTTTTTTTTTTTTTTTTTTTTTTTTTTTTTTTTTTGTTTGTTTGTTTATGTTTTGTTTGGGTTTCTTTTTAGTTTTTTGTCTTGCCAAATTTTGGATGTTTGACTTTGTGATCTTCTTAATGGTTTTTTCCCTGCAGTTCAAAATGTGTTAATAAATTTCTTTTCCACTCTCAGGCTACTGAAGACATTATTCTGGAATTACTGAATAGAAAATTAGCAATTGCTTGCTTACAACTTTTAACCAGAAGTCTTCCTGGTATAGAAATGTTTTAATCCTCTCAGTAGCAAGTTCCTTTTTAGTTCATTGATAAAAATATTTGCTTAACCTACATTCTCTTTAGTAATTATTTCCAAAAATAGCATTTTATAAATACTTCAATGCTGGAATTAGTTCAGATACCAGAAATTGATTTTAAGTTTAATTTTAGGTATATTATGATACCATATATAATATGTGATAATGTATCCAAAAATACAATAGTTACTGAAATTTTTACTATGTACATATATCCATAGGAATTTATGCATGAATGTGTACAGATGTATGTATTTTAAAAATATTAATGTTTTAATATAGATATTTTATATTAAATTTCTCTGTATGTATATATATATATATACTTGGGTAATTTTTTTGACTTGTGCAATGTGAAGTATCTAAATCTCTGTAGTTGGGTTCATTCAGCTGCTTTGCATGGATAGCTGTTTTGTCTTCCTGTTTTCCTTTTCTGATCATCTCTGGCAAATACGTTTCAAGGAGGAATATCACAGGTTCTCCTTCTCACTCTGCATGTTTGGAAACAAAATGATCTCAATGCAGAGGCTCTCTGCACTTTGGACTAACAGTCCATAGATGAACATTATTTGTACAGAGATTGCAAGGTGTCCTGCAAAGGCAGACAGTGCTGTAGATGAGAGCAAATAATTTCATCCCGGTTTGAGAAGTCCTGAATTTGTGGTGATTTTGTTCATAGCTGTCTGTGTGAGATAGCCTGAGGAGTTACTGCTTCTTTGTCTGCCCCCCTCGTCTCAGCTCTACAGTTCCCTTCAGTGCATGGATGTGGATGAGATCATAGCTAGTTCTGCTTTTTTGTTTCCCTTTCTCTCTTGTCTATGTTTACAATAAAGTGCCTGTATTGAAACTGCAATGAATATGCAGAGTGAAGGAGGAACTTCTTTTGGTACAATTCTTTTTCTTGGAGAAGTTTTTCAGATAAAGTTGAGCAAGACCCTGAAGGATATTTTTTTTAATTGCAATTGACAAAGATAGAAGAAGGTTTCTCAATGCATGTTTTCTTGGTTTCAGTTGGGAAAGAATTTATTCTCTTTAGTAGCTGATTCAGTGCTGTGTTTTGGATTCAGTATGAGAATAATGTTAACAACACACTGATATGAAGGACTTCTGTAGAAATCGGTAAGGCCTACGGATCACAGGGAACGACTCTGCTGTTTCCCTATTAGCACAGTAAACAACTTGGCGCAAGTTTGGGGAGAGGCAGAAGGATGTGGGACAGGTTTCCTCGTCTATAAGTATTCATTTTTCCAGTAAATTCCATGGTCCAGCAAGGCTCTCCACCACTTCATAGCACAGATTGCATCCTCTGAGAAGACTTGTCTTGCAGACATGCTCCTCCTGCACTGGTGAAGGCTCCAACTTTCCCTTTCTCCAAAGCTTTACACTAACACGTCTTTCTGTGGTGGCTGGTGTACATTGAGATGAATATTAGGAATCCTGATCTGTCTTTAATGTAATTTAGCAGTTGGAAATGAGGAGGTTCAGCATCACATAACCAAGCAGTTATTTGTGGGCGATAGACAAGTGCTCCACAGACCACATGGCTGGAACTTCCCGATTAATGCCTTTCCCAAATGCTGTGCAGCACATCCTAACTACTCCTGACACCCCAGGGTCTGAATGCCTACTCCAGCTCATCATAGTTATTACATGCAGCTGAAGCAGAAGTGGCACTAAGTAAAAATATCTGGCAATTTCCATTATGAAATACTGTTTTCAATGACTTACGACTTCTCCAAAGTTTAATTTGTTTCTAACTTTCCAGAGTAAATGCTTTATTCTTGTGGGGGGAGGGGTAGGAAGGGACAAGAGAGGAAGGAATGATAGTGGATAAGGAGAATAAATGGATAGACCTAAAAAACCTGAAGGATCTTTTCTGTCTTTCTCTTCTAGAAATATGTATATTTTTTACCTGCCCATTTTGGAGCAAAGACAGTAGAGAGTGTTTGTGGCATGGAAGGTGGTTCCTGTGGTTGTTCCTTTTTAAATGTATCCATGGTTATTCCTTTGGAAACCTGTTTGCAGATGGTCAGGCGTGGGACAGTGCCACAATGCCTCTGGTGGGGGCACCGGGCAACCGCTCACGGTTCCAGGGGCTGGCCAGCTGCTTCAGAGGCACGGAAGGACTGGTGAAGGTCCAGCAGGGGTTCACATAACCCACAGATGATACAGGCATGCCAAGGAAGGCGAGACAAACAGAGGGGTTTCCCAGATGGTTTATTTGGGCACCAGGATCGTGCCAGGGAAGCGCTGGCATGGCACGTTACAGTTACATACATACCAACATGAGGGGGTGGGAGAGGGTACAAACATCCTATGAAGTAGGAGTGAGGGGTTTGAATTCGGCGGGCTTTGTATAGGATTGCAAAATACAGAGCCCTCCAAGGGCTAAACCGGATACCGAGGAGGGGAGGGTAGGAGATAGCAAAGCCTGGCCATGAGGTAAACTGAAACTGGCCATAGCACACAGCAACAGACAGCTGGCAGTTAACTTTTCCAATGACGATGATGTGTGTGCTCCTACTCCTTGCCAACAGCAATGCCCTGTCAGCAGAGCCAGGCTCCGAACCTGTCCCTTCCTGAGTGGCATGGGACACCTTGGCCCTCAATATGGCCAGGAGCTGCCGCAGTGTTGGACCTGGGACCCGTAACTCTGGATTCAAAGATGCAAGCGGGAAAGAGAAAATGTAGATCAGACCATTGGGGGAAAGGAGCCTCTTGCAGCTGACAAGATGGTTGCTGGCATTGTAGAGGAAGAAGGAGGCACTGGGACAGGAGGAGAAACAGAACGTTGGAAACCAGATGGATGAGAGCTTTGTGCTGGTTGCTGCCATTAAACAGCTTCTTATACAAGAGTTACCTGTGCATGTGTGCACAGTTACACCGTTCTGAACTGGAGGAGTATTAATGCTTTTTGCCTTTTATTTCCAAGGATGTCCAGTGCTTTGAGGGTGAATTTGGGCTGTGTCATAAAGGCAGCTGCTCCCTGCCCAACCCCTTCCTTCTTTGTAGCCAATAAAGTTGAAGGACAGAGGACTGCTGAAGAAGAGAAGATGGCTTTTGTGACTTTGTGACTTGGTTTCAAGTTGTAACCTGCATATCTATTTTGCTAATTATAAATTTCTTCCTTTGTTTTTAAACTTATTTAACTGATAACTTTTTAACTTTACTTTAATACTTTTAATAAAATTCATATTATGCTGAGGAACTCCATGGAATTTAGACTTTATGAAAATTACTTTGTCTTCAGAACAGATTTTTGATAACTCCATGTAAATAAACCATGAGATTATATTTTTAGATGTTTAAATATTTTTATCTGTTTTCATTAAGTGGGTTTTTTTTTTCATTGAGAACAGTCCATCCTGTGCACTAAATGGTCAGAGACTCTCTAGGGGGTAATAAATGCATGATACTTGAATGAATCTTTGTCTTGGCATGTAGCAGAGAGAAGAAAAATGTAAGGTTTTCTGCACAAACTCATGTGGACACTTTTTAGACTTTGAAAGCTTAACTGTGCTACCCTAGTATTGTATTCAATTAAAATTATTTGTATCTGTTATTTAAGCTAATATGGAAGTTTTTTCTCTGACTCTTTTCACATTTGTGTGTGTGTGCTCAAACACATATGTGTTTATGTAAAATGTACTTGTTTAGTATGCATAGAGATGTGTGAGAGCTATATGTTGGGCCAGAACTCTCATTCCTTATCTGCCTCGTGAGACTTTAAAAATGATGGTTTCCTGTTTGCTTGTTAATTCATCATTATAAAATCCAAATGCTATTAGTATTCTCAGTGTTCCTGGTGAGTATCTGGAGCTTTAAACAAACCCTTTATTTTCATAAAATGAGAACAAGACTTTATATCACATTGATGTTTTTTTAACAAAGAGAATGCATAATGTTTTAAAAACCATTCTCCCATCATATGCATGGTAATTACTGCAACATTTTGAAAACACAGTGTTTAAGCTGTACTTGTATTTCTGCTACTTTCCAATCCAATGTTTAAGAGTAGACTCATGCGTCACTTAGGTGTTACCACTGATTCTGCCAGGTGACAGGACATGCAGTGAGCTATGCTGACCAAAAGAGAAAAAGAAAAGAGTTACCTTGTAATGGCAAAGCTTAAAAACAATGTTATCTCTCTGCCACCTGGTGCATTTTCCCAGCTGGTTCTGAGTGCAGCTCTCAGATCTGCCAAGACAGTTTTCTTCTAAGTTCACTGAGGATTTGAGACAATGATAATGATGAAATTAGATGTGGGCATTTCAGTTCTGTTCTCTTGGGATCTTCAGAAAAGTGCAGGTTTGGACGGCTTGACCTTGTTGTAATTCACACAGAGCTTGTTCTGGAAATTCCACTTTTCTGCCTTTGGAACACACACAGCTCCTATCCTGGAGGAGCCTCTGGCCATTCCCAGACATTGTTTATGGCAAGAGTTCAGGAGAATGTGAGCCAACTCTCTTAGCTATTTGTACCATTTATCTCCCTGTCCCTCACCCGATCTCAACTTTTTCCATGGTTATAAGAAGAAAAGATTTTATAGACATCTTTACAGCACAGTCTCTCCACTGATGTCAGCAGCAAGCATAATCATTTCAATACAATGTGATAACTTGGTCCTAAGAGGGATTTCAAGTATGTAGTGGGTGATCTGCTTGGCATATTTCCTCTCCACCTCTTTGATTTCCTTTCTCTATACTGTACTCAGACTGTAATGGTTATTCAGCTGAAGCATGGACATTGGAGTGGGTATTGATCCCTGCTCCACTTGCAGAATTTGGCTGCCTATCCCTGCTCTGAAGCTTTCATATCATTAAAAAGATTGTGTTTGACTGAGGCTTAGACACTCAACCAGTTATTTTGAGTTACAAAGTCTTTGTCTTTTTCCAAAGTTTCCCATGTAGATGATATTCTTCAAAATGTTTTTTTTTACCTTGGGGCAGCTGAAGACTGGCCATTTTAACTGTATTTTGTATTTTTAGAAATTTTTACCTGATTGGTTAGTGGTAATGTCTGTAAGTAGTTGAAAATGTAATTTCCCCCAACCTACAAAGATGTTCATTGGCCTGACTCTTTACCATTTCCCTTACCTTCAGGTTTTACACCCCAAATGTAGTATCTAGAGATGTTACTGGGCAGCAAGGTATGGCTGTACTCTAAAAGCTCTTCATATTTGTTACAAGGGGAAGTTGGATCTCTCTTAATCCATTTAAATGCTTCTTTTGACATTAACCACACTGTACTTGATGAAAGGAACAAATTCAGGGATCCAGCTGGAAATCCTCTCTTCTCCTTTGGTCAATGCCAAGTTCTCAGCTGCACATCATGTTCTTGTGTGTGAGCTGAAAGATAAGAAGTAACTTTGAGAAATTGAATCTCTCCTATTGTGGTACCTGGAGGCCAATTATTGCTTTAGGTGGCGATGCAATCTATCATTTACAGACTGTGTATTCCTGTCTTTGGCTGACTCTGCTGCTTTTGTGGTGGTTGTCCAAATTGGATCAGACATGAAGCATCTTGATTCCTTCTTAGGAATCATGCCACAATTTGTACTAATGCTTTTCCTGTGGGCCACTTGCCCATAGATGGATAATGGATAAATATGTACAGTTTTGTTAATATTGTGATAAAATCCTTTAATTGTGGGAAATAGTACTCAAAGAAAACTTCTTGAAAGATTTTAAGAAACACTTCTATGGAATGTTTTAAATTTATGCATAGATAAAAGGCAGAAAATAACAGAAAGAGTTTAAATAGGCTGATGAGGAATACCAGGCTAATAAAGGCATAGTAAATAAAATAATTAAAAGTAAATCCCTGAAACTGTTTTAAAAATACCCCACAAAACAATGAAATCCTTTTAAATAAAAAAGACAACATACCCTTTATACTTTTCTATGAAATTGAAATCCAGAGATTATGATGGGTAAACACTGAGAATCCTTTTATTCTGGGTACCAAAGGTTTGCATGGAAAATGCAAATAGAAATTGTTTTTAAGTCAGAGCACATGACATAACCAGACAGGTTTTGAGTCTGTTCCTCGTCTTGGACCCCAGAACTAATAGTATTTGAGTTTAAATAGCTCTGCATCCTGTTTAACTGAACTATTTTTAAAGCAGTAGATGGATTTAAGTATGAAGACTGAACACAGCTAATTGATGGTTTATTTTTCTTAAGCCACGATGTATGTTTTTAAAGTACATTTTGCCTTTTTAATCAGCCAACTTTACCATTACATGTCTTCAGAGAACTTTGTGTTTTCATTCCACTTTTCAGAAATGCCATCTATTTTCTCATTTTTTTAGCAACATTGTGTAGGTTAATCATGTTAAACTCTTCTGGAAGAATGGGGAGGTTCTGATGCTTCAAATCCTATCGATGGAAAGTCAGTGGGTATTTTATACAAGAGCATTCACTGACAACAGGAATGCTTGTACTGCATTTTGCCAGCAGGCATGTCCTTAGCTATTTAAAACTGCAAAACAAACCCCAAGCCCACAGTTTTAAGAGAGTCTAAAGCTGTTTAATTAGAAATTTAAAGGATGCCAGTGCTTTCTCTTGCTTGAGAATTTGGAGGAAGCAAAGAATATACTGGTGGCTAGCCTGAGCAACACTAGTAAAAGCAAGCTGCAAATTTTAAATATACGGTGAATGTTTCTATTTAGAAGGCTTTCACAAAAGACAGATGTATTCTTAGGCCAACAAGGATCAAAATTCTCTCAAAAGAAGTAAATATATCCTTTTTTCCTTTTTCTTTTGTGCAAAGAAAATGAAGACTGGCCTATGTGATACAGAAAATATTCTGCATGTGCTAGTTTATTACTGTTCTTACTTTTAAATAATAACTTCACAAATATGGAATATTTTGACTAAAAGAGTAAATTTTGGGTCCTAATCCAGTCTATCTGTTCAAGCTGCATATCCGAATTTATGGGAGATCTTCTTGTACTTAAATCAAAGGGACTCTGCTTAGTGCAGAAAATAATGAAGTTTCCTCTGAAATTTTGTAAACTCTGAATTAATATGTAACTAACAGAGTTTAGAAAATAGTCACTCACTTTCATACCTTTGTGTATCTCTAAAGAGAGAGCCATTTCCCCTTGCCACCTTGTTTAATTCAAATCCATGCTTCCAACAGATGACAGAAAAGATAAACTACAGAAAGAATTTGCAGGTAACTAGAAGCAGAAAGAAAGAGCTGAAGCAAGAAAGGGCAAGATACATTTGATAAATAGGATTTTTCATTTTGCAGAAGATGCTGTTGTATAAGGTAAACAACTTTTTCTACACACAATTCAAAACCTAGGTAGAATTTCACAAACCGTGCATGTATTTTGAGTGAATTTTCTTCTTTTTCTCTGTATATTTTCACACAACATTTTTCAATAATGTATTCAAATCTACTGTAATACTCAGGTTGCCTGCAACTATCTGACATTAAAAAGTTTTAAATATTACCCAGACTTGTAATGGAGTACTCTATCTGTCTTATTACAAACTTCATAAAAGATTTATCTCTAAATGCACTTTAAGAAAAGAATTGAAGTATCAACTCAGCATAGTGTAGGTGGGACATACTGCAGTGTTATCAGAGATCTGCATTACTCAAGCCTGTATGAGGGAAATGACTGAGGGTCTGTGTGCAAAAGGGAATAACTTAGCAAGATGAAAATATTTGAGCAGCAAAGGCAAACCAAAGCAAACTCACATAATTGTTATTGCCATAGCCATACATTTGAAATTATTGATGAATGATGAAGGTGTTATGGATACTTGTCAGGAAACAGACGACAATGCCCTAGAAGAATGCATGGGAAAAAATCCCTCACTGAGCTCTGGTCTCACATCCTGAGGATAGGAATACCTTGGCCATGGTGTTGTCTGTAATGTTACCTGAAATTTGAAATCTTGGATGTCTAACACTGCAAAGGTCTATTTAGAAACATATTTGGAATTATTTTACAACTCCTTGAAATTATAACCAGAGCAAATGCCAAAGCCACTTTAATGAGTGAGGGATCAGGGGCAGGTTAGAGTGCTCTTGGGGGTAGGGAGGAGAGGGCATGAAAGGACATTTTGTACAAAAGGTCTGGTTACTGCCCAGTCCCTGAATTCAGTGACTGGGGTTTGAGCTAAAATACACCAGTTTAAGCAGGCTCTGGGGCTACTTTTTATCTGAGAGCAAGGACTTCAGGAGGGAAGAGAAAAGAGATTGTAGAATATCACAGGCTTCTTCAATGTGAAGCTTCTCTTAAATGTGAGCTAAGGTGTGAGCTGTGAGACAGTGACAGAAGGGTGATGGTTTCATTACAGTTTCCTGTAGTGAGGAGCAATTCCAGACCACTATTGTATATATTTCATTTTTATAATGAAAATATATATTATTCAAAACCCAGATATTTAATGGCAAAAGATGACATAAAAAACCACAAGCACATTTAAATATAGTAAAGTTTTGCACAGATATTATGTAGAGACTCTTGGACAGTGAAGAGTTACATTTAGTAGAAGACAAGGGTAGGAAATTAAAATCTTTCTTTTACTCTAAATAGAAAAATTTAGATAATTTCTGCAGTCATGTGAGTTTTAATGAAGAAAGAATGTCCTTCTGTCTTCTGCAGAATGTTCATTGTCCCATTGGGTTCTTGGTGCTGTACTCCTCATGTCAAGGCTGACTACCCTTATCCTGCTTTCAAGATATTTGCAGACAACATTTCTCTAGGTTACTAAAGATTTATATGTATTTCCTGTTTTTCTTCCCATCTTTTTTTCTTTTCTCCCCTTTTAATTACATTCACTACTCTTTGGTCTGCAGATGCTAGAATATAATTTTTAACAGTTTTTTTTTTTTTCTGTAAAAATATTTGTTTTTTGTTTTGGATTTTCCATCCAGTTTGGCAATATGTGTGATAATACATTCAAATAATATATGAAGAAAATTAATGTGAAGTATTTTTCGGATAAAATACTTTTCCTTATTTAATTAAGAAAATCATAAGATTCCCTGTTTTGTGTCCTAGTCCCAATCCAGAACTTCCTTTACCAATATGGTTATTTTGAGAGGATCAGGCAACACAGTATTATCCTGCAATGGCTTTGTGGACTGTGTGAATGTTTATGTGTGTAAGTATGTGTCTTTCCCATCCTTATCCAGGTTGTCTACTTTTTCTTCTTAATTTTTTTAAAAAATTTTATTTAATATGAATTTATCTCTTTTCACAAGACTCTTGACTTGTTTCATTCCAGGATGAACATCTTTGTATTTTTTTTCAGCCGTGCTTCTATACCGTTGAATAGGAAAACAATCTGTTTGGCTCTTCTATCGGCTGCCACCACTGGTCTTTCACCTCCCTACACACTGGGTATCTCATTGTGCACTGGGTGCCACAGGTACCCAATATATCTGTGTAGGGATAGCAGGGAAGAGAGAGGAACCTACAGGAGACTGGGTAACTTCTTGATTGTCAGCAGGCATCAGGGGCAGAGGGGATCCCTTAGGGATTGGATACCTGTGCTTTCCTGACTGGAGTCCAGTGACACATTTTATCTACCCAAACTTTGCTCTTGAGCAGTCATGACTGTGTTAAATCTGCTAGAAGGCTTGCCATCCACAGCAGGTGTTATCTGTGCACCACCCATGACACGGAAAGGTTTTGTTTGCTTCTAATTTACTACATGTTTAAATCATAAGAAGCAAAGAAATATTTTGCAGTTAAGCAA
>VYZT01012432.1:8227-23785 GCA_013400735.1 Pomatostomus ruficeps
AACCAGGCACGGTGGCTGGAAAGCGGCCCGGCGGAAAAGGACCTCGGGGTGCTGGTCGGCAGCTGGCTGAACATGAGCCAGCGTATGCGCGAGTGGCCACGAAGGCCAATGGCATCCTGGCCTGTACCAGCAATAGCGTGGCCTGCAGGACCAGGGCAGTGATTGTTCCCCTGTACTCGGCACTGTGAGGCCACACCTCGAGTGCCGTATCCAGTTCTGAGCCCCTCACTACAACAAAGACATGGAGCATGTCCAGAGAAGAGCAATGGAGCTGGTGAAGGGTCTGAAGCACAAGTCTGATGAGGAGCAGCTGAGGGAACTGAAGGGGTTTAGCCTGGAGAAAATGAGGCTCAGGGGGGACCTTAATGCTCTATACAAGTGCCCAAGAGGAGTTTGTAGCCAGGTGGGGATCGGCCTTCCAGGTAACAAGTGACACAACAAGAAAACATCACCATAAGCTGTGACAGACAAGGTTTAGGTTGGACATAAGGAAGAATTTCTTCACAGCAGGGGTGATTAGACATTGGAATGAGATGCCCAGAGAGGTGGTGGAGTCACTGTCCATGGAGGTATTTAAGGAAAGACTGGACAAGGCACTTAGTGCCATGGTCTAGTTGAGGTGGTGTTTGGTTAGATTGGGCGTGATTATCTCAGAGGTCTTTTCCAACCTAATTGATTCTGTGATGAAGTTTTTAAATGCGGTGCCCAAAAAACTCAAGAAAGCTGAATTGTAAAAACCTCCCTGTTTTGGGCAATGTGGCATAGGAGCAGCTGTGGGACTGGGAAAAGCCTCAGGGTGCTGTGCTGTGTGAGGGAGAAAGGCAGAGCAGTTCTGCCCAAGCAGCAAAACTGGCCCCAGGGCTCCATCCTTGGTAAAATGCAGTGTTTAAGGTTTGCAGCAGAAGCCCTATTTTCTCCTTTTAGCTGGCAGAGGGGTTCCTCACCATACTGAAACATGAAGTTTAAAAACTAAATAAAAGTAGAGTTTAGATAGTAAAGCACTAGGACTTTTGTAAAAGGTAGGCAAAGCAAGCAACAGCTGGAACTCATTAACGGAGCTCGGAAGTAGTAGTGATTGATTATCTTGTTATAATTGTCTGTACAGCTGCATTTATCTGGATGATTTCCAAAGACTACCAATTACTGTGACCTAAGAAAAGTAAGCAGGTCAACTTCCCAATTAAATTTTAGGAAAGACCTGGATGAGTCCCAAAGATGCTACTAATTAATATGACCCAGAAGGTAGTTGGGTCAAAGCGAAGATGTTTATTTCCTCTTCAAACCCCTCCCCAAATTCATAAGCCCCCTGACCTATTAGAGCTGTTTGTGCATGTTTAATTAGTTTTCAGGTAATTACCATATGAAGCGGGGAGTGGGTGGTGGCAATGGTATGAATATGCATTTGTACTGAATCTTTTGTAGATAAATAGACCCTGTAATGCTTTGTGACTTTGCCTGCGTATGGGAAGCTATCGTGACGTAGACCCGGCCATAATAAAGCATACACTTTCTAACTTTGTTGTTAGAGAGTTATTGCCCGTCTCAGTTGGGTATTGATATTAGATGTATACCCATATTTTGGTATATCAATACAGGCTAGCTGGAGTTTATCTAGAGACAGAATGGCTCTGTTAGAGATGTAGTCACAGACAGAATAGCCATGCTTTCTCAAAATTTGGCCTATATGAGGATAAGCCAGCAGATTCATACAAAAATGCCACCATGCTTAAAGGCACTTTCATCTTAAAACTACACCAGCCCAACCTGTTAGTAATGAGCCCAGCCTAGCTCTTGCTCAAAGAGGCACAACAGCAGTCTGGCTCTTCTTTCTGTCCCCAGCCATGCCATCCTCTTCCACGGTGCCAACTTTCACCTTCATTTTATAGTACAGGGAGTTAAACCAGCAGAAACTCATCCACTGCTCAGTTTTGTTTTTCCTGAGCTCCTTTTCTGCTCCTTTGGTGCCTTGAATTAGCTCACTGTGTGGTCAGCTGAGCAAGGAGCTGTGGGCTGGGCTCTCCTGGATTGTGGGCAGTAATACATATGTTCATTAGTTTAGCTGCAAAGTGAAGCCATGCAGTAAATACAGGGAGAGTTTTGAGTGGGCAGTGATATTCAAGGGACAAGGCATCTATTTGGAAATGAGAGCAAGCCTTTATTTTGTGTCACAGAGATAAGGAGGAGAAGGAAGTTAGGGATCACACTTAAACATTATTTATTTTATTGATAAGTGGCCCTTGTGAGTTTCCTTTGAGTGTTTCTTCTTCCCTTTTCCTCATCTCTAAAGTTCTCTTTGTCTTGAAACTCTGAACCTTGTTTTAAACCCTTGCTATGCCTTGAGCTGGATTTATTGTTTGTCAGGGCACCCGAAGAAGGTCATCTAGCTTTGAGTGGAGGCTGCAACTGCTGTTGTTTAAGTTTTCAGAGAGAACCCCTAGATACATGAATCCAGCTCTTTTAGTTGCTGCCAATTCCTGTCAGAAGGGTTACATAAACATACTCTAAACCTCAAGGGAATTATAAATAAATCTTATAAAATATTAACTTTTTCAGTCTCTGAACAAAAAGGGTGCGAAACTGATTTAAACTCATAGTAAGAAAAGAAAAAACCAGTTGTTTATATAAAATATTAATCCCGACCTTGTTCTCAGTGTACTGATATTTGTTTCTTATTGTTCTGTACCTTTACTATTCTGATTAAAGTACTTCTTTTTTCTTTAAACAACTATTTCGTGAGTCATGTGTAGCTATTGAAAAGCTTCTTCAAGACTGTATGGATTCTAGTACGCTAGCTTTTTGTGCCACCAGTTCAGTGGGAGTAACAGTTTGGCTTAATGTTTTAGTGAGTTTTTAACACTTTATATGAAAATTGAAACTTTGTAAGAGTCATTCACAAACCTTTTTTTTCATTATCTCACTGTGTTTAAAAGCACATTTCATCACCTTTTTCAATATTTCTCTCAGAAGCTGAAAGGTGACCACCTCTCTGATGAGCACTCCTTACTGAAGTATTTTGCCCCACTGACTCTTCAGACAAAATTCTGAAATCCTTGGGTAGCAGTGCTAGTGACAGCAATGGCTGGTTTAGGCAGAGATAGTTCAGTTATTTCTCTGACTTGGCATTTCTGGAAAAAAACCCAAGTTCTGTGCCAAGGAAATATTACTCAGTTACAGCCAACCCTTGTTGTAAGAACATCCAGATATTATGTGTCAACAGAGAAATGAGAAAAAGAGCCCCTCAGCTCTCCCATTGGCCAAACAGGGGCCGAAGTTTAGGAAGTCCACATATACTCATGCACTTGTACCAAAAAAGTCTTCATGCAGAGGAGAACAAAGCAGGGAAGAGAGAGACCTGCCGCAGAATATCCAGTGCCTGGAGATTGGGGTGTTAACTGGGATATGGGGACAGTCACTGGGATCCTTCATCTCTAGCGACGGTAGCAGAAATATGAACAGTGATCTGACAAGTCTGTTCTCTACACTCACATGGTCAAGGCTGTATTCTCCCTTTCTCTCATTTTCCTCTTCTGGATAATCCTGGATTCATTCCAATATCAGAGTTAAGGAAAAATCCATGTATACTAACAATAGTGTTTCCTGTTGAGTTCCCTGCCACAGTGAACAGGCGTATGCAGTTATTTTTACCTGAACTACAAAAAGTATTCAACTAAAAATCTTTGTTTCAAAGAGAACACTAAGAAATATGTTTAATGGCAGTCATTTCAGTCCTGGCCAAAGAATAATACATTAATGCATATGCTAATAAACACTGGGCCACTTTAAAACACATTTTTTCCCATTTTTCGTGCTTTAGACATCTCAGTCTTTAATTACAAAGTAGATGAAAAGCTGCCATGAAGAGGTCCCAAAAGACATCGCAGTGAAGGGGTTTCATCTTTGTTTGCTGCTGCGTTTTTATTTTTGGTATGTTTCTCTGTAGATAAATTTCTTGTAAACTTTTGTTTATTTCTTGTTACTGTTGTGCTCTTTCACCTCCCAGTTTCAAGCACAAATGAGGTTGTACAAGGTGGTATGCTAAAAGCAGTGGGAGACAGAGGTCTCGGTGATCTGTGGAATGTGAGAACCACTGCAAGCTTCCTTGGCTTTGTGTTGCAGGACTGGGCTGGAGTGGCTGTCCTTCAGAGGGGAGTGAAACAGCAATTTTTCCTTTTCCACTGGCACCTTTGCCAACCATGGGTGTACGCCACTGCACTCCATAGGAATTGCTGCTCATCTGATATTCTCACGCCTCCTGTGGTTTTACCTGGGATTCAGGTCTACTCCCATGAAACAAATGGATCTGTCAACACACTTTACATACACCATCGAGTAAAGGCTAGATATTACCAAGTTCCAATTACTTCTGATTCCAGCTGCATGCAGACTTGTGAGTGAAACTGTGTCATGCAACTTGTCGATACCTATCTTTTGTTAGGATAGTCTCATGTCTTTTCAGCCAGCAGATTAAAATAGGACTTCTACAGAGAATAGTTCAGAATAAGGAATAGCTTCAGCTACTCGTCTTAGTCCCTTGCTGCAGGTTACTGACTCTTTCTGATCAGGAACCTCTCCATAGCTGTGCTACATTCCTTGAACACACGAACACATGGATGCAGAACTTGGGGCCAAGTTTTCAAGTGTTTAGTGCTTTGTAACTGCCCAGCTTTCACTTTGGGATCAAAATAAGATCTTCAGAATTAAGAAGCCTTCGCTGTTAATCTAACAAATTCCTTTGAAAATCCTGCTCTCTGGGGGACAATGTACTCTCTTCAGAATTTTGTCTCTAGTTTTTCAACACCCATCCTAAAACTTCCACACTGTCATGAGAAGAGATGACTTACTCGGCCACCTGTGCACAGGAGCGCAAGCCCACACAAACACAATTTGGTTCCACGTTGTTGCCTGGTGTGACACACTTACAGTATTAGATGCTGTTGTGGTTTTAGTCGTAGGGAGGGGGCCATAAAGATGGCTCGTGTGAGAAGCTTCTAAAATTCTTCACCATTTCCAGCAGAGCCAATCTCGGATGGCTCTGAAGATAATGGACATGTCACTGGCCATGTTTAAGCCAATTTAAAAAGTTGGTTACTCCTCTGTGATGACATATTTTAAAAAAATCAAAACAAAATGCACACACAACTACTTTTAATTAGAGAAGGAGGAGGATGTGAGAAGATGTTGCCTTGACTTTGCAGTGTTCAGTGTTTTTCCTTTTGTGATATTCTTAGAACCTTTCCTGTACCATGGCCATGGCTTCTCTTAGCAATTATCTATGTTTTCCTAAACTGTATCTATGTTATACATTCCAGTATACTGGGTGGAGAAATATGATTGACAAATACTTTGACCAGTAGATTATGAGAGGTGGTAATTTCTACCTCCAATCCACGGTGATGTGTGAAAACATAAATAAAAGTCAGAGGGTTCTGCCCTCTCTCTTTCCGCTCTCTCCTGCTGCTGTGTCTGTGTAGTTCTTTGTGTGACTCTCCTTCAGGCCCTCGGCCTAGAGGCCTGCCTGGGGAGTGCTATAAGAACATGTGAGGGAAAACAACATAAAGACACCAAGGTCAGTGGAGAAGGAGGGAGAGGAGGTGCCCCAGGCTCTGGAGCTGAGATTCCTCTGCAGGCCGTGGTGAGCCCATGGTGAGGTGGGGTGTCCCCCTTGCAGTCCATGGGGTCCATGAGGGATGCAGACCCACCCGCAGTCTGTGGGTGAGGTGCCAACATTGGAGCAGGAAGATGTCGGAAGCCACAGCAGCCATGGATGCCAGAAGAAGCCGCAGGAGCCATAGATGCCAAAAGAAACCGTAGCAGGTACAGCCCAGTGAGAGACAAAAACTAAAATAAAAGTCCCGCAGTTTGTGGAGTGGGTGACCACGCTGGAGCAGGTGGATGCCAAAAAAAACTGCAGTCCAGGTGGGACACCCAGTTAGAGAGAGAGGGGCCCCCTCCTTCCATGCTGGAGCAGTTTGTCCTTGGAAGACTGCGTCCCACGAACAAGTAAAAAAACCACACCATGGAAGTTCACAGAAAGCTGTCTCTCGTGGGAGGGACCCCACGGCAAAAGCAAAAAAAGAAAACTCCTCTCCCTAAGCAAGCAAAGAAGATCTTTAAAAATAGACTGACCTAAACCCCCACACCCTGCCCCCTTGCACTGTTAGTGGGAGGGAGGGAGAGAGGGGTGGGGAGTGAAAAGAACGGTGTCTTTTAAAGGTTTAGTTTATTTCTCACATCCTCCTTCTAACTCAAGTAGTAATAAATTTCACTTTGCAACTTAAGTCGAGCCTGGTTTGTCCTTAGAGCATTTTCTCCTAATTCCTTATCTCAACTCACGGACCTTTGAGTTAATTCCCTGAGGGTTTTTTTTTGTCCCCCCTCTCCTTTCCTCCTCTGCCCAGCTGTGGCAGGGGAGGGAATGAGTGAGCGGCTGCCGTGGGTGCCTGACACTTAGCCAGGTTCAAACCACGACAGATGCAAATACAGTGAGTATTTGAATGGAATTCTCAAAGTGTGTGCTTTTAAGATAAAGCCAAGTCCTTCTGCTGCTGCTTTGGATGCAAATGTATTTGTAATGAACTCCTGGTTTTGTCTGTATCCCTTATCTTGCACCTGTTATCATCCTTGTTGTAAAAAGCTTAGGGATAAGCTTGCCAAAAGATACGCCCCATCTGTGCTACCTGGATAAACAGTGTTAGCAAGAAACATGCAAACTGAAAAGTCACAAGTTCTTGACAGACAGGTACCAGCACTTTCTCTCTGACTAGCAAGAACAGGGTCTTTATGTTCTTTTAACAAGTTGCCAACCTTTTCCTTTAAGTTCTTGTGAAGTTGTTGGGAGGGAGATAAGAGAGAGAAAGAGAGGAAGCTGAAGGTGTGCAGACTTGTTTGGGGCATGCAGATGAAGTCAGCTGCAAATATAACAAGGAGTTCAGTGGAATTCACCAAGTGAATGTTTTTTCACCAGAATCTAAATTGAGCTACATGTTGTGTCTGCTTTGTTGAAGGCAGGTGTATTTGTTGTGTACGCTGCTTTTGTTTATATCTCTTTGCTTGGACCCCTGCAAACCAGACAAGCACCCAGAAGGAGGGAAGGTGAGTAATGAGAAACTGCATCACTGGGACTTGTCCTTGACAAGCCTGGAAAGAAGTGACAGCATATACAGAATGGTGAGAGAGGCCTCAAGCATTTGGGCAAAGAGGCAACAACAGTAGAGAGAACAACATTTTCCAGAACCTTATCATGTTCTACTAAGGTCTCCACACTTCCCTATGTTTTCTTTTTTAGGGACATACAGGAGGGACCATTATTGAGTAATTAAAGCACAAAGTTGGCAGCTGGGCTTGTGAAGTTTTGTCATTGAGTTCCTGTGGCAATACATGTACTGTCTGCAGTGGTCACCTCAGAGAGGGACTTACACTTTGTGGTCCCTGGACCAGGTCATTTTAACTGACTGGCATTTTTGGTGTTCACATCTAAGGGCCTTTTAGGTGCACAGGGCACATCACTACTGCATATTATAGGGACACAGGGTTGTATGGGAGCTGTGCCCTTTGGAAAAGATTCCCAGGCCTGTGTCCAGCTTTGCTAACTGAGGCAGAAGAGATGACACCAGCAGCACTTGCTGTGGCTGGATACAGACAGCTCCCTCTTCTACAGTTCTTCCTGTGCCTTGTGCTCCCTGTGCAGGCATGCTGGGGCTTATTACTTTTGTGTGTTAGAATGAGGTAAAGGGTAGAACTTGGCATCAGGAGTGACCTGCAAGGGAGTTTACCTAATGCCATTTCACCAAAAGAAGAGACAGAGCTAGGACCCACATTCCTTTGGCTGCCTGTCATATGGGGTCTGTATCTGCAAGAACTAGGAAGGATCCCTCACCTGATCTGCCCAAGCCCTGTCAGTCAGCAAGGATAACTCATAAACCGGTTATCCTGGCAGAGTCCAAGATTACAGCATGTTTTGGCATTTGGATACATTCCACAAGCCAGGAGCTTCTGATGTCTTCTTCTGTCTAAAAAACTGGTGGCCTGAGGGGATCCCTTTTTATTATGGTCAGTTCAGCCTAACCCCTGACCTGTCCAAGAACTTTAACCAGGCTCCAAACTCTTGCAGGGTTGAGTGTGCTGCCAGGCAGCTAGGCAAAACATTACAGGTTTGCTGGCAGTGCTACAGCAACCCATGCACCCCTGCTGCCTCCAAGGCCCTTGTAACAGCTTGTAAAAGGGCTCAGAGAAAACTTTCCGTGCAGAACAGGCACTCCTAGGGTGTTGCAGACCAGGCAGTGTGCCAGTTGCCAGGGATGAGACAATTCTTTGGGAAGCTCACCTGTAACCAATGACTGGCAGCAACATGTCCAAAAGTTGTAGAGCTACAAGGACACAGACAGATTCATTCCACCTTGACTTTTGTTCTCTGCCTCCCGGTGGCAGTCTCCTTCCCTGCTCATGATATGAAACTAGCCTCTCCTCCTCTCTCCTTCCTACATCCCAGACCCTCATGGCAGGTGCCAGCAGTCCCAATGAGAACAGGCTGTAGAGTCAGCTGCTTAGCAGGAGAATGCCCCAAACCATGCAAGCTTCTTTTTGAAAAAAGTTTCTTTTTGAAACCCATTGTGAAAAGGTTCAGGGTTGCCAACTCAACTGAAATACCCTTAAATGATCTGACAATTTTATACAGTGCAGGCCATAAGGAACAATTGTAGGAACAGGACTGCAGAATACAGTGTAGAGACACGTCTAGGCTCCTGAGACTGTGCAGAATTTGTTCTATTTGTATTATTTTTAAAATGGTTGCTGAAGGAAGATGGGGTTTCCTGGGATTGGTTCCTGAGGTGAGTAAGGGATGCTGGTGTGCCAGAGGTACTGTGGCAGCTGGCTGTACTGAGATAATGCCATATGCAGAAGCAGGATCTTGGGTGTTGTAAGTATTTTTTCTGACAAAAACTTGGGCACTTCCAACTCCTCAGATCAACAACCTGGGCCTGACTGTCTAGTCAAACTGCTTTCTGCCTAGTCTTTATCTCAGGTAATTATGTCCCCTTCTGAAACTCAGCCTGGTTCGTCAGAGGTCACAGAGAGTGTTTCCACCCTCTGCACATTGGTCTGCTTCATCTCACAGTGGGATCCTACTCTTTCAACCTTCCATATGAGCATTCTTACAGATGGTGTTCTTACTCCTCAAAGAGAATCCCTCCCAGCTCTGCTTGGACAAAGTAATTTGTCAGATCCAGGGGGCCTAGGAGAGGGGACATACTTGGGCAGGAGCCAGAAGGATCTTCTGCAGAGGGCTTCAGGGCACAAGCATACATAGGAACTTTGATACTAAAATTTGCAGTGGTAAGTAGAAACAATCACCCTCGAAAGTATTCCTTACTAGCCAACCATAATAACTAGCAGAGTACAGCATTTGCTGCAAAGAATGAGATGCCTAGCTACTGCCCTGCTTTTCACTTCCCCACATTTTTCTGGTGATGAGGAGTCTCAAAGCATTTCTAAAACACCTTTTAGAAATCAAGTCTTTTCAAATACACAAGCACTCCAGTTCTGAACATTATAAATGGTCATGCTAATTAAATGCAGCTAAAATTGTGAAGAGTTGCAGGGCAGATGAGATCAATGACAAAACACCCTTAGAGAGCACAGAAGGGGAAAAATTACTGTAGAAAGGTGATTTATGGTGATTCTCTGGTTGCTGAAACAGAACAATTATTGAGAATCTTAAGGAGAAAGGAGCTTTAGCTTGGAAGATTGACGACTAAAACCCATGGGGAAGTAATCCTTTCAGCATCAGCATGGCAAAGCTTCGGTTCTGGGAGGCAGGTCAATGTAGGTCAGTGCTGGCTCTGGAAATGCTAAGCTGGGGAACTTCTCTGGCTGTTTTTTTACACCATGTTGCCTCCTCCCCACCCCCTCTTTGGCAAAGGGAAGTCAGTGCATTTTGGTGTTGTCATTTCACATTCAGCTCCACAATCCAATTCCTAACTGAAGGCTGCAGCACCAGGCAGCCTGATGCAAGGGGTAAATAAATTGCTTCAACATGGTGGTTCATACTTCAGCCTAGAGTGAGGAAGTTCTTAAATTTAGGTGGCGTTAGGATTTGCATCTGTGAGTGTAAGGGGTCATTTAGTCATCTTTTATCCTATATAAGCCACTATCACCTTTTAACCTAAAGACATTTCAAGGTCCATCTTATACTCACTTATGAGTTACTTTGTGGCACCCAGTGAGTGCATGAAAAATAAAGTGAGAATAAACTTTTATTTGAAGTGCCATTTTTATACTTTCCTATAGAAAAGGAACTAGGTAATGTTTAAGGTCCATTCCAACCTAAGTAGATCTATTATTCTGTGGCTGTATAATCTGAAAACATTGTATGCAGATTGTCACTCTGTATTCTACACAATAAGGAGTATTCCCGCCTGACCAGTAAGTCCATTGCAACACAAGATAAGAATTGGAAAGAGTCAGCATGTTGATTTTTGAAACTTTTAAATTTCTTTTGGATTAATGTAATTACATATTTGAACAATTGTACTGTTATGTTTGGACAGTTATTTTATGACCATCACAGGCTGTAATTAAACACAGTTGTCTCATTTTAAAGATATCATTTTCTTTGTTTCAGGAGGTTTCAGACAGCAATTATTGTAAATGGATGGTGTTTCAATAGCCAGTCTGAAGGAAACTCCTATGATGAGTCACACCATCAGCAAAACATGTCAAGTGTGGTGTTATAAGGTCATGTAGCAGCAAATCAGTGTCTTCTGCTAATGTTTTAATGACAACCACCTCAAGTAGTCCAGGTTTTGAGAGAGTGTTTGGTATTCACACAATGATCTGGGTTGAGAAACAGCCTTGGAGGATAAAGCTAATAAAATAAGCAGCTGGTTATTACAAACTTCTTAATGTAATTTTATTGTGTGGAAAGTAGCAGTTTTCTTGCATGAGAAGGACTGCTGTTGCCTGGAAAGTTTCCGTATTGCCCTGCAGCTTTCACATTGCTCCAGTCAGGGGTGTCAATCAGACAGTTGCTGCACTTCCACTGCTGCCGCCCTGTGCATCTCTCTGTACTTCACAGGTTGGCTTTATTCAAAAAGCAATGTATAGCTGTAGAGTATTAGTCATTAATCTGGCACCATTTAGATGTAAAGTATTAATGATTAATCTCATTAACCTTTTACATGCTGGGTTTACATTCTCATTTCCTTTTCTTGAGAGCAAAATAAAGTTTGCAAACAAAATGAAAGCTCACTTTTTTCTCTGTTTCAGATATGCATTTCAGAAGTCTCCTATTGTATTTCTTTCCCTCAGAGAGTAAAGCAAACCTGCCCAGCTCAGCAAGCCACCGCATTGCTTCTTGCTCACTGTGACTAACACAGTTACACCAGAAGGTGGTTTAAAATAATTTTGTTAGCATTTGGAGCATAAGATTTGTCTTCAGCCAGACTGCTTTCCCCAGCACTTGGATCACTGAAATACTCTTATATAAGCCTAATTGATACAATTAGAAGAATGACTCCTTGCAGATGTGTGTTGCTGTAGCAACCTGGGGGGAGGGCAGCCAAAGTGCCCTCCATACTTAGCAAAATAATATTAATCATAGTAGGTAGAAGCATTTAATCCTTTTTGTAAGGCACTTGCTCAGAAGATAAGTGCCTTAACATGTCACAACAAGGATCACTGTAATGGAGTTGAAATAATTTGAAGGCAAGCTAAAATTGTCTTAGTAGTAATCAAAATTACATCGAGACAGAAACATAGTCAAATGTTGCCCAAGTGTTCCAGAATATAGGCAGAAGGATTAGCTGTTCAGTGCTTTGATTCCACTGCTGTAGGAGCACTGGAGGAAAAAAAACCAAACAACAGCATCCTGGAAGCAAGAAGAGGCCTATGTTGCTGAGCTCATCTCAAGTTTATCCTACTGAAGACCCCAGTAATTCAGTGGGAGCACTCTGGGCAGACTTGAAATCCACCTGCCACCTCCTTTGTGTGAGAGGGACTCCATGTTGCTGGCAGTGGATGTGGATATGTATGAAAGTGTCGATGGTGTTGGCAGCACAGTGAAATGGTGGCACATCTCCTGTTTCCCAAGTGGGAAGAGTGGGAACAGCTGCTTCACAGAGTGGATCCAAAGGGTTTGTTCCCGACTCCATCTCGCCTGTCCCAGTAAAATTGCACGCTTCATCCAAGCATCACGGTCGCTTTGAAATGTCAAAGGGACCATGTGAATTACCCAAGACTCACAACTTAGGACTTGTTTTCATGAACTCTTTTGATTTGAAGCCAATGATAAGTATTTTGTCTGGTATGATTGTTTGCTCATAGTTATTAATTTAAAACAGTTTTAAATGTTGTCTTCATGTCTTTGCACCTTGAACAATCACATTGTGTTGCTACAGAGTACAAGAAAAACCTGAACTCAGCCCTGACTGGGACTGAATAATGGGATTTCCATTTCTAAGATGAAGAAGCAAGTGACTAGTATGAATAAACAAGCAAGTCTGAAAAAAAACAAACACTCATCTTGTGGATGATCATGGAAAATAGAGATGAAAGGTACCTTCAGAAGTTATCTATACTATCCGGCTCTTTACAGATGGATAAATTTCATCTCTGTCATTACTTACTAAGTTTTATCTCATCTCCTTTAAAAAGATTTACAATCCCCAGGCAATCTTGCTTAATGCATCACTAGCCTTATTTTTAGAAAGTTTTTCCTGATGTCTAACCAAAGTCTATTTCTGCTGCAATAGAATGCCTTATTAATCTGCAATATTTTTATTTTTGAAGACTGGTCTCATATTTCTATTAGGTTTCTCTTCACTAGAGCCAGCACCCCTGTTTGTCCAGTGTTCCCATGTAATTTTTGTTTTTCTAGAACTCTGAACATACACATTGCTCTCCTCTATAGCCTGATGAATGTTTTATCTCTCCCAAGCATGGTGACCCAAGCCAGGCTTGCTGAGCTCCCCCTGATCTTTGCCAATACTGAGGAAAGTGGAAGAATCACGTCATGTATTTTATTGCCTCTATTTATATTTGTACCTCTCAGTATGTAGTTTGTTTTTTTTGAAAGAGTATGCAACATCCAGAATATTTCTTCAGGGCTGCTTCCTACTCATTTGCTCCTCAGTCTGTGTTTCTTGTAGTGGATTATTCTTGACCAGACATAAAATATTTGATTTCCTATTCTTAAATAGCCTCTTATTTTTTTCACTAACAATCCAGCTATGTAGTTAACTGCTGTGAAATTGCTTAGTTGAATACTAAGCTTGTATTTCTTCCAACTTACTTTCAATTTTTTTTTTTTTAACTTTATCATGCTGGTTTATGCCTGGGATCTATAAACCTTCAGCTTTGCTCTAAATATAGTCCCAGAGCCCAGGTACAGTATGTTCATGTGCAGCCTGTACATGGCCCCTCCACTTACCCTGTTCCAGGTACGGTGGTATGATTATAGTTGTTTGACCTGTTGCACCATTGGAAGTTCAGCTTGTCCTGATAATAGTGCAGTTTTGTTTACTGTCCTTGCAGCTCTGGCCATTACATCTCATTACACCATTTTAATAATTCAAACACTGACATTTGAGTGATATTACGTTCAAAATTCAGGCACAGAGAAAAAGGGTTCTTTCAACTTCAGAGTCTTTTATTTTGCTATTCTCTTGAACTGCCTGTTTTCTCACAACACATTCCACACTCTGTCACAACCACTCATTATGTTTTTCCAAAAACCCTGGAAGATACTGTAAGGCCCTGCTTCAGCCAGAAATTTTTTCATAAAAAAACATTTGTTACACTTCAGCACTTTCACTACAGCAGCATGAAAGATGCATCTTTAAAATACATCGGGTAGCATGCCTTGAAGCACTGGCACAGGTGAGGCAAATGGTTCTTAGCACATCAGCTGTTGGGGCTGAGCCCTGGAAAATACCAGGTGCTTGGAGGGCATCACTGTCAAGTTGTCACATTCTATCATACTGTCACTCATGGCCAAGAATGTGCTGTCTTGGTGTATATGTTTAAGAATTGAAGTATACTCACTTACTTTCTCTATGTTTTGGACCTCACATCTGCTGAATTATCAGCTGGAAGAATATCCCAGGAGCAGCTCTACTTCACCTTATCCAATAACCTTTCCAATAA
This sequence comes from Pomatostomus ruficeps, assembly GCA_013400735.1. Taxonomy (NCBI): domain Eukaryota; kingdom Metazoa; phylum Chordata; class Aves; order Passeriformes; family Timaliidae; genus Pomatostomus; species Pomatostomus ruficeps. The sequence goes on from VYZT01012432.1 coordinate 22,370, forward strand.
CTTACAGCCATTTGAAAACTTCTTAGGCAGCCTAGAGTAAAAGGGGTTAAATGCAAACACCCCTCTTGCATCATCCCAGTGGAGTGCCTGACTGCCTGACCACATCCTACATATGAGGAACTCAGGCAGAGTTACGTGGTGTGCCCAAAGCCATGCAGCAGGTTAACAACTAAATCTGGAGCTACAGGTCTCTTGCTGTAATGGCTGAACAACACAACCTTGCTGGCAAGTTTTACTAAAACCTTTGCTGTCATCTGGGGAGTTATATTATTAAGTAGGGAAGCTAAACCTTTCTGTGAACCCTAAATTTTCCAAACTGGAAGGGCATGTGGAAGGGACAATCTGTCCCTTGCCTGAAGGCTTCATTAGCACAAATCTTGAAGAGACTGAGACCTCATAAACTCGTTATTGTGAAGGGCCAGTTTGAAATGCTATCTGAAGAGATGGCTGTAATGCCAGATCCTGAGCTGCAGAGGTTCAGTATGCAAGGATGATGCTCGCACCTGGCTTTTGTGAAATGCTTAACCCCACAGACAAGACCTCCCATGCTATTTATTCATTCAGCCACACTCAGCTGGCACAGAGTGCTGGTGTTCATGTGTGTGAGCTACCTAAACATGCATATATGCTGTAATGCACTGCATAAATAAGTTATGAAATACACAAAGACACACATATATATTTGTATATATCCCATGTTGAAATGGGGTTGGAACATGGAAGCTGAGGACACTGTGAAGTATTGACTGCTTTGTTACAAATGCAGTACCTGAGACCTGGGTGCAGGAAAGGTCACATCTTTTTTATCCACCATGATCACCTCAGCCTCCATTGCAATAGTCATTATTTGTTCTTCTCTCAGAAGCATTTGGCCTTTTTTTTTTTAATCTATTGGGACTGGTCTGAGTTATGTTGAGGAACTTTGGGCTCAGTATTTGTAAAAAGCATCCATGGCTGAAAAGAATATCAATGCAGAATTATGTGTGGCTTTGTACCCTGAAAAGACTTAAGAAATATTTCAAAAATAATGGTGCCGGGGTTTGGGATATTTTTTCTTTTGTTTTTGTTTGTCTCTCTGTCTTAGGAATTTTTCCCCATTCTTGTTGCTGGGGGGGCGATAATGGGTGAGTGATTCGTTGCTGGGTGGGTGATTAAGAAAGACAAAGAGTTGGCTCTGAGATGGGTGCAGCTAGCTAGCCGTTATCTAAGATTCCCTGGTATCTGAGATTTCCCCCTCAGAGCGGGGCAGAGATACTGGGGGAATGCGACTAGTTAAAAAGAGCCAAGCAGAGCTGGAGGGTACCTTCTTCGCTCCTGGACACTGAGAGGAGAGGGAGAGAGACTGCTTGGAGCTCCAGGAAGAATCTTCCTCCTCCGTGGACTTCTGTTTTCAGCTGCGTGCTTCTATCAACTCTC
>VYZT01012432.1:23869-45925 GCA_013400735.1 Pomatostomus ruficeps
ACTGTCCGTGGGTTTGTGTGTTCTTATTTGTTGTGGTTACTATTGTTGTTGTTTTGTCTGTCCTATTATATATATATATATATATATATATAAATATATTAGTAAAGGACTGTTACTCCTCTTTTTCTCATACCATTGCCTGAAAGCCCCTTGATTTCAAATTTTACCAATTCAGAGGGCAGGGGGTTACATTTTCCTATTCTAAAGGAGGCTTCTGCCTTCTTTAGCAAATACCTGTCTTTGAAACCAAGACAAATGGTAATTTACAATTAGATGGAATATTACAGTTGAAATCCAAGCACATCTAAGCAAATGAGATGATTCATATTACTTGCTGCTAAACTGATGTTGCTAATTCTTTTGCAACTTGTCACAACAGAACGAGGATAGTGGTCTCTATTTTAGGAAGCCTATGTATCAGTAGGAGAGCCAAAAGGAAAAAAATGGATCACTGGTGAGACTAAAAATGCCTCAGAGATGTGAACAGTGTATCTGCTGACTCTGAGTTTGTGCAGAAAAAATTCAAGGAAGGGTTTTAAGCATGGCTAGTCACACAAAAAAACCACGTTTTGAGCTGACAATTTAAGGAGGAAATGGTCTTGCATACTGTCCGTTCTTCCTACGTGTTTTAGAACTAAGATATGATACAGACAGAGGCTGCTTATTCTCTCACTGAACATTAACTGACAATTTTTAAAAGGTAAATACAGTAGAGGAAAATAAATTATATGAGCAAGGCAAGTTCCTCCTAAACAACCTGTAGTAACTGACCAAGCAGATCAGTTGCCTATACATTGACTGTGGGGTGCTGATCATCCTAACATCACCACTGAAATGAAGAACAAAAAAATGAAGGGTTAATAACCATGGTAATAACCCATCAACATCCGAAGCATGCAAGAATTTCATAAATGTAACAAATGTACATTCAATACCATAGTCAAAAATTCATGGGTCATTTCCCCTTTGGATGTTAAGAACACTTTGCTTGGCTGTGTTAGGTGGGAGGTTTGCCTCTGGAAAGGCTCTCTAATCACATGACAAAGAAGAAAACAGTAGAGGAGTATGATTCCTGGCTGTACCCAGAGGTACAATAGGGTCTTTTATTACTGAGTGCTGAAGGAGAGGACAGGTTCAGGCAAGAATAATGAAAATACACTGGACGACTTCTAGTACAAGAGACAAAAATGAGAGAGGACAGACAATCCCAATGGAAAATATTTGATGAATGCCTCTGGGCTCAGGAGAAAAATCGTTCACATAATGACAAGAAGAGACATCTGTCTCTGGCTCTCTGCTGGCTGGCACTGTGGTACAGCATTACCTGCTGTGATGCCCAGCACACGTCAGCCCAAGCTGGCAATTCAAATGCTGCCACTGAAGGTGCTCTAGAAAAAAGCAGAGTTATTCAGACCGCTGAAATCTATACTGACTTCTGAAAGGATTTTTATTTTGACAAGAAGAAAAGTGTAGCTAAAGCTTACCATTATTTTTTCAATCTGGCTATGATCTATAATGGCTTCCTGCCAATGGCAGTTTGAAGGCAGAGTTATACCTGGTTTTGCTCTCAAACAATACGAAAAGCAGGATTTGCGTTTTGACAGTTTCCAAGGAAAATGAGTTTTTTTCTAAAATGCACTCTGCTGTAAAGGGCAACAGATTGGATGTTTTAAGACAGTAGTTCTTCCACTGAAAATGGAATCTCTCAACCTTTTCAGTCTGGCTTAGAGGATCATATCCAGTAATTTCTGCCTCCTTGGATCTTGCTCAGCCAAATCATGATGGTTCTAGTCATATCAAAATTGGATTCTTGAATTTGCTGAATTCATGCTGTAGAAATACAGTAACAGGTCTCTAACACCTATTTTGAATAAAAGTCTGGAAAGGCCTGCTCTTACTCAAAATTGTAATTTGCTGTTTGGGAAAATAGCATAAGAAACTTGTGACTTATAGCAGGAACAATCAATCTGTAATCTTGAAGCCAATGTTGCAGGAATCTTTGGACTAAATAAAGTCAGGGGAAGAAGAGCAGTAAAGTAAGTGCCTGTTTTAGTTGAGGCCGATGTTTAAATCTAGAAGTTCACTTCAAAAATGGGATTGACATTAGTACAAGCACACAAATGTCAGACTGTGCTTTTTTAGACTTGGATCTGTTTAGACTGTTGATGCTTTAAACAGCAGGTTTGAAGTGTTTGTACCTAAATTTGGACAGAAAAGTTTGGGGTCTTTTGAACAGTAGCTAGTATCTTTTCCATACGAAAAACAAACAAAACAACCAAACCAACACAACAGTATTTCATTGTGGTTAATCATAAACTTGAGATATATTTTAAATTAGAAACCCTGGCTGTTTCTGCATAATGCATTCAGTAGGACAGCTCAGAATCTATCTGACAGCTGTGATCTTGCAGTATCACACAGAATCTCTTCCCATACTTTCTGCCACAGCCAGATGGGAGCCGTAGGGCAGAAGGTTTTAAACTTTGTCTTAATCAGGGTTAAGTTCACAGCATCGGTTTTTAACCATTAAACTGAAACTTCCATTTTGGTAGCTGTGTTAGACTGACCTTGAAATAATGGCACACGTCAGCAAAGGTGACTGGTGTGGAGGTTCCTGCACTGATATGTCAGGTTCTTTTTGCGTGGGAACAATGGATGTGTTTATGCAAATCACTCAGAGTAATATCAAGCTGTTTGTTACACATTGTTTGGAAAGAATTCTTACTTATCTTTCTCTGGAGGATATATCATGTCCAAAGTTTAGAGGGAGATTATTTTTTAGTCTGTGCAAGCTCTGTTTGGTGTGGTTCTCCCTCCTGCTACCCAGTGTTTCTAACATGGAGATAGATCTGCATTCTCACCTACCCTTGAAACAGGCAGGACTGTGGAGCAGGGCCTCTCCAAGAGGCACAGCACATGGCAGTGCTTTGTTATAAGCTCAATGCACTCATTGTAACTCACAGGTCCTGTGGTAGGAAGGTCACTCTGTACTCCATGGCTAGACACATATTGTGCCTGCTAAACACTGCTGTGGTATTTCATCACAGTGGGAACCCAGACAATAGGTCATGCCTTGCATTAATGTGTAGGATCTTGAAAAATCAATGCCATTCAAATAACAGGGAACTGCTGCCCAGTTGTTTACTATTCCCAGGACACATAGAGCAGCAATGGCTGTGCCATTAAGCTGCCACTGAGCATACAGAAAGTACAATGTGCTCTCTGCTAACTCATATCAATAAATCCAGAATCATGCATGGGCATGTGTTATTGGAAATATGAATGGTTCCCTTGCTGCAGAGATCTCTTCAGAATATTTTCTGTAATACAAATATAAATGTCAAATTCCTCAAAGGAAGGCCAGTTTCTGAGTCAATTTTTGTATCCAGCAAGCCCCAGACCTAAGTGATGTATCTGTTTTGCTGAGGGCCTGATCTAAAAACCATTGGAATCAATAGAAAGGCTAATTGATTTGAAAGGCTTTGGATAAAGCATCTAAGGCCACAACCAGCACCACTGCAATCACCAGAACATTTATCATTGACCTCAGTGAGTGTAGAATGAAATACCTGGGCTCTTGTTCAGCAGGTATGTCAGTCCACACACATAATTAATTTTATTGTAAACCATTCATATGCCTACGTACTTGTCAGATATGGAACAAAAGTGTGATGGTTGCCAGGCTGAGAAGAGGGTAGCTTTCAGAACAGCTTTTCTCCTGCCGACAGCAATGATATTTGAAGGAAAGAATAAGCAAGTTCATTGTTTCCACCATTTTGTTACCATAGAGAATTAAGAAATAAGTGAAATGGAAAAGAAAGAACTTGAGAGCAACACTACAGAAAGGGGAGACCTTCTATTCCTTCAGTTACTTCTTGGGACTTCCAAAAATATAAACAGCGACTTTTTATCTTCATTAGGAGTCTGTGTCTCTAATACAACCCAAGCTTTCCTAGGGCTTGCATACACTGGAAAAATACATTATGTTAATTGATTAATATGTAATGCTTAATATAACAGTCAGTATAAACAAAGACTAAGGCTTTGACATTTTTTGTTGTTGTTGACCCAAGGTAACCCAGCTGTCAAACATGACAGTTCTTGTCTGCACTAAGTGGTTTGTATCCCCTTAATTAACGTGTTCTAACACAATGTAATTTTGCAATACAGATTAGTCCTTTGGGGCATTTATTCTGTGCATTTAATTTTCTGTCTCGCCTATCTTGAATTTGCAGATATGCGCTGCTTCTCCCCTCCCCCTTCTATCCCGAAGCCATCATCACTGAAAATGGAAGTGACTTTGCAGGCATTCTCATTTCTTGTTTCCACTTATAAACTGAAAGCTTAATCAAATATACTATTTGTTTATGTCCCTTGATAGTGCTGATGCTATAAAAATAAAATTGGTCTTATAATTCAGGAACTGCTAGTTCTGCATAGAAAAATATCATCAAATACCACCTAATTGAAGTTTTTGCGAATATATTACAGATCGTACAGCTAGGCAGTTTCTTAATTGACTCACACGGCCTATTCCCAGCCATAGGAAGGCACTTTGCAGCATTTTTCCAAAATCTACTTTCTCCATTTTGTTTAACATAGAGAAGTTTTGTTCTTACAAGAAAATGAAGAAGAAAAGAAAACGAGAAAGAAAGAGGAAGCAAAAAAGTAGACAAAAAGGATATTATTAAACATTGAGGTTAAAAGATTAGGTTTATCTGGACTCTAGCAACTGACATACTCATGCTGCACACATAGTATTTTATTACAAAATGTTATTATTTGTTCCTTAGCACTTCTGAAACTATAAAAAATCCTAAATTGGTAGGACATGTTACATGTAAAATGCTGTTTGGTTACATATCACTGATTCATTTCAGCATTTTCTGAAGGACACAGATCTTTGCCCATCCAGCACTTGTTGCAGTCTGAAGTGACTATTAACTCTCTGATATACTCACTTGTATTAAGTGACTGAAGGTGTGCAGCACAGCCGCACCAGCTCTTCTGGGCTGTAACTTCACTGTCTGGACACTCCTTTTTGAGAGATGAGCATCTAAAAGGAAAAGTGCTGCATTTGCATTCATCACCTCTTCTTTTTTCCTAAAAGGATGGGATAAGTGATCTAATGCATGAGTTTTCCAGGGCTTTACGTCTGTGTCTTGACAACTTTACAGCCCGGCTAAGGCGCTTCAGCCTCATAAATGTTGAGGGATGTGATTCTTCTCCTGTAGTCTGCTCCCATAAGACCCCACTTGGAGTCCTGCATCTAGTCCTCAGCACAAGAAGGACATGGACCTCAGTACAAGAGAGATAGGAAGTTCCTGGTGCAGATCTAGAAGATAGCTACAAAGCTGGTCAAGGGACTGGAGCATCTCTCTTATGAGGAAAGGCTGAGAGAGCTAGGTCTGTTCAGTCTCGAGAAGAGGCACCCGAGAGGGGACCTCATCAATGTCTGTCAGTATCTGAAGATACTGAGGGTGTCAAGGGGATGGAGCCAGGCTCTGCTCAGTGGTGCCAAGCAATAGGACAAGAGGCAATGGGCAGAAACTGATGCACAGGAAGGTCCACCTGAACATGAAGAAGAGCTTCTTTACTGTGTGGGTGACTGAGCATGGGAATAGATTGTAAACAGAGATTGTGGAGTCTCCCTCACTGGAAATATTTAAGAACCATCTGGACACAGTCCTGTGCCATGTGCTCTGGGATGGCCCTGCTTGAGCAGGGAGGTTGGACCAGATGACCCGCTGTGGTCTCTTCCAACCTCACCTGTTCTGTGATTCTGTGATCTGTTGGAGCAAGTTCAGAGGAGTAACACCAAGATGATTGGAGGGATGGAGCACCTCTCCTGTGAAGAAAGACTGAGAGAACTGGGATTGTTTAGGCTCCAGGGAGCCCATAAAGTTTTTCNCGCGGGGGGGCGTGGCCGGCGGCCGGTCCGTCAGCTGCGCCGGCCCTCGCAACAAAGGGCTCCGCGGAGTCGGCGCGGGCGCTGGGCCGGGGCGGCCGCGGTCTGGGTGAGTCGGCTTTGCGGGGAGCTGCGGGCACTGGGCGCGCTGCAGGTGTCCCGGCTGTGACGGTCTCCTGCGGTCTGACCGGTGGAAAGCAGCAGCAGCGGCGGAGCTCCCGTTTTCCTGTGCGCCCGTCCTGGCTCCTCTCCGCTGGGAAGGCGCCGCGGCTGGCGGTTTTGGTGTTTTCCCGGCTGCCGAGCAGCCGGTGGTCCCGTCCGTCTGCCCCCCACTCAGCCTCCGGAGCGCAGCCAGGGAGGTGCGCAGCTGCTGCGGGCTCTGCCGTGTCAGCCTCGGCGCCTCTGGAAGCGGCTTTTGGGAGCCTCCTGGCGGTGGTTACAGAGCTGAGGGCGCGGGGGGGATCGGCAGCTCGGCTCTCTAACACAGGGCTGCACAGGGATTGGGAGGTGTCTTTTTTTGGTTGTGTTTTCTTTTTGCTTACACATAACCCATCTCTTTTGCTAGGTTAGAGACAAAACAAAAAAAAGGAAAAATACTTTTTAAAATGCAGCGATACTGTATTGTCGACATTCATTGGATGTGTTATCTGTAACAGCCTCTTAATCATTACTGTAGCTGAGTCAGTTGTTCCCAGGCTTGTGTTTTCCTGCAGCTGACAGTTCCTGTCTAAGAACTCGAAAACCTCTCTCGGTCTCTGTCCTGTTTTCCTCCCCGGACGATGGCCCTTGATAACAGCCCAACTTTTCTTTTGCTGTCTGACTTGCACAATAGCACACAAATGTGGCCTTTTTAAAGGCACATGTCCAAAAGGATGTCAAAGCATCAACCACTTGCTAAATGTGCCGTGGTTTTAAGCCCAGCTGGAGATGAAACCAGGACAAAATGATTCAGATGTTTTTTTGGGTCCTCCTTGGGGTGGGGGAAGGGAAAATGGGACAAACTGCTTTTGATCTACAGAAAGTTATTTGTGCGTTAAAAGCTGAGGTTTGTTTAGCTTACATTCTCAGAAACAGTAATCTCTCTCTTACTTGTTAGAGTTAATTATTTTATGTTGCCACTATGCCTCGGGAGCCTTACTAGAGGAGTGTGAGCTCTCATCTTGCTCCACTCTGTGTACAGAACAAAAAGACAGCCTCTGCCTGAAAGTACCTCCAGGCTTCATCTAGGAAGGAGGCAAGACGCGTGTGTGGGAGTACAGGGAAAGCCAGTGCTGATCAACAGCTATGCAATGGCTTGCTAGCTAGCCTAAAGAAAAAAAAAAACTCATTTGTCAATAGGCCTGGTGCCAGGAGAGAGTTAGGGAAGGATGTGGAAGGAAACTGGAAAGCTACAGACTTCAAGCTTTCACTTAGAGTTCATTTCCTTATCTGTAGTAAGCTCTGCCTATAACTGAAGCACTCAAACCTTCTCAAGAAGGTGCTTAGGAACTTTCCAGGCATTTGGCATTTCCTTAGGTAACCCATATAGGGCTTAGCAGCCTTAATGGTTACAAGTATTTCCTGCTAGTAACCACTGAAAGTTGGACTTTGCTGCAGTTTAAAGCCACTTCTGCTTGGTCTGGGTGTAAAAGAAGGCAATAACTGTTTGCTTCTTTCTTCATGTAATTGACTACTGTTGTAATTTTTTCCTTCCCTCTGTTAAGCTTTTCCATTTTTTAAATTTTATTGATTTTCTTTAGACTTCTGATCATTTTTGTAGCTCTCTTTAGAAGAGCCCTGATGTTTCACTTTCAAGTGTGGTTCTTAAAAATAGACTTGTATCATTATTGCAGCTGAGCCTGTTGTTTCTAGTCCTGTGTTTTCCTTCAGTCAGTCATTTCTGTTGAGGAACTAGAGTGTATAACTTCTTGAGTTTCACTGCACTTTTTCATATTGCTCCTGAAGACTACTTTAAATTCTGCTCCTGTCCTTTTGTGCTGTCTGAATAAGGAGGAAGCTGCATAAATGTGTACAGGAGCAATGTTGCATGGAGCAAGTGGTTGTCCTTATATTGAACAAGGAGGTGATGGGGTCTGGTGTCCTGGGATAAGATGACACAGGAGGCCCAAATGACTCTTTATTGTGGCCTGAGAGTTCTAGGGTGAAGCAGATAAATAATTAAATAATATTCTTTATGGGTTGTATTTTTAATATCTGGGTTTGTCTACTGTCATGTGACTTACTCCCTTTCTCTTTCTGAATGCAGGCAGCCATACTGTCTTACATGGATATATTCTTTCCTATTTAATTATCAAACAGGTATTTAATCTGTAATAATTTTGACCTGCTGTGATGGTGCAAATATTGCTATGGGCAAAAATAACTTGTAGTTAAGTTAGGGAATATTTTCCCCATAGTTTTTACTTTTTCACTTGCTTTAATGGCTGCTATTTATTGGCTCATATGTAAGTATCAAAGACTGTAAGTGTGCTGATCTGAGGTGTTTAAACATTCAGCTTCTTGATACTAATGGGATTTTTCATCTTAATTGCCAGATGCAGTAGTCAGGTTTATGGTGACCAATTACATGTAGATTTAGGGGAGTGAATCAAGAAATAAGCACTGGTTTTAGTTAAACATACCTGATACTTTTTCATGTTCCTTAGACTTACGATACATGACTAGTTGGGTGGTTGCTGTGAAAATGATCTCACTGGTAACTCTGTGGTGTACTTTGAACGTAAAGACAGGATATGCCCTTCTACTGTGTTAACTTGTAGTCAGTGGCCCTGAAATGTGTGTGATGGAACAGAGAAGAAACGCTGCTCTGGGCTTCCCTGGGAGCCCTCAGAGGGGCTCCTCTGTGTCAACAGAGGGGATGAGTTGTCTGGAGCAGAAAACATGCCCTTGCCAACTCTCTGACATGGAGGAAAACAGGCAGGGAGCCGGGGTAGCACCTTGAGGAGCATAGACACAAGAAACCTCTGTGCCCGTAGGAGAAGGTGGGACTGACAGATGAACAGATCTTTTCTTGGGGAGGAGGATTGAGACAAAGGCAATCAGCTCCCAGGAGAGACCTAAATTTGGGGTTTTTGTATGTATCTAGCTGGGAAAGGATGGTGAATGCCACTGAAGCTGCCTCTCATCTTCGGGGAAAAATGTTCACTGATAATTCAGACTGCACTAACAAGGGGCTTTTAATTTGTTCCCTAGGAATGTTACCTGTGGCTTTGTCATTAAGATCCTTGTCATCATTTTTTGCAGGTTTCACATAAACTGTTTACAAGTCATGCTGCTGCATGTCTCATACCTAAGCTGATAAAGTATCTATGCACTTTAATCTCAAGTCTATGCCACTCTGCTAGTACAGTGTGAGCTGTGCCTTGAACCTTGGATATAAAGACCTACCAGCCAAAGTCTCGTTCCTGCCTTAGTAATGTTCCAGAGGTTAAATAACATGCTCATGGGAGAGATTGATAGCTTGTCCAGCCAAGAGCCAGAGTTCAGTGAGAAAGAAGATGATGAGTGGATTCTGGTTGACTTTATAGGTAAGATGTCTGTCAGGCATAAGCTCTGCCTTTGTCTTGCTCTGGTTCTTGCTTGTCTTACTTCCATGTGAACAAATCAGTAGCTTGGGGAAACTTTATCTAAGAAAAACCAGTGTGGGATTACAGTATAGAGTGTCTTCCAAACAAATGTATTAATACATGTTTTGCAAATTGGTGAAAAGAGTGATGTCAGGTTTATAAGCCTGACACAGGCTTCAGCAGAACCACTTGCGCAAATTAAATATATTTCGCAATTATATAGCTTTTCAGATAACTGTTGCTTCACATGTCTAACATGGCTTCTCTGGGAATTCCCTTTTCCCCTCCCCTGCTTTTAAAATGTAAAAATTTGTGTATGTGCTAACAGGGTTTTTTTTTAAATTTTTTTTTTTTTCATATCCCATTTCTGGCCATGTGCAACCTTGTTGTTTTCGACCTCCTTCGATCACCAACATCCATGGGTTCCTCTCCACTGATGAATGGTACCCTACAGCAGACACTTGCACTAATTGCTCTGTGGAGGAAGCAGACATTGTTGAAGCGGCAGCCACAGACAGCTCGCCCGTCTTCTCTTGTTTGTCGTCTCCCTTGGAGCACTTTCCGGAGGCCAGCGAGTCTTGCTTCATCCAGTTTGAGTCATGTCCTATGGAGGAGAGCTGGTTTATTACCCCTCCCCCGTGTTTTACTGCAGGTGGATTAACCACTATCAAAGTGGAGACCAGTCCAATGGAGAACCTGTTAATAGAGCATCCCAGCATGTCTGTGTATGCTGTCCACAATACCTGTCGCAGCCTTAATGAGACTGGATGTGGGGATGAGGAGTTTCACAGCCCAGGTAGTCCCAGGTATGTCTGAATTCTCTTGTCAAGGAGCTCTGGTGCTGAAAATATCTGGTTTCTACTTGATCAGCTTAGACACTTAATACTGAATTTTCCAGCTTATTTTAGGGGAGGTGAATAAAGCATGAATACAACACAAGGTGTGTAGAGTGGTCAGGTGCCTGCCTGCTCAGAAAAATGTTATACAAGATGGCCATGTTGGGAAAGAGTTGAGTATGCTATTTTGGCACTATAATGAGTATTTATGGAGCCTTACTACTTCCTTGCAGAGTATGTTCTGGTGCTGTTGAAACTGGTGGCAGTTAGCTGTATAGCCAGTAATGTAGATATGAAAGCACTTTGCCCCCTTCACAGCAATGTGTGTTTTTCATAACTGCTAGTCAGTACTCTTTCAGCCACCTTGTGAGATGAAACATAGAACTTTAGTTATCCTGACAGGGAAGTAGTTTGGGGTTTAGGTGAGAGGATTCTTTGAGATTTTTTTTTCCGTTCCTCAACCTAGTGATAGGTAAGGATAGGATTAAATTTTCCCAGAAGTGGCTCATGGAACAAAAGCAAACTGAAAGATTCCACAAAATTTGGTCCCCTCAAAGTAAAAATTTGTGCTGCAAACTTCTACTTTTAGTAAGGTAAGAAGTTGTGCTTTTTGGTTTGAGGTCCTAAACATCTGTCCATGTGAGTTTATTGTAGAGGCACATTTGCCACACACTGGCATTCTTTGGTGTTTGTGTATACAGCTATACCAGTATTGTGTACATGGATGTATGCAAATAGAGTATTTCTTTGCCATTATGACCCCACACTTGCCCATGCATTTCATTGGTTTTGAAATAATTGGGTGTTTCCTGAGTCCCAGTTAATAACAAAGACTGACTTTTCGTCCCATCTAGTTCTTAAGTTTAGAAACAATAATGCTAAAGAAAAAAAATCACAGTATACTAAGCTTAGAAGTACAGAAAGAAATGAGTGTAGTGGTTGAGTTGCTGCAGGTAGATGCCTATTGACTTGTCTGATGAACTCCTCGCCATATTTAAGTCCTTAGTTCAAAGAAACAGGTGCCTGTGAGATGACATGCTGCTGTATAATATTGGAGTATAGTGCTGACACTATTGATCTTGGAGTGAGATTTGTATAATTATTTGGGGAGGACAGTTTATGATGTTAAGCATCAAGGGTCTAGCTTAAGTTAAATTGGGGGGAAAACTATGAGCAGACAGTATCTTTAAAATGAGGGTCTGAAGGAATCTGCAAAAGTACTGTAGGCTGCAAGGCATGCCCTAGCTAAAGAGAGTAAGCCACTTTATCTAAAATACCAATTTGCAGTGACTAATAACACTCAAAGTTGGATGCTGACTTTTCAGTCACTTGAATTGGAGAAACTGATGTAAATTCTTCCAGAGAAGAACCCTGGCTTATGTTATACAGTACAGTTAAGCTACTTTAATGTGTGGGGAAGCTAAAGGTGTGCTCTTCAGCTGGTGTGTAATTAAGTTTTTTCACACTGAGTTCTATGCTGTTGCTTTGTCAGAGGATCTAGGCTCTTGTACAGGATATTTTGTGTGGCAGCTGGGATGAGACTTAAATCTAAAGCTGAGGTAGACTGCAGAATTTGGAAACATTGATTACACTGATATTGCAGTAAGTTTCAAAAGCTGTTCTGAAGTCTCTAGTGGTTTAATGGTTGGCCATTTAATATTGTAGGGCCAAGAAAAGCTGCTTAAGGCACACTGGCACAGTAAGTACTACTGTTTTGGGACAGTGCTTTTTGTTTGATCAGGCTGCTAGCAACACTGCTTCATCTAGAGCCTTGTCTGCCAAAGCAATACTGGTTTTAGGACTAACCATTGTGCCAAATGATTACTTGATCAAGCCTAACTACATCTGCTTTAACAAGCTAAAATGCTAAGTGCAGAAAAATTACTGAAATAATAATTGGGTTGGGGGTCTGAAGCCTTTAATGTTTCTTGTGAGGTGTCGTTCTGTAGCACAATGAGCAGGACACTTCTGCTTTCTAGCAAAATAGACAGGAAGCACAGCAGCAAATGTGTATAGTGATGGTCTGGCTTAAGACACAGCCCCTCCAAAATTCCATTTGGACAATATGATGAAGACTCATCAATGCTGTTCTCTTGGTGCATGGGACTCGCTAGTGCCAGCATACCAAATGCACCTAAGGTACACCAAAATACTACATTTTGGAAGAGAATGTGGCCTTTTAGCTAATTCAAACCACCTCTGCTATCCCAGTGTCACTTTATGACGTCAAATAGAATGTTGGTTTGCAAACCATTGCTGGAAGGGTATTTGATAAGAGGGGAGGAAAAGCTTAGGTATCTTTAGCCAGCAAGTTTAAACCAGTCTTTCTCCTTTTGTGGAGGAAATCTCTTTTCTCATCTTAAATTCCTTTCAAAGCAAAAGGATGTTTTATAAACTTCCCTATTTGTCAGATTAGTCATATTTTTCCATTACAAACCCACAACAGTTTGTATTAGCAGTTGCTGCCCTTTGCCAGCAAAGGGTATACTTAGGAATTACCGGTTGCAATAACTGCAGTGTGGCTTCCTGGCTCCTTAATAGCTTTCCCCAAAAAGGCTTCACTTGAAGTTCCACCTCCAGCACTGTTGGATGTGCTAAGGGATTGCTCCACATAGGAAATAGTAGTCCCATATTTGCAGGTACCCTCATATAAATTAAACTGGTATAATCTGCAAAGACACTATTTACAAGGCACTGTGAATTGACTTGTGCTTGTTACTCACTTATTTTTTTGCTTGATATTTCAAGTTCTAGGTTTAGGACAATATCTAGTGAATAAACAGGGGAAGACCAGCATGTCACATATGACTGTTCTGCAGTCTCAAGTCTTCAGTCAGTCAGATCAAACTACCCAAGGATCCAAAAGCAAGATTAGGATATTTAAAAGAAAAGTAGAAGGAAGGGAGTATTCCCTTGATAACAAGGAATGTCTCCCCCCAGTGTGGAGTGGGAGAAGGCAGAAGAGCTTATTTCATGTCAGGCACCTGCAGCTTCCCAGAGTAAGGCTACAAAGGGTGTACCACGGGCATGGCAGACCAGGCTTATGTCTACAGAGGCATCAGACAGTAATTGCAAGTTAAGCCCTTACAGAAGAGACTTTATCATAAAGTTGTGCTAGTGCTGAAAAACAGCCTTCCCAAGAGACTTCTTGCTCATGCCTGAGCAAGTTCCTGGTCTTGCAGACACCTTTCCTGGGCACCACTGACCAGCTGACAGCTGATTGTTGGGCCCTTAGTGGGGAGAGAGAAGGCAAGAAACTCTGCTGCCACTGGTCTCACACCAGCTCTAGCATTCAGATTAGGGTTTTGCTTTGCTTTTAAAATGGCTAGGCTATTTTTAACTTTACTTTGGAAATTTCAGGAAATGCCAGTGATTGTTCTGTCAAGTAGGGAAGTCCTTTTTCAATATGTCAGTCGCTGCTTGCATAGGCTGCTGGTTTGTTTTTCACTAGTGCATGATGTAGCAAGGGTTTGCCAAAGCTGCTGACTCACTGCTCATGAAATTCAGGGGGCTGATTGAGGAACAATCCTTCTAACTTATTTCTCATGTGTGTCACAACTGGTCTACCTTTCCATTCCTCTGCATGAACATTGTTTGGATTTACTTGTGTGGCTGGCAGTTGAAATGCACTTTTGTTAGCGTGCTTCTGTGTTCAGGCTGTACCACCTATGTTCAAGATGATTTTAAACCAAGCTTTGCATAATGGATAACTGAAGTCTTCTAAACCTGGAGCAGTGTGACACACATTGCCTTATTTCTGATCTGTATTGCATCTTGGACCTAGGGAGGTGATGTGGGGAAGAAAGAGCACAGTAGAGTAAGACACCAAAAGTCCAAAGGCTGTTGTGGGGCCCTCACACAGAAAGTGAGTTAGCAGCACTGCACATTACTTACCAGTGTGGTAAGTGGCTTGACCCCACCTCAGCCCAAATCTCTGTCCAGTAGAGCAAGGGTACCCTTTTGAAATGCTGGATGTTGATGTCCATGTTCTACCCTTTGTTTTGCTTGTCTTTCCAATGCACCTCAGTAGTGACCAACACCTGCTTGTTACATTTCTAGACTGGAGGCCCAAAATGAAACAGGACAGCGTGTTCACTGCTATGTCACGGCTCTTGCTACTAGTTCAACTTTTCTGGAAAAAAACAAGAGCTTTCGTCCTACCCACTGGATAAAAGAACATAATGAGAGACACTATCTCAACAGAAACAGTCTCCGTCGCCAAAACCTTACCAGGGATTGCCACTCTCGGCAAATCAAGCACAATGGACTCTTTGTTCACCAGCCTTGCCAGCGTCAGTTCAATTACTGATGGTTCTTGTGGTTTTAATCTATGGTCTAATTGTTCCTTAGGTTGCTCTTGTTTTCATGTGTAGGTAAGTGTGGTCAATCTGAAGCTGATTGTCAGTCCCTCAGACGCAATTGTAACTAGTGTTGCATTATTTTCAAAAGACACATAAATCTCCAGACATCTTGCGGCAAGTTCTAAATGTTGATGTTAAATATCAGTGTCTTGGAAGCCTATCAGTACGATAGTTTGTGTGCTGTTTTATAAACTATGATGTATAGATGGGTTCTTAGTTGGTATTTTAAAGAAACTTAACTGAGATGGAAATCAGTTACATTTTGCATTAATCAAAATGGAGTTAGAAAATTTGAGGTTAGCCATATACTTTAATGACCAGTACTTGACAGCTTGTGTATGTGTATTCAGCATATATGATTACTTTCTAACACAGAAATGCTATAGCAGCCAGTGGATGTTACATAGCTGTGCTGAGCTGTTTCAAGAAGGACATCTCATCTAAATTCCTAGAACTTACTTGTGTTAGTGGGGTCTGTGTAGGTGTGCTGGGTACTTGATATGGGTATTGAAAGAGGGTTAAATGTCCCACCAGTATTGTTACAGTACAATATGGCACTGGTGTTACACATGTAGTACCTCACAGTGGAGTACGAAGAAAAGTGAATCTTTGGGTAACGTGCAGATGCACAACACAAAGAATTGAACTTGGTTTTACTTGGTAAAGTGTGAGTTTCTCTAACTATTTCTGTCTTTGAAACGTGTATTTCCCCTACCCTATCTCATTTAATCTCTAGTCTAGTTAAAGGAAAAAGATAGTTTGACCATCCGTTTAATCCCATCAGTAGCTGACTGCTGTTCAAAGAAGTCAGGCTGATGGACAGCTATTTCTGAGCTACAAAATGCTTTTAGATTGTTTCATATTTACAGATTGAGAGTAGCTCAAAAGTAGCTAGAAGGAAGCTTTTATTCAAAGTTCTCCTAATTTTTCCTCTTTCTGTCTATGAAAATGAAGTCCAAGTTAATGGGGAGTGGAAATGAAGGGCGGCGTGAGGCAGGGAGAAGTGGATGCTGAACTAAACACAGCGATAACAGTGTATAAAAATTGATTGATCAGCTGTGGTTGTTTTCCTAGCCCATTGGATGCAGAAGGACTGGATGGCAATTCCATGGACCCACAGGAAAGAAAAACCATTCAAAACTATCAAGTAGTTTTCTTAAGAACACTGTGCAAGATGTTTTGAAGTTGGCAGGCACTGCCAACTACAACTACTGGTGAAGTAAAGTTTGCCTGTTAATAAAAACCGTGTGTTACGCGGCAGCCAGTGGCATGCCTGAACCCTGATAGATCAATCTGGGAAGTGGATTAAATGGGTATGGAGGTAAGGAAGCAGAAATCTGCACTGAAAGAAGGGGAAAATAAAAGTAAGTTTATCTTCCTTTCTGCCAGTGCTTAATGTGACTTGCTGTTTTCCCTTGTGTTTAGTGCCTAGGGCATTAAAGTGTTAACGTTACACTCAGACGTGTCTTCCAGTAGTCCTTATACAGAGGTTGGTATAAGGAGTCATGTGAGGAGTCTCTGAAATAAGGCAAGGTCAATAATGGGAATTATTCCAGACCTATGAAGTATTTAAATTCAGCCAAATGCTTTGATTTCACAGGAGCAAAACCCCAACAATTCAGATTGACCTTGATGTAGTAGTATTGTTGCATGTTCTGCAGCTGGAATTGTTGTGGAACTACTTAGCATACAGGGAACAGCATTTAAAACCTGTTTCACTGCAGATATGCTGCTTCACTGGAGTTAGTTAGGATTGTCACAAAGGGATGTTGAAAATAATTAAGTGTATAAAAGCAAGCGGTGCTTTCCTGGATATGCTAGTCCTTTTTTTTTTTTTTTTAACTCATTGAATTCACATGGATACTGAAAGAAACCAGAAGTGGTTACATCATGAGTTTCCAAGAGAGATATTTTGTTACTGCTCTTTTCAGCAGTATGTGCCCCTGTCCATACAACAATTCTCATGTGGTCCAAATACTTCGATTTATCTGCAAATAGCTGTAGTTTCACCAGTCTCTTACCTGTTCACAAGTCCTCTTACTTGCCTTGGATTATCTACCTTTATCACTCCAACTTTTTGTCTAGCTTAAACTTCCTTATCCTTGCTACCAACTCTCTAGCTCAGGAAAATTCTTTGCTTTCCTGTATTACTTTTCTTTATATAAAAGTAACTACTTTCCTTCAGCTTTAATTTTCTTAAAGTGAAATGAAGGAAGATGGAGTCTCCACCTCCCTATGTTGGAAGGAGTAAGTAATCCCTTAACTCTTAATGGGGAGATGGAGTTGAAAGTATAAGGCTCCCAGGCATTAAAATGAGAGCCTTGGTCTGTTCTTCTCAGTAGGCAAGTAAATGCAACTTTAGACTGCTCCTAGAAGAGGGAGATACTGATCTTTTTATACTGCATTACTAGATGACTTTCTGGTGATGAAAACCTATATCTTTCAGGATATAAACTATTTTGTTGCACAAAGCTGTGCTTCTCAATTTGTAATATTGGAAACCCTGTTATTGTGTGAGATAGTACTACATCAATGGCTTTTCATTAATTTGCTTTACATATTTATGTTGGTCTAGCCCTGTTTTATGCCTGGAGCTCTTGGGCAATTAGATTTGTTTTGGTTTCCTGTTTTAATAGTAAGCTGTGTGGCTTTTTATATGGTTTTTTGAATTGTATTAAAGTTTGTGTTTTTTTCCTGTAAAAGTGGAGGCCTTGCACTGTCTCATACTGATTGATATTCATGAATCTTGCTGAAATTGTATTTTCATATATATTGGTCAATGGACAGATTTGCATTCTAAACTGTGCCTTCTACACAGCAAACTTGAAGATTCAAAAGGGACATTTCAGTTGGGATTAATACTGCACATCAGTCTATGCATATATGGCAGCTTCTCTTCAGAGCCACTTCTCTATTTGTAGCAGTCCTTTTGATACGGAAGAATGTGTGGCTCTTATTTTTAATAGTTTAACACAAGCTGAAAACAGACGAAATACAGCACTTTGCCAAAAAAAAAAAAAGTAGCATTGCATAACCAGTGTGTATTTACTAAAGTGATCTTCTGTATTTTGTTTTCATAGTGCATTCTGTGCACTGTGGGGAAACATGATTTTAACTCTCAATAAAAAATGGCCTATTAAAAATTGTCAGTCTGTTCTTTAATGTTAGAGATTAGTGAAAATCTGAATGCCTGAGCACCTTGTTCAGGTGGGAGGTACAAGTACTGAGTGTCTCAGTGCTTGCTCTGGTACAGCAGTTCCTCTGGGAATCTGTTTGCATTGCTGATCAGGTGATAATGTGCATCTGAGCAGTGTTGCACATCTCTGCTGACTGCTGCCTTTCCTGATCAACATGCAGGAGCTCCTTAGGGGAACAGGACAGAGATAAAAAACACATGAGATGTGCATGGGTGGGGGGGATTTTTTCCGTATCTTGGCTGAACTGCCCTTTGTTTCAGCTCCTGCCCCACTGCCTATCATTTTCCTGCCATGCACCACCATGAAAAAATCTGTATGAAAGGCTGCTGGTACAGGTGTCTTGTGAGGGGGGCAGAGATCCTGTGCAGGTGCCTGGGGATGGTGTTAGGGAAGGCAAAGCAAAGCCACCTGTAGCTGAACTTGGCAAGGGATGTGGAGGACAACAGGCCTTCCAGCAGCTGCAAAAGGAAGATCAGAGGAAGTGTGGGCCCGCTGCTAAGCAGGACCAAAATCCATGTGACAAAGGACATGGAGAAGGCTGAGGTACTCCATGTCTTCTTTGCCTTGGTGTCTACTGGGAAGACCAGCCTTTTTGATTGCAGACTCTTGACGCAGTGGGAAATGCTAAAGCAATGAAGATCAACCCTTGGATGAGAAGTCTCAAGGTAAGAAATGCTTAAAGAAATGGACCATACACAGTTTTATGGGATGCACCCATGACTGATGAAGGAGCTGTTTGATGTCTTCGTGAAGCTGTTCTTAATTGTCTGAAATGGTTTGGCAATGGATAGGATTCCTGAGGGCTGGAGGAAAGCAAGTATCCTTCCTATCTTCAAGGCAGACAAGAAGACAGAGGGGAACAAGACTGTTCCCTTGATGTCTGGGATGGTAATGGAGCAAATGGTCTTGGAAACCATTTCCAAAATGAGCAAGAAGATGATTAGTAGTAGCCAGAATGGATTTATGGAAGGAAAAGCATTCCTGACAACCTGATAGCCTTATACAGTACTGAGCCTTAGATGACTGGCTCAGTGGATGAGGGGAGAGTGGTGGATGTTGTTTATCTTGCCTTTATCAAGGCTTTTGACACTGTCCTCTGTAACATCTTCCCAAAGGCATGAATTATGGACTGTGTGAAGCAGATGGTGAGCAGGTGTGTTGAGAGCTGGCTGATCCCTGTGTTCAAAGTGCTGTGATCAGTGACATGAAGCCGAGCTGAAAGCTTGTTTTTACTGGTGCACCCTGTCAATGCAGGATCCTTACGCTATTAGAAGCCTTCATTAACAACCTGGGTCCTAGGGCAGAGTTGTGTATGCACCAGAGGGCTGTGCTGCTATTGAGAAGGACCTTACCATGGAGCAATGGGCTAACAGGAACCTCTTGGGGTTCAGTGAAGGGAAATATGTAGTCTTGTACCTGGAGGAATAAAAACCCCAGGCACCAGGCGAGCTGGCTCATCAAGTGATAACTGGTCATAAAGCATCTGGGCAGAAAGGGCCCTGGGGGTCCTGGTGGACACCAAGTTGAGCATGAGCCAGTAGTGCACTCTCATGGCCTCAAATACTCAGAGCTTCCTGGGCTGCATCAGACAGGGTGTTGGCAGCAAGGTGGAGGGAGATGATCCTGCTCCTCCACCCTGGACTGCTGAGACACATCTGAATGGCATGTCTGGTGCCAAGCTCCCAGTACGAGAGGGCATGGATGGATGTACTAGAGGGTATCCAGCAAGAGGCCATGGAATAATAGGATTGAAGACTGAAATAACTAGGAGAAGGTGAGAGCTGGGATTGTTTAGGCTGGGGAAGAAAAGACTTGGGGAATCTCGTCAAGGTTTATAAACAGCCGAAGGGGGCAATAAAGACAACAGACTCTTCTCTGATGGTGCCTAGTAAAAGGACAAATGGCAATATGTGCAAGCTGAAATACAGGAAATTCCTGAATGTAAGAAATGTAAAAGTTGGTATTTTGGCTTTTTGTGAAACTGTATGAATGAGTGGGATTATCTGTCTCCAGTCATTGGGGATTCTTGATTTCTGTAGCTTTCCAAAGATCGTGGAGAGTGGCCTTGAAATGACATCAGCTCTCTCAGCACATTGGATACAGGCTTCCATGGATTTGTATGGGCCGAGTTGTTACAAGTAGTTCCTGACTTAATTCTCACCCACCAAACAAGCAGGGTGACAAAATGATCTATTTAACTGACAGCAGTGAAAAGGTATTTGTGCAACAAAGCATCCATCTTCCCAGAGCAAGAACTGGGTAAAAACTTTCCTTTTGAAATGTAGATTTTGTCCTGTACATTTATCAAAGCAGCAAGGCTATGCTGAGAGCTGTACAGTATTCTTCAGGACAAAGTTTGATCAATTATGCTTGTATAATTGTATCTGTACAGATAACCTAACATAGTTAAGCTGATAGTGTTCCTCCTGGAGGTGCTTATTTCAGACCTAATGCAACTTTTTAAATTTAGCTTTGACAGTCTCCAAAACGCCATGAACTGGTGTTTTTTTGATACTTCTCTGTGCCGAAGCAAAAGTGTTCATATGAAGGGTTGTATCAATGTAACTATTGGCTTAAATTCTCACTTTACATTCTAGTTTTTCTGTCTATATAAATCCTTGTATGTCTCTGACAGTGTGCCTTCATCAGTGTTAAATGTCAGAGAGAACCATAATTACATTCCTCATCAAATCATTCAGTATCTGCTTTCTTTGTCTCATTGACTTCTGGTGCATGTTTATAACCACAAAATATTGTGACTGTAATTGTGTGATGCTTGCAAGGAAGGTTTGGGCTTTTTGGAACACCTAGGAATAACTCATCAAAAGAACATGCTGATGCTGCTGTGGCACACTTGTTCCCATACTGTGGTCATGACATATCAGTCTGAGAGTAAATGAGACTGAACTGAGACTTAACAGGATAAGTGTAACATTTCTTTTTTGCAGCCAGCTTTTTTTGATGAAAATACTGTTCTGGAGCTACTGCTGTATAACTAATACTTCAGAAGTTAGTCTCTTGACTTGTTCAAAAGTTCTATGGGCAGACTCATAGCTGAACATTCAAATACTTTAATAAGGCAAACAACTATTATAATTTCATGAGTAAGCTGAGGAAAAGGAATAATAACAAAAAAACTCCAAAAAGATGAGTAACAAAACTAGGCTAGTGTCCAGGAGCAGGCTTCAGATCTCAGCTTGCAGAAATGGGCTGTGCCGTAGGTCTATACTTTTTCCTGTATAGACTTCAATTTACTGTGTCCAAGCAAAGTGACCTAGTTAGGCAGTATAATAAAAAAATACCATTATGCACAAAAATAAACCTATCAGAGTGCTAAGAGAATTGTAGATTCCCTGAAATGGGGCTCTACAGAGAATTAGCAGCCAGAGAGAGATGGAAAAGAGAAGGGAGGCCTCAGGCTTTTGGAATATGTGGGTATCGCCAAGAGCTGTCAATTTTTGCAAGGTAAGCAAAGGAGATGAGATTGTGGTTAAGAAAGGGGGGACTGACATGGCCAGAAGTATCCCCTTGTCTACTGCCAGCAGTGAATTTCAGTTCTAGCTCTTCTATCTATGGTGTGAGACTGAGGAATGATTGATGGGCCAAAGCTAGTGGTATGAGATTCAGTAAGACCCAGTGCTGAGTCCTTCACTTGGGTTACAATAACCCCATGCAGAGCTGCAGGCTGCGGGAAGAGTGGCTGGAAAGTGTCCGATCAGAAAAGGACTGGGGAGTGTTGGCTGACATGGTTGGATGGTTACAATCTCTTTGGGAGAGTCAGACATGGCAGAAGAGGTGAGGGTTGGCATTGTATGTAATGGAAGGGCTGGAGTGTATGGAGTTCGTGTTTGGCAGTGGCACAGTTGAGAGACTCTGGATAAGAATCAAGGGGCAAACAAACAATGTGGATGTCATAGTGGGAGTCTACTATAGACTTCCCTAGGCAGGGTGGTGACGCCAACAAATAGTTCTTTGAAGAACTACGGGACGCTTCCAAATCAACTGCTCTTGTCCTTATCGGGAATTTCAACCTGCCAGAAATTAACTGGGAGCACCACGCAGCTGGTAGTACAACCTGGGCCAGAAAATTCCTAAAAGACCGGGACAACAATTTTATGGAACAGGTACTAAGGGAGCTGACTCAGAAGGATGCCCTCCTTGATCGGCTGCTTGTCAACAGAGTGGACC